>BGPR01000129.1:363508-376637 GCA_013235015.1 Araneus ventricosus
CCCAATGAATGATACATAACGGAAAAATTTTAAATCGAGTCAATGCGCGTTAAGTCATAGTCACATGACAAGCATAACTACTCATGGCATCTAACAACTTACTGCTCAATGTCTCACGCTGTGCTGTGATAACACGTTCTTTTTCTTACTGCAAAATGCACAATGAATTCAGAATTTAAATTGGTGAGGCGTATTTGACATGTATCACGGGAACATATATTGACTCAATTTCTATTAATGATGCCCGAGAAATGGCTGCAAATTACAGAAACGGACTTGGGAAAATCATATGTAGCTACTATCATTGCAGAAATTCAACAGAATGTCTTTAGGGGTGTATGTGAAAATTTTTGCTTAAGCCACATAATGATTTTTACTTTGCATGTGATAGATGCTTTTGTTGAATTTTCTTAATATTCTACCCTCATTTTTATTGCTTTTAAAGTCGTAAGGGAAAGTTGCCAAATTTGGACCATCAGAACACTTTTTTAATGTGCAGTGATAAAGAAGTAATTTTAATGAAAAACTAGTAGTAGAATGTTTTATATGATAAATCTTCAGAAAAATTTAATTAACATTTAATGAAATACACTTTAAAGTAGGAAAAAATAGCTTAACAAAATTGTGCAATTAAGGAAATTGTTTGGCTAAGTTGGGCCACTGGTTTTTTAAATAGGGCAACCAAATTCTTTAAGTAAAATTAAAGCAAAAAAATTTTTAATTCTCAAATTCATTGCAGCATGCAATGTTTGAACCCAATTATGACATTTTATGCACTATATCAATTCTTCATCTTCATTTGTTTCCTTACAAATCATACAAATAATACGCATCCTGAGCTTTTGTACTTTTTGACAAAGAATTTGATCATATTAGTGTCTTTTTATTGTTTTTTTTTCTTCGTCTTGTTCTACTTCCAATTTATGAGGACTACTAGTGATGAAAATGCTTTCTGTGCTATTCCTCTAGTTTAGGATAATAACCCCAATGATTTAAACAATCCAATCTAGGCAACTGTTTGTGGTCCAATTTAGGCAACTTCTGGACAACAGGAAAAAAAATTCCCTCAGCTTTATCTTTAAACTATTTTAATAAAATGATTATAATAAACTGTAGCCAAATGTATTTCCTATATCTGAGGATATAATAACATAATTTCTTACTTACTTTAAAACAGCATAAGAACTTTTTATCTTTAATTAAAATAATTAATTGGTGATACCTGAATCTAAACACTTGCTCTGTAACAGCAACTAAGTAGAGCTTGCTCGTAAAAATTATTTCATTCACCACATTTAATATCGCTACGACATAATTTGCCTATTTAACGGTAATTTATACTATTATTAAATATTTAATAGAATTGCAACTATGATACCGGTTCAATTTATTCGGTGCCTATTCCGTATATTATTAATTTTGGTATTTTTTTTTACTTATTAAATCATCGCTTAACACGCAACACCACCTATCTCAATTTTTTGAAATTTCAAAGTGGAAGAAACAACTGAAATTTTCGCAACCAATAACGAATATTTCTGAATTTTTTCACATCTGGTTAGGAACATGCGGTTTCATGTTCGTACTAGATGTTAAAAACACTCAGAAATATTCGTTATTGGTTACGGAAAGTTCAGTTGTTTCTTCCTCTTTGAAATTTTTAAAAATTGAGATAGGTGGTGTTGCTTGTTAAGCGATGAAATACAAAAATTATTTTAACAAATGAGATAATCTTCTTTTGTCTAAAAATTTAATTGAGCGTCGTATAATAAGAACATTGTATCTGAATGTACTTTATCTCAAACACAATACAGTAAAAAGAAAGTCAACAGCTTTATTTATTTCTCATTATCTTTTACTTGAATTCATTGAGCAGTTATTCTTAATTGAAGAATTNATTGAGCAGTTATTCTTAATTGAAGAATTAATTGAGCAGTTATTCTTAATTGAAGAATTAATTGAGCAGTTATTCTTAATTGAAGAATTAATCGAGCATTTATTTCATTAGAGCCTCGTAGATAATTCAACATTATATCAAAGAGAATAAAAATATAAGTTATGGGTTGTTTACTTCTTACTACTTTGTTTTTTATTTGCTATAGAAACTAAAATTCCTAAGCAATCAGTTAATTACACTGGTGTGCAAAAATTAAGGAAAATTTCGTAAAGTGCGAGAAATTTGCAATTAATACGAAAGCTATGTTTCGAAATCTGTTCTGGAGAATCGTGTGACATTCAATCGAGTATCATACACATTTTACAGTGAAGATTCGGTCACGGGGGCAATTAGGGGGCTACCAGAATGGGATGATGTCGAAAATGGAGTTTGACCCATATTGTTTCACAGAAAGCTGATGACGAGATGTATTTTCATCAATGGTTATGTTTGACGTGCATTATATTTACATGCATTTTCGTAAACATAGCACAAATATTCGGGAAGATATAAAAGTTTCTTTAAAAAATCCCGAATTTTTCAGCATGTTTTTTGCTTATAACATGCAGAGTTTTTATTCAAATTATGCGAAATTTGCAGAACACTCGACAATATATTACAGAAGTATTTAATTACAACTGAAAGTAAAAACATTGAATATTAGAGAAAATATGAGTATTTGTACTAAATACTTTTTTACTGCGCATGTGCGAGACGCAGAGGAATTTTTATTTTATAACTTCAAAGACAGATATATAGAGCAACTTATAAAAAAATTCCAGATGAATCCCGTAAAAATTCAGGCGGATATCGTCATTTCAGTGAGGTGAATTTAAATTTATCTTTAAGAGAAGCTAAGTGATGAGGGTTCTTGCGCAAATTGATACTTTCGAAACTTGAATCTTCGAACAGTAACATTGAAGTTTAGGAAAGTTTAACATCTTGAATACCCATGTACACTTATAAATTAAATACATTATTCAAATTTCATTTCTTCGAATACCATTCGAAGATTCAAATTTAAAAAATATCAGTTTGTGCAAGAACCCTCATCACTTAGCTTCTCTTAAAGATAAAATGAAATTCACCTCAGTGAAATGCCGACAGCTTTTTGAATTTTAATGGGATTCAACTGGAATTTTTTAAAAGTTGCTCTATATATTTGGCTTTGAAGTTATAAAAGAAAAATTCCGCTGCGTTTCACACATGCGCAGTAAAAAAATATTTAGCACAAGCACTCATATTTCCTCTAATATTCAATTGTTTTACTTCAAATTGTAATGCAATACTTCTGCAACATATTGTCAAGTGTTCTGCAAATTTCGTATAATTTGAATGAAAACTCTGCATGTTATAAGCAAAAAACATGCGGAAAAAATTGGGATTTTTTAAAGAAACCTTTATATCTTCCCGAATATTTGTGCTGTGTTTACGAAAATGTATGTAAATATAAGGCACATCAAACATAACCGTTGATGAAAATACATCTCGTCATCAGCTTTCTGTGAAACAATATGGGTCAAACTCCATTTTCGACATCATCCTTTTCCGGTGGGTCCCTTAATTGCCCTCGTCACCGAATCTTCACTGTAAAATGTATATGATACTAGATTGAGTGTCACAAGATTCTCCAGAACTGATTTCGAAACATAATTTTCGCATTAATTGCAAATTTCTCGCATTTTACGAAATGGTCCTTACTTTTTGCACACCAGTGTACTTGAAAGTTAACCTTTGAATTTAATAAATAAAAAAAGCACTAAAAAAGTTTAATATAAGTGATAAAAATGCAAAGAAATGCATATTTTCACCTAAACAGTGCAATTTTTAGCCTTGATTGTTGAATCTGAATGTTGAGCTGACTTCAATAAAAGGTGCAAATCCAATGGAAGTAATTTTTCTAATTAAAAAGATAATTAATTCTCATTAAAAGTTAATTAATCAGTTTAATTAAAAATTTTAGAAATAATATTTTCTTTCATATTTCATTCATATTATCATATTAATATAATTTATTTTTGAAAAAGGGAAATAAAACAGAGTTTTGGCAGATAATGGGTTAAGGCACAATATGCAAAACGAGATTAATTATTGGTATACACATATCAATTTTATTCTTTACTCTTCGCCTCATTACCTGGTTTTCATTGGAAAGACATTCGTTTTTTAGTAGAAATGAACTTTTATTCCGTTAAATAATGATATAATATCTGTTACAATATTATTCCTTTATCAATCGTTTTAAAATCTGTACGTCAGATGTATACTGTAGTAAGTAACGATTTTAACAATTTATAGGAGAGCCAAAAGAAGTTCCAAAGCATAATGTATCGCAGTCTGAATTTTATTTTTTGAAAGCGGTTATTTTTTCCTCGACTTATAAGTACAGCAATTTACCAATCCCAAAATACGGTCGAGATAATGTTATTTCGATGAAAACATCAAAATCAGAAAAATTGGAATTTACCTCTGAGGTAGGGATATATCTTGCACAGTTTTATTGCTTTGATTACAAAGTATTGACTAACAAAATACCATCACTTTTCTTAAAATAAAAAATTATATATTTCATTTATTGAAATATTTGAATTCATAAAAAGTGAAACCAAGAAATCCCAACAGCCCGCTATAGGTTTATAATACTTGTAAGTGTCAAAATAACCTAAAAATGCGCAATGCAGGATTTCTTAGTTCAAACAACCTAACTAACGAGTGTAAGGGATGCAAGGAAAATAATTTTAAAACTTTGATTTGGAATTTCATTTTTTAAAATAAAAATTGATTAAATTCAAAATCTGTAATTGTTTCATTAAAAGTTTATTTAGAGAAATTCTTTCCTTCTTCAAATAAAAAAATGTAGTGTTCAGATAACTTTAAAACTTCGAAATTCGTTGAAAGGGTGGCGCGATTCAACTGATATGGAAAGTCGAGATCCGAAGGCTAAAAAGAACCGCTAGTTTACAGAATTCTAAACTTGTTTCTAATTTCGTGAAAGGCAAACTTCAACACAATTATAAATTCGGAAACACAAGCAAAAGTAAGAATAAATTTTAAAATAAAGTAATGCCAACATACCACTGATACCCCCTCCTACAACGATCACTTCGGAATCCATGGGAGAAGCGTGACACCGATGCGACTGACGCGGAAAACAGTAGGATATCAAAAAACGAATGAGCGCTGCTATCTACTTTTCATCACTAGGCGATGCTCACATCTTGCGATGCAACTCCCAGCCCTTTATTCCCCAAGTTTTCCCTCAGCACTCGAGTTAGGAGAGTGGAATATTAAACAGATGAACAAACATACAGCTTAGGTTACTTGTTCACAGTGAAACCGGTATGCAAATGAAAATGCTGTCAGTTGAATTCAGAAAGTTGTCTCGAGGTAGAATTTCGCAAAATTAGCATAATATAAGAATATGATGACCGGTGACATAAGCTTTCGTCTTTTCCTTTTTTCAAATCATCGGATAAGAAGTATAAAGTTTAAATCAGAAAGATAAAGCTTTAGTTAAAATTCTAAAATAATGTATAGATTATGGAACAGAATATAATTAATATGCTTTTACAAAGTGCGCTTCATTAATGACGAATATCTAATTTTGTGCTTAATGGATGGAATAAAAAGTTTGTTCATATTTTGCCTCTGGCATATATGCATGGTCGTATATCTAATAATTTTATCGTGCAGGACAAAGCCAAATATGGTTTGAGAATTACAAACTGCTCTACTTTCGCAGAGCAGTTTTAAAGAAAACTGTTTTTCAGTTAAAAGTTCTTGTGTCTTGAAAAGCAGTGAAAATAAGAAAGAAATTTCATTCATTTTAAAATTTTACCGCAAAAAAGGGATGTGTCTCAGACTGCTAAAAAAAATTTGTTGCTTATCGTCATGATGTAGTTTTATTTAGAGCATAGACCAAAGAGCGTAGTCAAAACTACATATCTCTTTGAACAGTTATTCAAAAAAAATTTGATGAAATCTTGGAGAAAGTAGACGAAGACTGGGGCATCAGCAGTCTAACCACTAAGGAACCAAAAGTTTTACCATAAAACTGTTTAAGGTATCTATCTGCCTATGTTTCCAAAGCGGTTTTTGACAAAAATTCGCAATTTTTTTTTATTGTTTTATTTTATATCCCATGCGTTTATCTTTCTAAATCTGTATTTGTTTTACTTTTCCTATTAATAGAAGCGAAGATACAGAGGTTTTTATAAAACTAAACAGACAAAAACGAAACCGGAAATGTCACAAAAAAGACCGGAAGTTGCATTTTTTTCACTGTTTTACCCAACACAAATGGAGATTGAATTGGAAATTAATTTATATTATGCTCTATTAGCGACCCAAACAATTTTATATCGTTTCTGAACTATTTTTATGTAAGAAAGTTTGACAACAACATTCGTTTGGAACTTTGTGTATGTTTACATTCCATGTGTTCGCTCACTCGCTCGATTTGTCAAAGTTATTTTCGCTGAATATCGTTTAATTTTTTATTAATTTTTTATCTCGATTGCTATTGTTCACATTGACATGTGTGGGAAAGTATTGGCCGATAGAAAAAAGTAATCGTTTCTCAATGACCAAGGAAGGTGGAACATTTGCAGAAGTAATGTTGACAAATAGCGAAAACAGAAAAAAAAAACTGCTGACCTTTCAAGAAGATTTCAGAGAGGATACTGTGTATAAAAAGAATTAACTGGATTCAGTATTATTGAAATTGAAATGCTTATAAGTATTTTGAGTATTTGATTTGCACAGAATGTAACAACAATGAAGAAACAACAATTTCAAGAAAAACTTCATTTTGAGTTTTCTGCAACTACTGTTTATATTGTAAAAATTGCCCCTTCTCAAAGGATTTTGATTCTTCGAAGACACAAGAAAGATGCAGTTAAATAAATACATAATTTGGATTTGGAAATATTGGTAATGATTTTAATGCTGCGAAGAAGAAACTTTATGCTACGTTGAATTTGAAAGCATTTCTTATCAAAGTTTCTTTTTTAAAAAAAGAACTGAAACTACTCCATGCTTCTGTGTCTGTTTTATAAAACCGATGATTTTTAGGTAAGTTCTATTCAGGATTATTTTAGTAAAATATAAATTAAAACTTTAAATGCCTTTTTTGTAGAATGTATTTTTATCTAAATTTTAATTCGCAAAACATGATTTCAAAAAAACTTATGGAAATCTTTCCTTGAAATTTTGTACATATATTATCTAAAGTATAATAAAGGCAATGAACTAAAGATTTTCATCTAACATGTGTAGTTTTTGATTTTTGGCTATTTATTGTAATCGATACCTATGCATTTTCAAAAATATTGATTAAAAATATGTGCGATGAGCTATAACTTCTTTTGTAAATGCAAATATTTCTTAGATTTTAGTTCTTTGCCTTTAGCACTGTTCCAAGTATGCTGTGTAAAAAAAGAATTTAAATCCGTGATTAAGAATTCCATGTAGAGGTTTTTGCGTTTCGCAGTAATTTTCATCAAATTTTACCTAAATTACCCCATTTTAATGAATTTAAATCTTCATTTAGTTTCCTGAATGGGATTATTCATTGCTTTGAATCATATTCATCCAGAAAATGCACTAAAATTGTTAGTCACAGGGCTTTTCAAAAAATTTGCCTCCGTATCTAGGCAGATACCTTAAAGCATTTGAAGAAGAATTGATGTGGAAGAACTGGATGCTTGGATACCGAATGATTTAACAGTGGAAAACATAAATTCAAAAATTGGTTAACTTAAGAGAATGTGGTTTAATCATAAAAATAGCAAAATGAAGACGGTAAAAATGCTCCATGGATGCTTTAGTGTTCGTCTTTAAAATAAGGAAATTAGCTTTTAAATATGAAGCAACTCAACCTTTCCTCAACCTAATATTCTTACAACGCTATCTGGTCCTGATGTTGCTTGAACCTTGAAGATCAAAAATTATCTCTCTTAATCTAGAATTATTACTTTTCTTTCTTTTCTTAGTATCTTATTAACTTGCTCGCTACCAGCTGTCACATATATGTGACACAGCCGTTTCTTACCAGAGCCCGATGTCACATACATGTGACAGACGTAAAATTTATTCCAATTGATGTCATGTAATCACGAGAAACATCTTGGGCTATGGTGGACGTTTTCCCAGAAAACCCTGGTTGTGAAAGGTTTAATGTTGCAGTGACTCTTGCGCGATTAACAAGTAATATATATATAAAAAAATTAAGTCCATTCCTACTTAGGTCAACAAAGAAAAATTTTATTTTAGTTACTTTTTATTAAATAATTACAATTAATATAAATATGTATATACATATGACAGAATCGCAATATTACGTGGCAAAATAGAAAGCGAATTTCCTTGCAATTTTCCATTTTCCTTTCTATATAGGGTGTTGGACTATTATTTTTGTTTGTTATTATTTATTCGCTTTCTATTTTTTTTCGTTTCTAATTTATGAAACTGATGGTGGTCTATAATTTCTCATTCTATCCATCTCTTCTAAAGCTTCATTAATGCAAGGAACCTTTCCAGTGAGTTTCGAGCAGTCCAGTTCTTCAATTAATAGTCCATCCAGCGATTTTTCCAGCGATCTAATTAATTAATTAATTAAATTTAATTAATGAATTAATATTTGAAAAACTGTATTAACATCAAGTGTCATCCACTACAAGTTTTAAAAAATGTATTTGAGCTTGAGTGGATGAATAAAAAGTATTTTATTAACGATTGAAAATTTGAACAAGATATATAAATAAATATATATAGGGACACTGTGAACTAATAGTAGAAATTGAATGAAAAATTAGCTACAATTCAGTCAGTGAGATCTTCATTTTCTAAGGAAATTGGGTGATCATACTTTATATGCTAAAAATCTAATAAACGTTTCTTCAACTTTTCTGCTTGGCAAATTGTTAGAGGTGACGGATACAAAGAGAGGAATATTCGAAGTAAAAGATCTGAACCCTATTACATATTATTGCTCACCAAGCGCCGAAATTACAAAAAGGGAAAACGGTTCTTTGCGTGCGACATTTACTAAAACTCATTCTACAAAATACTAAACTTGCCTCTTTTGTCAGTGATCTTAAAAAGCTTTTCCATTGCTTACAGTTCATGACTTTGGAACGCAAAGATGGGTAATCGAAGAAATAAATCAACTCATTTATCAAACTTAATTCAGGACACAGCTCGACAGTGGTTTAAAATTAATAACGACTCATTCACGAGCTAAGAATCATCTGAGTTTTAGTTTGTTTAGTTTAGTTATATTAACATCCCGTTTTGAAGCAACACGAGGAATATTTTGAGATGGAATTCGTGATTTTAAATCGCAGGGAGATGACGAAGACGACACCTCAGCTGGCACACCTCTCTCCCAACTTCCTTATCGCACCAGAGGAGAATCATCTGCGAAAAGTTTAGAGAGAAACTCGGACAATCGCGAGACTTAAAAGTGCCTACTAATGAATGAATTGTTTCGAACCCCGTGTGAGCACCCGGGGGAAAGTGTAGAATATAAAAATTGTAGAATACAACATCTAGGATATTCTGGCATTATGTAGTGCCATGATTTCGACTGCGGCAGGGAAACAGAATATCTCAAATTATTTAATAAAACAATCCTGGAAAAGAAAGCTACAACTGTAGAAAAAATATTCAAATATTGGAATCAAATATAAAATGAGAAAAAATTATATTTTTAATTTAAATATGCTGGTTTAAATATTACCTAATGCACTGTTTCTCTCTCTCTTTTATAAATGGAAACTGAAAGTTCGTTGGGCTGTTCTCTGATAGCATCATATCACAAAATAGCAAAAGAAGGTTTGGAGTCAATAAACCATGAAGAATTAAAAGTGATGTCCACGTTAATTATAAACATAAAAAGAAGATCATCAGTCATTATGACCTCTAAAGTATATCTCTACTAATAATAAAGGAAAATGAGTGTGTGTCTGTCTGTGTTCCCATGTGTCTGTATGTTGTCACTCTACAGGGCAGACCTAAAGCTACGAAATTTGGCACAAACATACTTTAGAGGGTGGGAATGTGCTTGAAATTTTAATTAGAATTTTAATTGATTAAAAATTAAGAGAAATTTGGCGTTTTTCCTTAATAACTACCAAAAATATTACAAAACAAAAATTATTTTTACGCCATCTGAAAGTGCAAAAATTTACCTTTCCAATGATATCAATTAAGTTGCCGTACAATGTTTTCTTGAATCTTAATAAATTAAAAAAAAGTTGGCATAATTTACAACAATACTTTTCATTGTTGCAACGCAACTCAAACCATTTGCATTGTTTAAACAGATATTTAATTGCATATTTCTATTTCATTGTTGTAATCTGAGATAATATCCTAACACAATTTGCTTTCATATTTTATTTCATCAAAATTTTTGTAAAATCTGTAAACTAAGCTCTCGGAGATATTGTTTTGTTTACATTAAGAAATATATCCAGTAAACTGAATGGTTATGGGTGCTATGTTTTCATTCTTTTCTCAGCATGTTTTAATCCAGCTAACATGTCCTGGCCATAAAATATGCTGAGTCATTTTAATATTGAAATCAAATGCATATTTTACAAGAGGAATAAGAAAGTGGATATAGTGCCGACAACATGGAATTAGAGGTTATATGAATGGTCAGTTATTTGACTCCTTTAGAAAAATTTATGTAGTCATTGAAGAGAAGAGTCCAAGGTTACTAATAGAACATGGGTTAAATATCTACCACAATCTGAAGTTTAAAATTACGTTGTTAAGAGAACAATGAATATAAAATAATGCAAGATTCAATTTAAATCATATTCTCAGAGAACAAGCTGGTCGCCTAAGGCGGCTAGTATTAAATATATGGACATTCAAAAGATATTCCTATTATAGGGGACATGCTCCGCAATTAGTTCCAAATACAAACCACTGATAGGATACTCAAGCACAATAGGCAACAAAATAAACCCAGATTGATTGGAACATTTTGTGAGTACATTGTAAGAAAGTTTCATAATACTTTGTTGGAACTACCAAAATATTCTAGAGGGTCCTAGATTGTTAATTATAAATAAATGCACAATCAGAATAATAGTGGCGTCAAATTTCCTTACAAACATAGTAAGGAAACTTTATAACAAGGTAAAGATAAGCTGATTGTTCGTATTTTATAATTATAGCCTTATCTTTTTCAAGAAACAGTACTACAACACCTTAATAACTATCACTATCAAGCAATACATTTTTCATCCAGATAAACCGCAGCAAATGATTATTATTTTAAACCGCCTGTCGGATTATCATTATTTCTTATTTATTTATAAAAATGACAAAGTAAGCATAGTAGTCGATAAATAATGATATGGTGTAGACTTTTCGAGGGAAATTGCTTGTTTTAGCTATTTAAAAATATTGAATAGTTAACATTTTGTTTATTAGCTTGTATTAGAACATTATACTTGTTAGATGTCATACATAATTTTAAAAAATATTTTTAACGAATTATTTTATTAATCATCAGGAAAAATTATACGGAGACAAAGCTCTTATGCCTGTGAATCCTTTCTGTTCAATAAAAGTAATTAAACTATTTACAATAATTTAACTAATTGTAGTCGTCTACACTGTAGTAAACATATTGTGTTACTTATTTATTGCACCTCGAAGATCTAAAATCTAACCGACAGTAATAGTATTTTAAGAAATAATTTCAAAGTAATTTTATCTTCATAGTTTTCATTTCTAATTTTAAAGTTACTTTTAAATATAAATAAAAACAATCAGTAGAAAAGAAGCATTTAAGGCTCACTAAAAGTTGAATATAGTTTAGTTACAGTAACGTCTTGAAGCAGCACGAGGGTCCGCGGTCAGATGACGAGGTCTGAGCCTACACCCCCCTCCAAACTTGCGCACCACACCAGCGGGAGGACGTTTGGCCTCCTACGTATGATTTAGCGCGCAACTGCGTTTCCAATACACGGCGGATCTTGGGAGGAATCGGGTTTCGAACCTGGAACCCTCCGAGGCCGACACCTTGCCATTAGCCCACTGCGGCTTCAAAAGTTTAATAGACGTATTGCATACAAAGAAATGATAATTACATCAGTGGCGGCTCGTCCATTAGGGCTGCAGAGCTTCAGTCCCCCCCTAAAATTATTTTAAAACTTGTATTTTCTTTTTTATTCTAATTGGCTTACTTTCCAACTTAAAGAGTTCAATTGTAATCGAAAATGGCAAAAAGTAATAAAATACGTAAAAGTTTAGTTATATTAAAGTCCCGTTTTGAAGAAACATGAGGGCTATAAAAAACCTAAAAGGACGACGGGAAATAAATTAAAAATTAAGAAAGAGACAGATCAGAGCTGCAGAAAGTTTTGTCCCTCCTAGAATCGAAATTTCTCGCATTTAGCAACTCGGTACTCTCAATCGGAAGAAAAAAGCAACCCTTTCTTCCAACGAAATTCGAATCCCGTGAGCTGCACTCCGGAGCAGCTCTCGCTTGGCGCGACTTCCTCATTTGGCCTTTTTCCGCTTTCTCTCAGTAGTCCAGTCGTTAAGTAGTTTTTCTAATCAAATTCTGGAGGAGTTTTTGCTTCTTTATCTTTTTTGGAGTGCTGATTACGAATATGAGGTTTGCCACTAAAAGGTTTTGTTGAAATTTTAGCTATAGCCAAAAAACATGAAAAAAAAATTCCCAGGCTTTTGCTTATAACTCAAAAATTATAAATTTTTCGTATATCATCATTATGTGCCAAAATATTCAGCATAAAATTTCCTACAACTTAGGTCAATACAACTTCTGCAGCACTGCTTGTTTCTGAGCTGACGAGCCGCCACTGCATCACATACAATAAAATTAATTCCAAACGCCTTGTTGGTATTGAAATTGTGCCTTTGTATCGTTCATTTAGGTTCTGATCAGTTTAATCAATATTACCTACTCAGCTGCTGAAGTAATTTGAAAACCCTTGCAGTTATTTCACATTCCCTGTTGTCCAGTTTATGTGAAGACCAAAAAATATCTTACTGGGCGACAACTGTTTTTCTTTCATTGAGAAAATTATACATATAGTTAAGTGATGCAACAACGAATTCCTTCCTTTATGATTTCATCTATTAACGTCAGACTTTGAGCGCTATTAGGAAGGTATGCTCAATTTTTAATGATTATTTTTAAACTTC
>BGPR01000129.1:384896-400505 GCA_013235015.1 Araneus ventricosus
AATTTACTATTATATTTCTCGAATATTTTCATTGTTAGCGTAATAAAAGGATTTGGTTTTAGGGTGAGAAATGTACTGATAATAAATTGATATTACATTTAATTATAAAATAAATATATTCCATGAAATCACCTAGGGTGAAGTATCCCTAACCTTATGGATACTTGACCCTAGGGGAAGAGATACTTGGCCCTACGTGCAGAGAATACAGTGGAACTTCGCTTAACGAGCGCCTTTCATATCGAGTAATTCGCATAAAAAGCAAAATAAATTGCAATAAAATGACTCGTTTAACGAGCGACGTTTCGCACGAGTGACAATCTTACTCTCAGAGAGTTTTGGAAATATCACTTCCCCATTATCAAAAATGCTTGCGAAAGTGTTTCTAAGAGAACCTTTACTTCTACTTGGGAGAAGCTTTGACCAAAGAGTGTTGTCGAGTGTGACTTTGAGGAAATCTTGGAATCTCTTTGGCTAAGATCATAGGACTGGAGGTAGATAAGAATGATATCGATGAGCTTGTGGAAGAGACCTAAAGGAATTCATTGTGTTTCACAGCAAGAAGTTTTGGGTAGGAGTTTGTCAAGAAGGAGGAGGTAACAATAAGCAATAGAGAAACGCTAAGACACCAATGGAAACTGTTGCATTATACTGAGAAGCATCACCTTAATCGGGCAGTGATGCTGTGCGCGCTACAAATATATATATTTAATGATAATGCTATGCCGCATATTGGCACATTTTGAAGCATCATAAAACAAATGTTTCTAGACAGCTTTCTTAAAAAAAAGAAATAAATATGCATCATAAATGAACATAACTAATTAATTCGATTTTTTTAACTGCAAATCTATTTCACATTCCAGGCAGGTTCATTCCGCTATAGAAGAAAAGAGGAAGATGATGCACGCTCCATAACAATGTTATATAATTTTGTTATATACGTTAAAATATTATATACGTTGACAGATTTAGAGCAAAGCATTTCCACAGCCTGCAACAAAAGAATACAAACGCTTCTCATTGCTCATAAACTAATAATTATACAATAAAAAATTCTTTCATCTTGGAAAAATTATCTCTAAACGTTCACATATTCATATAGTCATTTTTGTATATGCAATCTGTCGTCTTCATATTGAAATTTGCAGTAATTTGACTTTTTCAATTAGTAATAAGACAAATTCACATAATAATTTTCTCGAAATTATCTCGAACACGAACACGCACACGCACACACACACACACACACACACACACAGACAAACACACACAGAGGAGCCACACAGGGCACATACGCACTATGCACTTTACAGACACACACACACAGAGACACACACACAAGACACACACAGACACCCACACACACACAGACACACAGACACACACACAGACACACACACACAGACACACACACACAGACACACACACAACACACAGACAGACACAGACACACACACACTTTTATTATTTGTGAAGATAAATTATTTTCTGAGGCATTTTTGTTTAATTTTTCCAATCTCATTAAAAATGTTGAATTTTGATTAAAATAAGTTTTTAACTTTGTTAAACTTTTAAACCTTGATTTGAAATACAAAGTTTATTGATAAAATAAATTTGTTTTGATCCCACACCTATTAACCATTATTATTTTCGATATTTCCGTGTGTATCAATGTACCCCTAGTATGGGGCAGATTGATACAAATTCATTTTTAGGAAAAAAGTGCAATAACTATTTTATTATGTCATTTATGAGCAAATCTCGACTGAAATCCTATATCAGATTAACAAATGTATAAATATAGTGTATTAGTTCTAATTATTACCGTTGGTAAAATAATTTTTTAGCTTTCCAAAAAAAGCGTATCAATGTCCCCGCATTCCCCTTATGTAACATAGGAGGAATAGGAATTTTCGAAAGGTGTAGTTGGGGCATGGCACAAAAGGTTGGGAAACACTGTTTTAAGATGTTTGTACTGCCTTTTCCCAGATGATAAATGTTTTACTTGTGATATAATTCCCTTTTTTTGGTCCCAAATTGTGAAGAATGTGAGAGATATTTTTGGAGAATATTTTTAACACATTAATCAATCATATTCATTTTAATTTTAAAGACATTTCAGACAAATTTGCATTATCGCTCTGTACACGTAAAATGTTAGTTCCTTTGTAGTTGTATGCATAATAGTTATCATCCTTTCATATTCTGATTAAACGCTGATGTTAAATATCTACTAATGAAAGAAAACTGATCTTTGAGAGCTAGAAAGTCGTTTAAAAAGAGTTTATGCTTGCATCTCATCCGAAGGTTTAGTTGATTATCCTTCTAGACAGTTCAAAAGGCAATCTAGTGGTTGATAATAATAATAATCTAATAATTGATATCCAATGTCAAAATAATTGTAATGGATCCGATACTGGTGAATCACATGTGACGCTGACAAACGTAACCGCATGTTATCTAACACCTAACTTTACATTACGCTTTGACACACCCTGATAAGGACCTCGGTTTTATTTGGATGGGTGTGTGAGAATCATTATTGATTCCACAAAAAAATATTACGTCGAAATATAACAATATGGTAGTTTGTGGTTTACCAAAACTAAGGTCGAGTTTCTCTAGTTTCCCCTACTGAGTTATATGATTTTTCATCAGATGATCTACATCTTTTGAAATACGTCTTTCCTTCAATAAATCATATCCACTTAGTCTGACCAAATGCACACCAAATACGATTACCTGATGATCAAAAACGTAAATCACGAAACTATTGAAACAGCGAAGTAAAATTTGAAATGCACAACTATAACTGTTTATAATCACATAAATGTTGAGAGAGAGGCATCACACAATAAAATCTAATAATTGAACAGATGTGCATTTAAATAATTTTACTTCGACACATAGGACAGCAGTATCCTTGGGCTCTTTTCTCTTAACACATTAGTAAAGCAGTAACTGCAGGATAAAACTGGGAAAGGAGTTTTTCACTGATTCTTATTATATTCTTTTAAAATTTATTTATGTATTGCCTACACTGTCTCAGCCTCCCCAGAGGATAGAGGCACTTACTGGGACGGCAGGTAATTTGAATGTATAAACACAATTATAAACTTTGCATCAGTACTGTATGAAACTATATAAAAAATATACCAAAAAATTTTTAAAAAAATGTTGGGATATTTTTAAGCCTTGTTTTAAATTTAACCATTTCCTACAATATCTACAGATACAAAAGTAGCCAAGGATTCTAGTCTCTTTTCATCATACCGACCAATCTGTTTTCTCCCAACAATTGAAAAAATAATAGAAAGGTATTTTTTCTGCATTTTAATAATTGGATGGTTTCTAATACCACATAACACACAAATCATTATCATTTACAGAAGGCTGAAACTGTGAATTAGCAATATTAAATGCATTAAATAAAACTAAGTCTAATATTTGAATGTAGTGAATGAAGGCATAAAACCTTATTGACACTAAAATAGCTTTCAATACCATGAACTGATCGTTTCTTTTTCAACTTTTGAATTATTTTAACGTTTTATTTTTCATCATAAGCTTATCTTTCATAATCGTAAAAATAAAAAAATATTCATTGCTCCGATAATTTTTTAAAAATTCGACTGTACTTTTCGGAAAGGATGCCTCCCAGGATACATGTGATGTGGAAGTTTTATATCAATTCAATTTTATTGATGAATAGTAGAGAAGTTCTTATTCAAGCTCTTCTGAATAACCTGCTACTTGCCACAGATGGAAACGCCAAAAGAAATCTTTAAATGAATGCAAACTCTTTGCTAAACGCACTTTCTAATTACCTTAAATTGGAGGTTTCTGTAGCCAAAATTTAATTTATTATATTAATACAATAAACTCTCGCTACAACGATATCCGATACAAGGATAAATCCCTCTACAACAATAAAATTTTGTTTTCCCGTTGAATTTGCATAGAACATAATGTTAATCTCCCCTCAATATAATGATATTCTGTACAGCAATAAATCCCTGTACAACAGTGTTTTTTCTTAATCTCAACGACATTTTTTTCCTCTATAACAATATCTCATTGAGCATAAGCAAACTGACAATGACGAAAATTCGAAAAATGGCGATGTTTCAGATGGCTGAAGAATGTGTTTTGAGACTTCAAAAGTCTTTAACTCAGCTTGAATAAAAAAAATGGAAATAAATCTGTTGCGATTTGATAGCATTTGAAATATTAAACGTTGGATCAGAAGCCGAAGCCTCACAGCCTTGCCATTCAGATCTCCATACATAACGCTGTTTCATTTTTTTTACTTCAGGCTACCCTGTCAAGAGCTGCGGACTCTCGTTAAAGTAATCTTTTTAAGATCTTTTTTCCTTCGCCTGGTGCTGGTCATCTTAAGAATTATTAGAAAAAATGCGATTTTAGTAACTATTAAATACCACTGATGGAAAAAACCAGTTTTAATTTTGTTTCTTAATGGTTTTATACATACCTTAACATCGTTTTTAAGAAGAAGTTAAACTGTTTGTGCCCTGAAAAGTTTAAAATAATCATTGTCTGCCAGAAAAATGCTCGGAGTTTTGATGATTTGAAACAGCATGAACATTTAATTTAATATTGCTCATGGCCAAGGGTTCGATTTCTGTTTGGACGCCTGCGTAGCCACTCATGGTGTTCATAATGTAAAAAGGGTGTATGAAATTAGTATATTAATATATTTGACTCTTCACTAATATGTAACAAGATATTAGTGGAAAAACTTAACTTGCTTTTTAACTTTATTGGAAACTAATTTTACAAAGCTTCAAAACCAACATCCCATAATCGATATTTGTAAAAAAGAAAATGCATTTGCATAGCTTCCTACGAGTGTACACTATAATAAAATGTTGCTCAGTGTAGAAAAATCAAACCCATTCTTTGTGAAACTTTATTGCAAAAAGTAACAAAGTGAAAATCAAGTTTCAAAGATTTTAGAAAAGGTATGCAGACAAAAAAATGTGCTGTACTTTTTTGGAAGCAAAAAAGAAATAATAATAAATAAACAAATAAAATTCACGGTAAATACATTTTTGACATAAAGTTCAAAAACGAATACATATACAAGGTATTTTTATAACTGACATTACTCAGAGCCATCTGCAGTTCGATCTTTCAGCTGAAATGCCACCAAATTTGATAGGGGGAATAATGATGGCATGGGAAAAAAGATTCTATAAAAAATTAGTTCCGAAAGCCGCCGATGGGGGAAATGTGGTGTTGTTGTAGTCTACACAGTTAAGAATTAGACAAATGAATGTGAACACAAAGAAATATTTTCGGTGCTAAACTGCTTTAATACTGCAAATGAACTGCCCCAAAATGTTACAGAGATGAAATTACAGTGCGCCATAGCACCAGACCAATTCAATGTGACCAACCTTCTCGTGGACCACATTTTTCATCCTGTGCACAAAGTTCTCGAAGGCCCAAAGTAACATGTCACCAGGAATGCTCAGAACAGCCCGTGATATGTTAGCCTTTAAGGTCGTGAACATCGGGAACAAGTTAGATCTTGGACTTCAAATAATCCCACAGGAAAAAGTCGCATAAGGTTGGATCCGGGCAGAATGGACATGGAGAATGTTCTGTACAGGATGCAATGCGTGGTCCACGAGAAGGGTGGTCACATTGAAGAATCATCACATACCCTCGCCCAGAAAGTAATTTTATTGAATAAAATGCTATGGTGCACTGTAGTTTCATCTTTGTAACCCTTTGGGGTAGTTCTTTTGCTGTATTAAAGCTCTTTTGCACTGAAATTTCTTCTTTTTTTATTCATTTGTATAATTCTCAGTTGTGTAGACTACAACAGCGACACATTTCCCCCTATTGGCGACTTTTGGAACTAATGTTTTTCTGCAGAATCTTTTTCCCCATGTCGTCATTAGTTCCCCTACCAAATTTGGTGGCATTTCAGTTGATAGGTCGATCTACAGATGGCTCTGCATAGTGTCTGTTTTACAAAAACACAGAGTATTTACCCATTTATAAACGCCCTAAGGTTCATTTCAAGCAAATGAAAAAAAATTCTTACAAAAAATGCTACGATTTACCCTCACACTCATCCCCCTCCACACACACACATTTACCCTACATATTAAAATAACGTCTTTTGTAATAAAATATTCATAAATATTATGGAAGTAAACGCCCACGTTTTGGCACTAACCAAACTGTTTAATAAAATCGGAAATTGAACTACAATAAAAAAGTATTTATTTTACAGCAATCCAGGTTAAATATCTAGGACTAGCTATAAAGTATGGAACATAGTGTAACGATTACTAATAGATTCTCTCATCCAAAAGTCAATAAAACCGATTGAATTCCTTCAATACAAGTAGATACTAACGAATGCTTTATCGCAGAAAAATTGAACATTGAAATTAATAATTTATTCGTTTATCTTCATTGTACATCGGATTGTCGAACAACGCGGGGGATACGTTCCGTGTAATAGGAAATCGCGTTATGCAAGTTCAAGCATATCTAATTTGTTAGTGTTTGGCGCGGCATGGCCAAAAATGGCTTTCAAGCCATAAAAACCAACCCAACCTTAATTTGCAATTGCGCATATTGCTAATGAAATGTTATTTTTTTAAAACTGTCTGCTTCACTATTTATATAGGGACCGCGGTGGCGTAGTGGTAAGGGTCTCGGCTTCGGCCTGAGGGTTCCAGGTTCCAAATACGATTCCACCTGAGATCCGCCGTGTATGAGGACCTGATGCACGCCAAATCTGAGCTCATGGCTCAAACGCCTTCCCCTAGATGGGGTGCGGAAGCTTGGAGAGGGGCACCGATCAGATATCGCCCTCGCCATCTTTCCACGGTTCAAAATTCCGAAATCTATTCTAAAAACACCTCGTGTTGCTTCAAAACGGAACTTTAATATAACTAAACAAACAGTAAACAAATCATGGTTCATATATAAATATCAAATAAGTGTATAGATTTGCTTTTCTAATCAAAATTCAAAATCTATGAAGATGTTAAATTTACCGTAGGCCTAAAATGGGAATGATTATCGCTTTGTATGAGAACTAGGCGCAATTTTTTGACGCATTATAGGAATTCACGTTAAATTGAAACGTGTTAGGCATGAGTCCACTGTATATACTGAAACACCTTGGTTTTACCGAATTGTTTTTGAATAAATGCTGGATTTAGGTTTGGATTAATACTTCTCTTCCCGCTTAGCTTATACGAGGAGTGGTCAAGAGTATTGGGACAGAAGTCCTACCCCAAAGCTAAAACCTGAAGAGTGAAGTCCCTTGGAAGATATTGACCTTTAACCCTACGACGCAAGTGCCAAAAGTTACAAGGTCGTAGCTTCCACTACTTCTATAGAATGGAGCTTTGAAAAATGTTTGTGAGGTGCTGTCGCCGCATTTGTTATGGCAGAGAAAGTTAAGTTGAAAACTGCCACGATCTCTTTGAATCCTCGATATCCTTCAATCAAAGGCTATGATTCATTCCCTGATACAATAATTTTCCAAGAGTTTTCTTCACTTTCAGCGCATTTAACACAGCTGTAAGCCAGTCATCTTTTTCATTTGCAGAGAGCAGTTTCGGCAAAAACTTCGGCACATGTTTCATACCTAAATGTTCAGTCAAAATTGACTGAACTCAGCCATAGCCAATTCTGTACTCTTCAGATGACTCACGAATAGTGATGCGGTGATTTTCAGGAGCAGCTAAACGCACATCTTGGATGCTATGATATTTGTCAATGCTTTGGAAGTCATGACTTTCGACATTTCCACGGTCGTACTGGAAAAGTTTGAAGAACTCATAAACTCTTGTGCAGCTTATGCAGTCTTCCCCATAAACTTCGACAACTTTACATAAGTATCCCCATAGGTATCGTCAAACTTTTAGCAAAATTTGATGCAGAATCTCTGCTCAAACATCTTTGATATGAAAAATGCGACGACAGCGTCTTTCGCCTACTGTTTAAAGCTTTATTGTAAGGAAGTAGTGGGAGCTACGTCGTAAATTTCGGCGCATCAAGGTCAATATCTGCCAAGATTCTTGTTTTCGCTTTTAGAGTAGGGCACCTCTGTCCCGATACTTTTTGATCATTCTTCTTATACTGCACATTTTGATCTAAAGTAGGCATGTTCTTAAATAACAGCCGAATTTTTGGACTGATACTGTTTTTTAAGTTTCACAATAAAAAAATATTTTCTTGATATATGATTCTCTTTAGTCATTATTACAGAGATTTATGATATCCAAGCTTCGAAATGCAGCGAATATGCTACAAACAAACTAACCAATAAATAGGCAACATGCAGTGGTGTAGTCGCAAAATTAGCAATACCGGAAAGTTCTAAAATCAGTGCCGGAACGCTCTAACCTGGGTAACAAAAATCGCGCTATTTTAAGCGTGATTTTTGTTACCCAGTTTCAATTTCACAATTTTCACAATTTTTTCTCATTTATTTCTCTTGAAAAAAAGCAATGCCGGAATGCCGCTCCGGAGCATTCCGGCTCCACTACACTCCTGGCAACATGAGGGATTAGGAAATATGAAGATATAAAATACGTAGTTTTATTTGTGAAATTAATAAGTAGAGACAAAAATGAAAAGAATCTTTGTCCTTAGATAAAGCCGTGTCTAATAAAATATATACACAATTTATTGGTGCTTTAAAATAGTTATGTTTTCAACATATATTAGGGTTGAGGAAAAGTCATAACGCATTCTTCCAACAAGATGGAGCTAGGTTGCTTCTTGAAGTACTAGAATTCTTCGTTTAGCTTCATTCATATAATAATCATTCGTATGAAAATAAAACGAAAGATTTGTTTGACCGCTGGAGATTTTACAGAAAATGGAAAACCAAACCGTCTATTTCCCACATATTTCACAGTCCATTTACATCCATAAAATAAAGAGTGTCTATCGAGCATGTGAAGTTTATGGTGGCAGTGTTCTCCTAGGACATCAGTGCCAACGATGATTCACGAAATTCCTTGCTGGTAATTTTTATCTCCTTGTTCATTGAAACCAACCGAGTTTAATGACAAAAAATACGATTCATTCGATTAAAGCTTAAATACTTATCGAATGAAACCCTCGTTATATGACATAGGATATTGCCAAAACATTGAACATTCATTATTCGAGCGTTCACGAACTCCAAAAGAAGCTGGCATTTGTAAGCAAGCTCAATGTTTGGTTCATCCTGAACTGAAAGAAATTATCTTGTTTGCGCGTATAAGCATCTGCAGTATGATAAAGCATGAGGAAAATGATCCTATTTGAAGAAACTTATACCTGATGGTGAAAAGGGCATTGTTTGCAACAATGTGGTGTACAAACGGTCTCGGTACCGGCGTGATGATGTGTCTCAAATGACATCGAAAGCGATATTAGTTAGAGAGAGGTCTCAGAATGGCTGAATTTTAAAGTTGTGCTTTTTGAGCTCCTATAAAGAAACAAAACAACCAATTCGAAGTGCACAGTTGGCTATTGGACATTCCCATTACGGCAACTCAAAAAACATTATCAGTGATCGTCTGACTGGGTTGTAAAAGCTCATAATAGATAATACACTTCTGATTCTGTCAGACCTAATCGACCTTATTGTCATTTGGGCTGCTCCTATGGAATCATTTTGAAAAGAAATAAGATCGTTCATGGATGTTCTTAGCACCCTAAGGTATTTTTGTTACGTCATTTTTTCAACGACTGATCTGCAGTTAGAGAGCTACTTACTCAGATGTCAAACATCTGTGATTTCCCTCCGCCTCCTCGTGCTCTCGGATGGTGGGAGATGGGCATTCTCTGCCTGTATTTATCCTCAGAATTCGTTGGATTCATCAGCATTAAATGTTGCTGGTAGAATTTTAAACGATTTACAAGATTCATCTGCTAATAATACGTCATCTTAAAACTTTTACGGAGAGCTCACTTTCACATATAAGGGGGGGGGAGGGATATGGGGCCTAAATATCGCCTACCACTGTTTCTTCTTGATTTAAAGAGGTATAAGATGACCACTATCAGAACTATAAAGCTTCCCCCCATCAGTAGTTGTTCGAGGAAGCCGTTTGAACCTGTGTTGTTTTTCTTTTCTCTGAGAATTTTCGTTGATTTTCGTGTTAGGTGAATTAATAATCATATTTCTTTACCTTTAATATAATCAGTGAAGTTGAAGTCATAATGCTATAACATTTGAGGCAGTGATAGTGACTATAATTGGTTACATTTTCGTGTAGTTTGTGTTTTGGTTTGCGATCCAGTTCTGAAGGGAGATGTCGTCATGTTTGAGGGTCAGGTTGTTCCCAATATCGCCCACTCGAGTCTTCCCAATATCGCCCACTTGAGTTTTTTCATATGGTTGATATGTGGCAACTTGACTACAGTAATCCCCAGAAAGGGAAAAGTAGAACTGCCATCCCCACCCCCGCAGGGATTCATCCTCAGATTCCTTCTGACCCTACCCCCGAGCGGGGGTAGATTTTGATCCGGCTATAAGCCATGTGATTTTCACTTGTACATATATGTGTCGTAGTGGTGTTGTGTGTGTAAATAAATCATAAAAGACAAACTGGATCTATTTTGAATTTGGATGTAAAACCACACATGAGAAATCCATTACAGATATGCTATCCCCTGACATTGCTCCTAAGTTCTTTTTTATTTTGATGCTTTATTTAGGGGGAAAGTGTTAAAAGAATACTTTATCTATATTCCTAAAAGTACAAAAGAAAGCTGTCTTGTATTACTTTCAATTTTGTTGTGCCTTAATTTTCATGTTTAATAAAGAAAGTATGATCATAACATAAGTCACACTTTCTTTCAGTACATTTTAGGCATAGACGATATTAGGAATATATAGTGGGCAATATTAGGAACACTATTTTTAGCAGAAAAAATTCCGCGATCTCAAAATAAAATTTGGAGGTGAGTGTTAAACTTATGTGTTAGAGTTATAATTCAGTTTGTTGTTGGATAACTGTCCAGATAATAGATTGGAACAATTTTTAGATAAATTGCACATGAATTAGCCCTCTTATTAAAATTTTGGTTTAAGTGGGCGATATTTGGGCCCCTACCGTACGTCATTTTTTTAAAAAAATCTCCACATCTTCTGTCATACAGAATGTCCATGAAATTCTTCTACAAGTAAATAATGGGCTTAACAGTATTTTTTTAAACAAAATAATTCCCTCTTTCGCACATATTACTTATTTCATATAAGTAATAACCTGTTTTCAGAACTTTATGCAGCAATGCTATTTTTATAAATTACATAAAAGTAATAATACTAATGTCCTCAATTAGAAATGGTAAAGACTTTGAAACAAACTAAGTTGACTGTCAGCAAGAAATTTGTTTGAACTGCATCTGGTGCGTTCAAATTGCCGGCTGCGTTGCCTATTACATGACGGAGATCCAATTAAATATTGGATATGATAGTAGATTGGAAAATCAAATATAATTATTCTAGATATGATACATATTTTTTCATTGATATCGTGTCTTATATTACTCTGCACTTAATTTGAAGAAAACTTTCAGTAATTCACAATACATATAATTAACATTATAAATTATTTTTAAATTATTTTTAGGCCTTTGTGCTGCAAAACTGCTAAAAGAAGCAGGGGTGACCGTTCTAGTGCTGGAAGCCATGTACCGTGTTGATGGACGAACTCTCACAAAACAGGTAAAATCAAATATCAAACGCCTTTAAATGTTTATCTATATATATAAAAGAGAAAGTCGCTTACACTAACTCATCACCGACTGTCCCAAACCATTTGAACTTGAAACTTAGCAGGTGATTGCTTCTTGGGTAGTAGGTGCTCACTAAGAAAGGATTTTTCAAATTTTTCTATAGAATTTTAATTAATTAAAAATTACCTAAAATTTCAAAGTTTTTCCGCAATAACTTCGTAGCATATTACAGCACAAAATTCATTTTAACATCATCTTAAATTTCAAAAGATTAGCTTTTCAATGACGCCAATTTCATTTCCATGCCACATTCTGTTTAATTTTAATTAATTTTTGAAAATTTTTTCAAACACAATTTCCAACTATGTTTTTATTGTTATCGTATCATTCTTTAAAGATTATCAATAGCATATGGATAAAATTAAAAATCGTTTGGTTTACTTGATGTTTTCATTTTAATTAAACACTTAGTACAAAAGGATTTTGTTTGTTATAATATTTCATATAAAGGTATTTTTTACATTAAAAAGAAATGAAAATATTTTATCCCGAGCAACAAGATACCAATAATCTATACTTATAAAAGGCAATATTTGTGTGCGTGCGTGTGTGCGATGTTCAGACGAATCTATAGTACTTATAGGCTTGAAATTTGGGACACGGGTAGTCGTAATGGTGACTCGATGCACCTCGAAGCCCAAATTTTAAATTTTTTTCTAGAAAATTTTTTATTTAATATTTTGTGTTGTTTTTGGTGATTTTTACCACTAATTTCTCAATAGAACGATTTTGTATATTTGTACTGAAAACAAAGGTACACCATCGGAAAGATGAAACGATTTCTGTTCTAATGAAGTTTTTTTGTACGTCTAACGTAATTTACTGAATATTGAGAAATTCTTGAAAAATATTCACATTTAAAGCAATTTTTAATAAGGATTTCTTCAAATTCTCGCATCTGACGTTCTAACATCTCTATATTTTTCATTTTTTTCAGCTTATAACTAAAACGATTCTGTCAGAATTAAAACATCTTCTTCCGTTTTTTTAAATTAATTTTTCCCTGATCAGATCAAACAGTTCTTTTGCTAGCGAAATTTAACAGCGAGAGTTTCTCCGGACGGCACCAGAATGCATTGTTGCAATTTCATTGGCTGGTGCGTGACCTACCTCGCGACGTCATATGCTTTCATTCCAAGCACGCATTTCTACAATCCGATTCCTTCCAGTACGTGACGTCATTACATTCGCGCCATTGTCGAGAGGAAAATCAATAATGTGTGTGCCGGAAAATCAATAACGTGTATCTTTTGTTTTGATTTTCGGTTTCATTTATTCATTTCATAGCTTTGAGAACCCCCCATAGACAGATTATTCTTCGCTGACACTGAAACGTCTATAAAATGGTCAGGCTATATGAATAGTGCAGTCGAAGCAGGAGAACGGGCTGCTCGAGAGTGCTTTGCGAAATGGGAAAAAATAACTCCAGATAAAATTTGGATAGAAGAACCAGAACCTAAGGTTTGTACAATATCTCATTCGTTAAATGCATATTTTATGCTTTGCTGGTAACTAAAATATTTATGTTTAAATTGCACAGCAAACTTCTTTGTTGCGTAATTTGTAGGAGGGAATCGCCGAATTTGGACTACCTGGACATTTTTTAATGTACATTGATAGAGAAGTAATTTTAATGAAAAACAAGTAATAGAATTTTTTATAGTTTATTTATCTTTAGAACTTTGTAATTAATTTTTTTTATGAAGTGCACTTTAAGTTAGCAAAAAAAGCATCTTAAAAATATCGTCATCGGTCCAATAAAAAAAACCGGTTTCTATAAAATTTTTATAAAATAATAGTTATTTTTATAAAAAAAGGTTTTTATAAAATTATATAGGAAATTGTAGCAGAAGAAATATTTTATCTGAGGATATAATAACATATTTTCCTACTTAATTTAAAATAGCGTAAAGGCTTTTTCATTTTTGCTAAAAAATTAATGGATGATCCCTAAATCTAAACACTTGTTCTTCAACTGCGTCACTTATTCCAAAAGCGCTAAGTAGTTACGTAGCGCTTTCTCTTATAAATGGTTTCACACACCCCATTTGCATCTTTACAACATAATTTACCTGTTTTCCTTCCCACATATTTAATAGAATTGAGGTTATGATACCAGTCCGATCTAGGCGACTCTCCTCTATATTTAGAAGCTGTTTCTGTAAGTGAAAAAATTCCGGAATTTTATTCCAAATTATTGAAAATATTTTACTCACTTTTTTAAGATAAATATTTTGCTCGCGACTTCTTTTCTATTTTCAGGATGTACCGGCCAAACCTTTAGTGCTTAGTTTTGAGGAAAAATACACGCCATCTGTAACAGGCTTCATACAGTTTGTAACATTCGCAATCATTTTAGCAGCAGCAATCCTCGCTTTCTTGTTTAGTCCTTAACATATTTTCCAAAATAGTACGTAAAACAATTCAAAATATTAATGTTTATGTGTTGCGGTTAATACATATACATGTGGTACTTTAGCAGTATCAATAAATATCAATTGCTAAATCATCCAACAGTTTGCTTTTGCCGTCAATATTCATAAGGAATGAGCACCTCAGTTTTTGTTATTCTCAGTGCCCATGTTCTGCATTTTCTTCTTCCATAAACTGTGTGTGTGTGTGTGTGTGTGGCAACAGTTTCATTGTAAAGAAGGCTTATTGCTTTGCTGTTAGCCTCCCTCCTTCTTTGGAAAATCCTCATCCAAACTTCTGCTGTGAACACAATGGAATTCCTTTAGGTCTCTACAAGCCTCATCGATATCATTCTTATCTAATATATGCCTCAAAAGTATCCGACACTTGCAGATTTTCGCATTTTTGAATTTCTCCGAATGGTTTAGCTGACTGCCTTTAAACTGACAAAGAATAGACACAACTCATATTTACATTGAAGATTCGGTCCTGAGTGGGCAATTAGGGGGCTGCCCACAAACTGATGAAGACACAAACTGCTCTTTTTGGCCCACCCCGCTTTACAGAATACTGATAACAAGAGACAGAAACTTCTTTCAGAAATGGAAGAATGTGTGAAAATACATTGAGGAGAGAATGTTTGAAATGTGTGAAAATACATTGGAGGAGGTTTTTGTGACGAAACCCATTTGGAAATTTTAATTAATTAAAATTATGAAAATTTTCATGCTCTTCCTGATTACTTCCGAAAATAATAGAGGAAAAAGTTGTAAATATAAGCCCTCTTATTTTTTTGACTTAGTTACTTAATTTTGAAAATTTAATTTTTATTCTTCATTGACAACTTACAAGTTTACTAAATGATAGAGCAAAACAACGATTAATACCAATTATTTCAATCTGAAACGAAGATTTACAAAAGTTTTTTAAAAAAAGCACCAGAAAAGGGCAAATATAGGCCCTCCAAAAAGAGAGTCGTAAAATTAGTTTAAAAATGTTTTAAAACAGGATAAACAATACAAAATAGTAGAGAATTTATTTATTTACAGAAAAAAATTATTTACAGAAATCGCAAACAACTGGCTGTTTCCAGCCCAGCACACCTAAGGTGTGCCAACATTTGGCACATAATATTTAACCCACACTTCCCCGCGAGTGTTCGCAGAGAACTTTCCATCAAAAGATGCAAGTTGCCTTCCTCGAGTCTGGTTTATCCAATAATGTTGATATCCAGGTTGATACACGGTCGCTGTCCACAAGGAGGATCATAGTAGTCTGATGAGTCCGATGATGAATCACGTTTCGTGGGTCGAATTTCTTTTTTTGAATGCCCTTTGCTTTTCTGCAAATTCCTGCCTCCGGCCGGCTTTCTACCCTGGAGTACTTCAAGGACGTCTG
>BGPR01000129.1:400530-413842 GCA_013235015.1 Araneus ventricosus
CTTGGGAGCACTTTTCTCAAGAGACTTGGTCAACTGATCCTTGTATGGTGATCCAGTGATGAGGCTGGACCTTGTTGCTTTGCGTCCACGAATAGTGGTTCTCTTCTTAATGTTGGGGACAGGAGATATGTCGAACGGAGAAACTGTATTTGAAGTTCCCGGGGAACATTTCGGTGTTTCAGCAGCCTCATCAATTGGCATTGAAAGGGTGCCCATATTTACACCAACCAAACCTAAGAAAGATGGCCGCTATCACATGTAACCAAAAAGCGTGTGTGACTAAAGGAGTGCTTCTAAAAGTAGCTTAGGATCTCTGCTTTCCGGATATCACTGTAAAATTATTTTAAACTAACCATAAGAACATGAAAAGAAAACGATTTCACATACCAGTCAAAAGTTTGCAGTCCAGAACAACACCAATTCGCTCAATAACTCACGCTGCATCCACACTACTTGAAAGAATGGTTCCAACTGTTCTCTGCTATCTTATATCAACAAGTATCGCCATCTACAATCCTGGAGGCCAGTCTTCAGCACCTCCAATAGCCACTTTGGGAGGGGTGCCCGTATTTACACCAGTGCCCGTTTTTACACCAGTTCCTCTATAGCACAAAAGTAATTTTTACTCCATCTGAAAAGGCGAAAAATTATCTTTTTGGTGATTTTAATTAAGTTTCTGTACAATTTTTTTCTCCAATTTTAATAAACTCGTAAAAAATATTTTAAACTTAATTTACAACAATACTTTTGATTTTTACAATGAAATTCAAACAGTTTTCATTGTTTAAACAAATACTTAATTGCGTGTTTCTCTTAGATAGTTAATTTTTATGCTTTTTTCCATTTCTGAAAACGATTTTGCAAAGTAGATGGTGTTAAGGCGCATTGATACACACAGAAGACGCGTATCAATGTGCCCAGGAGTCAATTGTACCAATCAGCCCCAAGAACCAATTCTAAGAAACCTCAAAACATAATATAGTTCAGAAAAATAAATGTTTCTTTCTACCTTTGGCGTAGATTCCCTGGCAGGAAAACATAAATAGTTAACTATAAATTAATGTTAATTATTTCATCCTACATTGATCGTCAATATTATTTCACATTGCCCCCAAAATACTTTTTAAATAAACAACCTTTTATCATACAATATTTTTTCCTATAATTAATTTAGTAACTGACAGGCATAGCTGAACGTATTTAATTTAACAAATATGCATCTGTATGTGTCTAGCAAATCACTATAGATTGTCGTACATTACAGAAATCCTACTATAATGCTGACCTTCAAAAGGGACTGAAAAAGCATGTGCCGCAATCTCAATAGACACTTTGACCAAGGTAACTCAAGCCGTATTAATACATGTCCGAAAGTTAATGACCACAACTTTGAGCATACTTGAAGCTGTAGAAGCCAAATGTAACTAGCTTCAATTTTATAATGTGTCAATAAACTTAGCATTACAAATTAAATACAAGTTTTTCGTTTCCTGAAGTGTGTATGAATTATTTTGGAGGACTCTCAATTTTAGATATCGCATTTTTAATATATCACACTTAACAGTATTCCCAAACAGGACTAAACCCAGACGATGCTGCTCCCTCCCATATGTCACATTTTTAAAAATTTTTCATCCCCTCTATGACTCTCTCCCAGAAAAATTACCTTCTTACAATTTTTTTTCTCTTACATAGATTTAGTAAATTTTTTTATCCTCGTATATAAAAAAAACTAGACGGCCCATCACCTACCAGCAAGGCGTGGCGCAGTTACTAGCTACTGTTCGTTTCAAAAAAACCCGAGACTATCATTTTTGGACGATTTTATTACGAAAGGGGTGACAGGCAATAATTTAGATTAGCGCTTTTCCGGAGTTCATTGTTAGGTCACAATCTCCGTCCAATTTGGTGTATTTTTTAGTTAGTCTTTACAGAAAATCAATATATATGAAAATAGAACCTTTCTATATATATAACCAAGTGAAATGTAAACATCTCCTCCCTCCATTTTTCACTTCACCCCTATTTTAGTGAAATCAACTCCGCCTAGCGCATGCGCAAAAGCGCGAGTGTTTCCATATCTGAGAATGTTCAGTATCTATAGACAAAATAACTAACAAATTCGTAATTTTTAATCAGCCACAGAACGCTTAAACTAGGATTTTTTTTAAAAATTGCACAGCAGATCGTGCCAACCTAACTCTTAAACCTTGTTTCTTAGATGGTCACTTTTGCACACCCCTCCGACTGAGCTATTGGCGGGGCCAATTTCGCCAACCCTTCGGTATGGCCTTGTTCCCATATTGACTGATTCCTTGATAATACAGCGAGTATTTACACATTTTTAGAACGGTTTTGATAAAGAATTTTAAAAAAGCAACTGTTTTGGAATAAAAATTTCTGGCAACAGCTTATTATTTGAAATGAGCAATATCGTCTGCTACTTTTAAATTTATTCTTCCTTCAAAATACTGTATGTAAACAAGCTTTGGTTTGAAGGATATGTTCTAGCGCTTTCCGAAGAGAAGTATTCCATAATTCAAAAATGTTGTGAAATGCATGGTATTAAAATGTCTAAGTGCAAAAAAGCAACATTATTATTCAGGAAGGGAAAGACAGTCAATCATTACTTCTGCATGGAAAGAAGTCTCCAAACGAATACCCGAAAAGGTACGTACTGTTTCAAATACTTCTAAAATTAAATCGCTGGTAACAAGAGAAAATCCGCCGACTCAGAGATCAATTGCAAAGTCTTTAAATACATCTGTATCAACAATAAATAAAATTATAAACCAAGATTTACAACTCAAAAAAGCTACAGAACATAATGTTCACCAGCTTTTGCCGAGGCACGTGACTCAAAGCAGAACAGTTTGTAGAAACCTGTATGAAAACTATTTAACAGGAGGTAAATGGAAATACATTTGACTCTTGATGAAGCATGGGTTTACCTAAATGACTGCAACAAAAATAGATCTTTTTACTATCGAGAACAAAGAGAAAGAAATGTACAAACCTGGTTGCGCCAATGCAAAGAAAGTTTCAATAATGGATTTATGATTGTCGCAGGATTCTCCTACAATGGGAAATTAAAAATAAGAAGAGTGGAAAAAATGTTAAAAGCAACTCAAAGTACTATCAAGAGAAAGTTTTACGTCCGATATTTACAGAAGAAATTCTATTTCTTTATCCCAATGACTTTCAAAGAGTGAAATTTCATTACGACAAAGCTACAAGTCATACTTCGAAAAGCACCACTGCATCCCCTGAAAAAATGAAAACTGATATAGGTATTGCCTATATACCTTTTCAACATATTCCTACGAAGTCCCCTGACGTTTCACCTATGGATTATTGCGCCTTTGGTCTGTTGAAAAGAGTCCTTTCTAAGTGCAAGCCCACCACGATTGATGGACTCTGGAAAGAAGTAGAAGAGGAATGGAAATCAATACCTCTGGAAATTTTACGAAAAGCCCTTCTATCATGGAAATCACGATGCAGATTTATAGTCCAGAAGAAAGGCTATCAATGTGCTAAAGGCACATTTAAAAAATTAGCCTTTACATTTTAAACATTAATTAAACGACCCCGAAATCGTTCTAAAAATGTGTAAACTTCCTCTGTAATGATCAATATTGATCCCTTATTTAAGTTCAAATATTTTCCTGACTAGTGAATATTTTGGAACGTTTCTATGAAGCAACATCTTTGTATTTTCAATAGGTAACTCAACTTACTAAAAAAGCAATTTTTGCTCAATAAAATGGTTAAAAATAAAATGTATTTCCCTAATCTGTTACGAAATCTTTGAATTTGCTATTCTTTCTTTTAATTTCCATGATAAAAATTTAATTTTTTCTGAAGATTTCAAAGTTTTGAAGCAAGTTAGACTAAAAAAAACAATCAGGATTCAAACTTTTAAAAAATTAATGAAAACTGTATTTAAAAAGACATTTTTATTAATGTACTATAATGTAGAAACTTCTTCATTTAAATGTTTTTCTACTTTTTAGTCATTAATTTCTAATTCATTATTATAAATATTATGCAATGTTGAAATAATATTTTCTCAAATTCATTACCAGTGGGCGCCACACGAATTTAATCAAAATTTAATTAAATTAATCTATAAGCTAATAATTAAATTCTGAAAATATGAAAAAAGTATGTTGTCATAGAGAAAATGCGAATGTACAAAATTCCATAACTCTAGCACATTTGGATTCGAACCGGTTACAAAATTCCATCTTTAAAACATGAAAAAAATCAAGTGAAATAAAAATGGATAAAAGGTGAGGTTAAAAGTGAGGTCAAGTATGAATTACACTAAACTGAATTCGAAACGATGTGAATATCATCTCAAATCGCAACATATTCTTTCATGCTTCAGGTCAAAAATTCTCGGCCTTGATATCAAAGGATTGCAGTTTTGAGACCCGATTTCTACGTAGATTCGTCGTGTATTATTTACCTCAAGCACGTCAATTATGTGGTCGTATTCATCAGATATCCTGATGTTGGTGTGGTGTGAAATTTTAGAGAGTTGAATACCGCCGCAAGTATCGTCTTCAGCATCTGCCTACCAATCAAAGTACGATGCTACTCGCAAAACACTTTCTGTTTTCTTCAAATCGGCTAGTAAACCTTACACTTAACTAAGCAACTCTATTTTATATATAATAATATTAACGAATAATTATCCCCAGTTTTAAATTTTTTAATGAAAAAAGCTGTTCAACGGCAATTACCAGACAGTTTTTAATGGTAAAGATTTCTTAATTGTCGCTTACAGGAAATAGTTAGCACTTACCTAAGAGTATTTCGAAGGCTTAGAGGGCTTTCCAAGATAAAGAAGATAATGAGATAGTAAAAAACGATAATTAAACAGTTTATGAATTGAACGATTCAAAAAATTTCCTTCAATATTGACTCAATATTTTCTTCTTTTTCCAGAAATTAATTATAATTCTCTAAAATTTGTATAATTTAAAAAGATGACAAGCAAGTATTTTCTTCTGTCTCTCTCTTCACCAATAATATGAATTTTCACGCAAATGAGTGTAAATATGCATGAGTTAACAGAACTTATTTGGATTAGATTTGAAAACTATCAGAAAATCATTGGATACATTTCAGATAAACATCTATTGAAGGAAACATCGTTATCTCCTTGATTTTGAAATGCTTGAAAGTAAAAATAGGGCCGCGGTGGTCTGTTGGTAACGTCGGGGCCGGAGGGCTCCAGGTTCGAAACCCAATTCCAACGAAGAACCGCCGTGTAAGCGGGTCTGGTGACTTCAAATCCGTCGCGGTCAAGTGTTCTCCCGCTGGTGTGGCGCGGAAGTTTGGAGAGGGAGTGCCAGCCCAGGTGTCGTCCTCGTCATCTGACCGCAGTTCAAGATGACGAGGTCCGTCCTAAAATAGCTCTATATAGTGTTGCTTCAAAACGGGACGTAAATATAACTAAATTAAACAAACTTGAAATTAATGCTGCACTTTCTATTTTTAATAAAATATTTTATACAAAATAGCATTGTGTGCTAGTAAATGAGTCTGAGACCTTCAGTAAAATTACGTAATGATTCATGAGTGTATTTTTCTCAACTAAAATGCTTTTTTTTGCAAGACGATTTTTCAAGACACAAATAATAATAATAATAATAAATTTTTAAAAACACCCTTTTATTAGTGTACTAAAAGTAAAAAAGAATTTTTTTATCAAAAATTAGGAGGCAAAAATGAAAATCATAAAAGCGTGAGGCACTGATAGAAATGCTTTAAGAAAATTAGAATTTTAATCACATTCATAATACAGTGTGTCCAAGAAAGATCTTATTGTGTATTATTTTTAACATTAAAAACAAAAATACGAAAAGGTGAAATGAAATGCAATTTGCGTCAAAAGAAAGAAGAGATCTAACAGGTTTTTTTGCAGTACATCCAGTGCAGCCCTACGTGAGCTCCTTTGGTAGCCCGAATTATGTCCACTCTTTACTCGATTTCCCGCAAATGTTTTTTAACATTTCCAGAGTCTTTGAACTTCTGCATCCATGCATAAATTAAAGGCACAGTTGGTGGACTTATATAATATATGCGTTGAAATTCCCTTCGCACGGTTTTCGGTGATTTTGTCTGCGTTAATCACAAGACACACTGTGCTTTCTCCTAATCAGTCGCCATTTTCTTTTCTTATTACAGCTGCCAAGTAATTAGTGCCATCTACCTCAGACTTCACTTTTCACATTCGTGACTTTATGTAAAAAAATGGTGTTATTTTAGTGAGTGAAAGAAAATTTTGAGAAATATATAATACTTCCCGACATATCGTCAAAAGTTCCTAAAATTCATTTAATATGGGAAACGCCATTTTTCAAAACCCTATAACTCTCGAAATTTTAATCAAAACTCTATACAATTTTTTAAGGAGGATAATTTCATGACGGGGAGTCGATTTAGCGAAAAAAATGATAGGCGTAATGGGGGAAAATTCCGAGATAGCATGTTAATTAACTCGGTTAATCAGTTTTTTTATCTGAATAAACCTGTGCTCTTGAACCATTAACATCGACACTAGTTTTGTGAAGGCCCGATAATAAATATCAGAGTTATAGAGGTGTACCATTTTTTTATTGACGACTGTACAAGAGATTTGCCTTTTATTTCCATCGATTTGAGTGCAATTAGATACCATCTTACAGACTTGAGGAATGTTGTTGGCGTCTCTGTAAATCTGTATACGAGCTGAAGAAGCTAACTCTTTTTCTTCGGAAATATGTCCAATTGAACATAATTTTAATTTCTTCAACTTTTTATTCAATGACTTAATGTAAACAAAATTTCCCACTTGATGGATGACTTTTCTAACAAACGACACACTTTAAATCTATATTACAGTCTGTGAATGCTTGACCAACAGAGCTACAGATTCAACAAATTAATTTTCTAAGGTAATTGTCATTAGTATTTCCGAAATGCTGAAACTTATAACATAGGGCAGGATTTCGAACATAGTCAAAGACACATAATAGTCGACTTTACCGGTTCTGAAAGTTTGATCTTATTGAACTTCAAAATAATGTATAAGGTTCGATAATATTCATTTCCCTTCATGAAAATTATGCGTTTAACATGAATGATGCACTCGCTAGAGATTCATACAAGAATTTCGGTTTTTGAGCATTTAAGCAAATCAAATTAAGAGATGACACAGAGAACAGAACTTGTGCTTGGAGTGACAGAGACTGGCATACCAAGAGGTTTCTTAGCCAAAAGGAAATATTTGGTTCTCACAGTGGACAAGATTTCAACAAGAAAATCACCCGACTGACTTTCTAATCGATCTTTGTTCACCCCAAATTCTTGTTATACCTTTCTGAATAGCAAACGGAGAAAAAATGTACAGAGAAATTTATCTGATTTATCAAACATGGGCAATATTAAGTAAGACAGTCGATAATGAAACTACACAGTTTAAAATCTTACACACCTGGACAGAGTTTTCAAAAGACAATATGGGAAGTAAGAAAAATTCGGGCCCCGATGACTCCACCTATCACGAAGTTTAATAAGGGGAGGCATTTACCGTATTTGGGTATTCTAAGCCCCAAAACTTACCTTTTTTTAATAGCCAAGGCCGATACGCTCAGAGCCCCTTCAAAGAATATCTACTACCCTTAAAGTAGAGCCCCATAAAGGGACAATTTCGCTTGATCCCTGGCAGACTAACCACTTAATTGGCGAGGATACCAGTCGACTTATACCCCAGGAAGATAGAAGCAAACAAAGTGGTGAAACTTTCTCATGGAGAATCCCTTGCAGCCGAGAAAGAGGAAAGAGAAAGCTAAAAGTAAGTTAGAAAGCAAAGCAGATCACTAGAAAAGATCGAGGGTGTGACGCCCGTTACACCTAAAGAAGATATGCTCCTGAATGTAATAAAAACTCTGCATTAATATTTAAAATAAATATTGTTAATATGTAGTAGAGTGCATAATAGATTAATGAGCAGTTCGAACAACAAAAACCTTCGCAGTTGATATTTATGTTCAGTAACGATTTCTTGTTCGAATAACAAACAAAGATGAAGTGATGTTGTTTGTAAGATGTGTAAAATTGTATCGAAATGTCTCCTTTTGGAGCTTTCGAAGGAGAGATGGACTGACGGAATGGGATAACAAAGGATTGATAGGAGCAGCAGTGCAACCACCATGCGAAGAGATCAAAACAAAAATCGAAATTGAAAAGTATCAACTTTTTTACGTTTATAAAAGGTTTTTGAAACCAGATTTTGAGAAATTGAATACATAACTTTCTGTACGCCACATGGTTGATTTCTGTTCACTTCATTTCTGTAAGAGCTTTTTCTTAATTTTTGGTACAAAAAAAATTTATGACTCTAAAAAGAGTGGATTTTAAAGATACAAGCTTACCACAGAAACTATGCAAGATATATTTATTATCGTTATTGTTTATAAATAAACGAGGCAAGAAAATAAATAACTTTGCATTTATTTTCTGTGGTCCCCAGTATGAATAAATGAAATTCCCATAAAGATCTATGGTAGATCGATGATAGGTTAGCGAACGTTTAGGATTACAAACATCGTCTTTGAACGGATTATGACACTTGATCGATCACCCACTGCATGTAAATAGTTTGTTCAAAAAATCTGAACTTTTAAAATAAATCAATAATATATAAGGCAAAATTTTAATAAGACCTGACTGCTTCAAAATACTCGCCTTCTCTTTTTATATACTGGTCCTAACGTGTCTCCCATTTGTGGAATAACTCCTGGAAATCTTTTTTTTTTTTTTTTTGGATTGCAGGCAGTGAATTTTCTTCTCCTCTTTCTAATGTTCCAAACCTTTTAGAGATGGATTTCAACTTTGGGAACAAAAGAAATTCCGCAAGGTCAAATCTGACAAGTAGAGAGGCTCCGATGTAAGAGTCGCCTACATTTTAGCTAAAATTTCGCGAATAAGGAGTAATGAGTGCCCAGGCATAATATCATGATGAAGCCTCTATGGTCTTGTTTTTCCAATGTTTTGGCTTTTTCCGTCGCATTGCGTCTTTTAAATGCCTCATAAGAACAAAGAAAAAGTGATTGTTTGATCTCGATTAACGAACTCATAATTACAGATTCCTAGATGCTAGATGCGTTAATTTTACCATATGATCCTTGCAACAAAATTGAATTAATCAGTCCCTAATATTGAACCAGATACTTCAAATAGTGGATTGTCCAGCCCCGTATTTGTGATCACGAAAGCTTAACAACGAAACGAGCTAGATCGGTGACAAGCGACACACTTAAAGGTTCTATCCGGCACGCTGTGATTTTAAAATAATAGCATAGAAATTTAATAGCTATTAGAAATGCTATATTTATAGCAACATATAACATTCAGAAATACAATCACAGCTTCATTCATAATATTAGTATTAAGAAATTTTTTAAATAAAATTTTGACGAGTTTAAATTAATTATTGAGATTTATAATAAATTATACTGGGCCTCCGATTTCTTCTGGCCGACTTCTAAAAGAGCTTGCCCATCCCTGCGCTAGATAAGTGAAATTCGAAATGTGGTGTGTACTTCAAATTTTGGACCCAGTGAGTTAAAGGGAGAGGTACTATTCCTCAATGCATCTCTTCACTATTCGATGAAGCTAAGCACCAAACGCGCCATATCGTGGAGGATTACGAGTAAGTCGAGAGAATAATACTCCAGCTCGCTGGTGAATTTATGGATCTATTGCTTTCATCGAGAATCGTTCGCTTATATGTTATGGATTCAAGGAAAGTTTCAGTTTCGCGAATGTCCTCTCTTACCCACGCTTGATATTCTGGAAGCAGATTCTCAATAACTGTTATTCTGTATATTCTGCAACTTTAGAAATCTTCTTAATGCAGTAAGTACACAATATTTTTTAAAATAGTTATTGTTGATCATAATGTCAGAAAAAAGTTCTGTGAAATCTGAGACAGTAATTACTGTAATGGATTACAAAAACAAATGTTACACAATTGATCCTCGTTGATAGTCAGAGGCCGTCCTTTTCCCGTTATTCAGATATTTCAATCAGGAACAAGTAATAACAAAATGTACATTAGATTTTTGATAGAGAATGCCATAATAATGTCGCTAAGTGGTTGTGAAGTGAAAAATGTAAAAGTATATCCAAAAATCGTCAAATTCTATCCAAAATAATAGACAGTATTTTATTTTGTGTAAATTATGAAATTTCTGAAATGTGGACATGATGAAACAGATAATTCAGCAAATCCAGGTTTATTTAAAGAATTAATGAGCTTCGCGTCTAAACTGGATCCGCTTTTAAAAATCATTTGGAAACTAGTACAATCTTTAAGGGTGTTTCTAAGACTATTCAGAATGAGACACTCGATTGTCTTTTTCAGATATAAAAAGTGAAATGAAGAAGGAAACAGAAGAAGATTCATTTGTATCTGCAATGGCTGATCACACAACAGATGTGTCTGAATACTACAGATGTGTAGACTGTTATTGTTCAGCCTCGGGGGGGGAGGGGAGATCCACCCAGTTTTATTCTGCCGTCGTTCATTGTATATGGAATCTAAGAGTACTATTTTAAAGGAAATAACATCTGCTAAAAGATTTTATGCCAAAGATTTTCATAAGGGATAGTCTACAAATTTAAAATTGCTTATAACAACATCCTTTTATGTCATAAATAAATTTCTCATGGAAAAATTATCCTTTATACAGATTTTGGTTAATATGTCATGATTACATCGGGTGGTATTTGACATTTTGTTTTAAGGGGTCGTCTCCAAATTTAGAAACCTAAACTCTCTGCTGTTCTCTAGACGTCGATAGTGAAATTTTTATTCATGTGACACTTTAAAAGTATTTCAAGTTAAGATCTACGTGTCATAATCGATTACTACTTGATGCATGACAAAGCTTTACTGCGTTGAAATTTTCTGGAAAAGTTTGATTCGATGCTGCACAAATATATTCAAGAGTATTGCAAGTTTTGTCTCAAATTGCACATCAGCTTGACGAGCCACTTGAGTTCCATGTGACATTCTATGAGCCGGGAAGCAAAAATTGGAAATTGCTACAAGGCCAGAGACTCTTCCCCAGATTTAAAGTAATGACTATTAATGAAACACAATGCACTGGAAAGCTGTTTTTACCTTGTTTTCATATTTTTGGCCGCAATTGAAATTCAAATGCTGAAACGGCAATTTTTTTTAATATAACGCAATTAGCATCAAAACTTTATGCCATATGTGTTATGCCTTTATGTTTAGATATTCTTATGCAACAATACTTAGAAATTAAGGTTTTATATCAGAAATGACTTAAATGTGCATTTGAATGCAAATCAAGAAAGATGTTGTCTTTTTGAAATTTGCGAATCTCCCCCCTAAGAGCATCGTTTCAAAGGGAATAAAGAAAAATTAATCTAACAAAAAAAACTACGCATATGAATGAGCTGAAATTTTGCATGCTCACATAAAATGGTTTTCTCCATTGATTTCTATCAAAATTTAGTTGAACTGCTAATCAAAATTTCTTTAATACTTAATTTGTTAAATTATATCGCATGTTAAAGATTATTTTTAAATAAAAAGTGTGTGTGGAATATGTGTAGACAACTTTATACTACCTTAACAAAAAGAGTTCACATCATTGTATTTTAACATTAGATTATTTTACTAGCTCATAATTTCGAAACGAATACACCTAGAATTATGAAATTTGAATTCCGAATATCACTTGAGGTGGTTGTGAAATTTGACCACAAAAAAATAAGGTTGGAATTTTAAAATGTTCAAGTTAGTGGGCATGTCAATATGTAGACGACCCCTTATGAAACTTTTAAGATATAAAATCGTTTAGAACGCATTAGTTACTTTTAAATGGTAGCTGTCATTTGGTTGCAAGATGAACGACGGACAGTGGGGTATTTCAGAGTAAAAAGTGGACAAAAAGCACATTTTTAAAAATCATTTTAAGGTTATCATATAATACTAAACTATGTATTTAATTAGTTAGTAATATTCTACTTTAAATCTATTTTTTGCAGAATGCTATTATGTCCAGACGAATCTATCGCACTTACAGCCTTGAAATTCGGCACATAGGTAGTCTTAATGGTGACTCAATGCACCTCGAAGCCGGAATTTTAAAATTTAATCTAGATATTTTTTTATTTAATGTTTTGTGTTGTTTCAGTTGATTTTTCGCAATAATTTCTCAATAGAATGGTTTTGAATAATTGTACGAAGAAAATAGATACACCATCGGAAAGAACACACGATTTCCGTTCTAATGAAGTTTTTTCTTAATTTTTAACGTAATTAACTGAATTTGGAGAAATTTTTGAAAAATAGTCGCTTTTATGGTAATTTTTAATAAAGACTTCTTCAAATTCTCGCATCTGACGTTCTAACATTTCTGTAATTTTCATTTCTTTTCATTTTATAACTGGAACGTTTCTGTCAGATTTAGAACAATAACGGTTAAAATATCTTTTTTTTTGTTTTTTTAATTAATTTTTCCCTGATAAGTTCAAACAGTTTTTTGCTAGCGAGATTTAACAGCGAGAGTTTCTCCGGACGGTCACAGAATGCATTGTTGCAATTTCATTGGCTGGTGCGTGACCTTCCTCGAGGCAGTGACGTCATATGCTTTCATTCCCAGCATGCATTTCTACAATCCGATTCCTTCCGGCAGGTGACGTCATTACATTCGCGCCATCGTCATCTCAATAATATATATACATAATTTCTGTTTTGATAAATGCCATTATCGCAAAGAAAAATATGCGGGAAAATCCATAATATGTATCTTTTGTTTTCAAAACTTTTCTTGTCGTTGTGGTAATTTTTCCCCCTCATTCTGTTGAAATCCTGGTTTCACGGGCAACGCCGTGATCGTACTGCTAGTTTTATATAAATCTAAGACAATTAAAACATACTAGCTGCGTGGCCCGGCGATGCACGTGCTATCTCGGATAATAGGATATTCCCGGGCGGAGAGAAGCGAGGTCATATGGATCCATATATTTTCATATGGCCCGCCTCTGGTTTTTTTTTTTCAACAAAAATTGTCACTTTCTTTTCCCAACAAACGATACGAAATGAAACACCTTAATACAAAAAGGAAAGAAAACGATTTTTTCCCCCGATAAAATGCAAGAACGTTGGATGCCAAAGTTCTCGATAGATGGCAGCACGGGGGAATCAATCAATATTAAGTTTTTAATTAATATCTTTTAACTAATTACAATTTCGGAATTTAAATAGTCGAAATGGATT
>BGPR01000129.1:413867-823134 GCA_013235015.1 Araneus ventricosus
TCAAGCAGCTCTCTTAAATTCCAAACTCAATTGTGTGGTCTCTGCTGACAGTGCCTCAAGGCACGTATACCGACCCACCTGCCATACCATTTAACCAAGTGAAGAATAGATATCAATTGGGCGCGGGGCCCTTAAGCGTTGGGACCAATTGGGAGAATTCGGTCCAATCGGCTGAAGATCGCTCTGATTATAGTATCCCTTCCCCTCCAAATTATCGAACATAACTCTGGAGCCTCAGCCTTAGCAATTGCAAGTACATGATTTTCATTTATTTGTTTTCGACGTGGTGATTCTTTTTTAGTTACTTTCTTTGAATTCGTAGTATACACAGAGGTACTGTCATCGTCAAAAGACGACGAGATTTCGACATTTAATTTTGGACGTTTTAGACTTCCAGGAATCCGGCAAAAAGCAATTTTAGAATTGTGTCAACCATGTGTCCATATGTAGATGCATCACATTAACTCAAAACTCAAGAGAGAGAAAGAAAGAAAGATCCTAGCAATTAAACTGAAGTTTGACGTGAAGATCTTTTGAGTTTACAGCAATTTTTTTCTAGCTATCACTGAAAAACGTCAAAATTACGAAAAAAAAAAGACAAAACCATCAGCTGGAAAACAAAGTTCGGATAGATTAGAATATTTTATGGATATGGTGATGAAACATTTAGTTGTATAGCACGACAGTCACAACAAACTTATAGGTTTTGTTAACGTTGTGATGACAATTCTGGGTGAAGTATGTGAAAAGTCGAGGAGAGAACACACCAATTTTTTTTAGAATAATACGTGTCTGGATGATTGAAAAAACTCTCAATAAAACGAAAATGAAGTTGTTTAAACTGTTTTACTTAAATATATATACCTGGAGATCATTTTAGAGAATAAAGAAAATTTTGTTCATGATTATTTGCATATAGTATTTCACAAATTACTTAATTAGTGTATTACGGTACAAAATCAATTATATTTAGAATAAGTATTTAGATTAAGAAGCTACTAGTTCTTTTGAAATCGTCCATTAGGATCTCTGATACAATTGAAGAAAAAAGAGGAATGAAATGAATGGATAGAGGCGAATAACTCAGTACATAACTCAGGGAATTCTCTGAACGTTGGCATTGATAAGGGATAACTGAGTATGTTTCAGAATGTCTGGTTAGGAATTTGGAATTTCCTTAATCATTCTCGTCCATTCTATTTCGGTTAGCTCTAGATGGATTTCTAACATTAAAATGAGAGATTACTTTAACGAGAGCGGAAATCAATGAATGTCCGGCTGCTTTGAAATTAGCCAGATTCTTTTTTAATGAAAATAAATTTTGTTATTAAAGAAACTGAAGCAAATGAAATAAACAAATACAGTTTTAAGTACTTTCTTCTTACGATGATTGCTAAAAGACAGTAATATACTTCTACATAGTTCTTTAAGCTCGGAAAGTCGATTCTCTCGCCGTCAACCTGCATGAAGTCTTTATATTTAGAGTTCGGTGCCAAGCTCTACATGTTAGTCACCAGTGAATCACTCCACTTCCTGCAATTTAAATCTTTCATTCTTTTTCTCATATCATGATGCTACACGCAGTCACAACTCATCGTTAACCAAACTAAAGGGAGCCGTTCGATAACAATTTTTTTTCAGGTCTTACAGAACATTCTATTACTACTTTGTAACTAATTATAATATGTGTGTCCTGAATGCTTTACGTGTAAAACGATCAATTTCTTTACCTACATACTTATGTTCTTTATACATATGCACCCTCTTCATCGCGCAATGCACAGACAGGACAGGTAAACAATATCGTAATCTAAGTAACCCATTAATTCTAGCATTCTAAAATGAATCACTGACCTCTTTGGGGAAGCTGAAAGAAAAAAGTAGAGATATCGCTGCAAAAAAAAGTATGCCCTTCGAGATTATTTCAGTGCAGCTACACTGTTTTTTTTTTTTGATCTGTGATTTCAGAAGAGTTTGGGTTAACCTGAGTTCGGCTTTACTGGGTTTACTGTGCCAAATAAACTTCTATGTCCAATCGTATTCTGTGATGTGTTCTTGCAGATCCACTCAATGGGAAAATAAATAAGAAACACTAGAGCTGTAATTGACGACAGCTACAACTGAGGGAGAAATTCATTAATGCGCAGACAAAATGGTACATTTACATGTGGCGTTTAGGCCTCCATCGTACTGCAAAATATGCAGATTCTTTATTACGAATAAGTTTTACATAAAAGATGCATTCCATTGGGAAAATGATTTATCATGATATTATTTGATATTCGTTGTCAACAATAAAATAAGTAAGTAAATACTCATTTGAATCTATATTAACACTTATTTTTATTTCACGGTGTTTACTTAAATATGAAGCAAATATCCACACACATTAGGGTAAGACTTGATAAAAATATTAACGTTGAAATTTTAGTTGAATTTTATTTAAATACAGTTGCACTCGACTATTCGAAAAAAAAAATCAATGCTACAGTTTTATTGCGAAAATTGTATTGTCATTTTATATGAAATTTTTAGTTTACTGTTGTTTCCAAAACTGGGAGTCAGTGAGTAAATATAGTGTGAGGACTGGCAAAATACCAGGGACCTACAGCTTTAAGGGGAGCCTTCCGAGATGTTACACAAGAACGCAGATACTGTTACAAGCTCAAAAATAAACAATTTTAAATTTATCGTAAAATATTGTTAATTGAAAAATACAAAGCGGTTCAAATATAAATGTTAATTACATGAATTATTATTTTTTATTCTTGTAAAATTATGAGATTATTTAAAATCTTTAATATGATTATAATGAGTGATTAACATCTCAAAAAAATGAAATACTTTATAATTTGTGATAGTGATGAGTTCTTTTTCTAAGGGCCACATTCAAAAAATTTTGCTGGGGGGGGCGTACTATAAGTTATGGAACTGCCTTACATTTTAGGGAAATGATTACGAGTAATAGTCTTGTCTTTATTTTGTGTGGATATGAGACTCCTACCTACCTAGTTCTCCTACAGATGGCACCATCAATTAATATAACTATTTGTGTTCACCTCCTTGAATTCTATATGATCTGCCCTATATGTCGTCTGGCTGAAATTATTAAAGAAAAATTATGTTATGTTTCGCGTATGCACAGTTAAAAAATTATTTACTACAAATAATCGCATTTCCTCGAATATTCAAAGCATTTACTTTAATTTTAAATAATGTTTCGATGGCATATTGCATTCTATTCTGTAGTTTTGTATAATTTAATTGAAAATTGAATGTTATAAAACAAAAAGCACAGAAAAAATTTGGGATTTTTAAAGAAGTTATATATTTTTCCAATATCCATTAAAAATGTGCATTGTGAACAAAACCCTTAATGAAATATTTCAAATTATTATCAACTTTCTGTGAACATGGTCGGTCGAAACTTTTTTCCTCTTTGTCAATTTCTGGTGTCCCAAATGTCCTCGTGACCTCAACTCCAGTGTAAAATGTGTACGATACTCGATTGGGTGTGTTTCACGATCTCCCAACTGATTTTAAACCATTTTTCGAAATAATTGAAATTTTTTCGCATTTTATGAAATGGTCCCAATTGTTGCACATCAGTGTATATCAACATGTGAGTATTTGATAAAATAAGCTCGAACCAAAATAAAAAAACCTTAATTTTAAATAATTTACAATTTCACCTTCTGATATATACGGTCCATATTTGAAGTAGACTGAATTTCAACAAGACATTTTTTTTAATGGTTGCAAATTTTTCGTATCATTATCAAAATTTTGTTGATAATGCATGTTCTGGAATTCCACTTGTAGAAGATGGTCGCTGAATGGGTGTCCAAGTGCGTATCAAGAACTGCTACACGTTTCGTTATCGTGAGAAAAATGTTGATAAACTATAATATTTTAGAAAATATTTTGAATTACGAGTAATACTTGTTGCATTTTCATTATAAGAATAAGTTACAGAACAATGAATAAAAGTATGTTTTAAAATACTTAATTTTTAATCGAACACCTCTTTATACTCTTCATTATTTGTTCCATCGAATGTCTGGGCTATTAGCTTTTGGTTTTCATCTTGAAGGACAGATCCAACTGCTTTAAAATGCGCCTGGATAAACCCTTTGCAGATTTCATAATTTGAGGTGCAGATTCCAGAAAAACGTTCAAATATTTCTTCATTTATTAAATTGAAATACAGTCACGGAAAATAAAACGATTCACCGAGCTATATTTTGACGTCGCACAGTGGGTATTTCCATGAAAAAAAGTGGACAAAAATCATTTTCTACCGGTTTTTTTCGCTTAGAACATATATATATATATATATATATATATATATATATATATATATATATATTAACTCCGTTATATAGTTTATGACCATAAAAAAAGACTGTAAATATTAATTACAACATTAAAATTGAATATTTTAATCAAAGTTGTGAAAGAATTCTATTCAACATTTTAAATAGTGTATTATTAAATAAGATTAACATATTTCAATAACAAGATATCTATCATCTTCGACTAACTTCATCTTCTTCTTCAGATATCATCATTTGACATTTCTATCCTTTCTTCACTAATTTCTTCTTATACAGAATCTTAACTAGGTAGAAGGTATATCTAGGGTTTCTTTTAAAAAAAAGCTTTATACTTTCTTTTAATTATTGTCTAGAAGCAGACAAAAGGGGTCGGACGTCAATAACAATCTATTAATAATATAGATATTACAATGTTCTCTGGAAATTTTCGTGTTAGTTGTTTGATACAAGCGAAAAATGTTTATTTTGGCTTCTGCTGCTTCTTCTGATCAGTTGTCCAATAGGTAAAGGTATGTGAAATCACGGTTCCTCCATGCACTAATATTTCATACGTGGTTACTGACATTGGATACCAAGGATCAGTCTCATCAAAGTTTGTAGTGTCAACACAAAAAAGAATTGAATTTTTTACACTCTCATATACGCTTGATAGAGTTTCCAATATTATTTTAAATCTATGTTTAAGTCTTTATCAATCTATAATGTGCTATGTTAAATCTGCTTGTTCCCTTCGAGTAATTTATAGATCAAAAGCTTTTCTTTCAGGGATATTAATCTCATGTTTAATTTATTTAGGGACAATCTAAATACTATATAAATACCTTCCTTCAAAACTTTCACATAGATGCTATAGGAAATGTTTAGTAAATAAACGTAACGCCTTAAAAAAATTCAAAATATCTAATAATGCATTTGTTTTATCATGATAGTTTAGAGCTATTTCAAACTCTTTCAAATAATTTAGTTTTTATTACTGCAGACAAGCACGAAATATTTACATTAAGTATTTATAGTTACATATACAGTTCTCCATATCTATTCACTATTTAAAATACGCATATTCGAAATAAATATTATTCCAATGTTCTGGACCTTCCTTCTCGAAGTAAAAAAGTAAATAAAGCTCATAAAACAAAATAATTCCAAATGATTACCTCCACAAGCGATCAATTCCTCATGTTCGAAGTAATAAATATTAAACTAAACATACTAGCTATGAAAAACAATATGAGTTCCGATTAAGTTTCCCATGGCTGAAATTTCTGTTCTTCAGCTACAAAGCGTCATCTACATTCACTTGGTTGCTAGTACATTCCATTATCAAAACACAACCAGATCACAACAACCTTGTTGACAAAAAATTTGCCATCGAATTTTAAAAAACATTTAAACAAATAAAATAGTATAAAACACTTTTTCATTATTTTCAACAACTTAAAAAAAGTGCGATCAACAAGTCTATTCATGGAATCCGTGGCAAATACCTTCTGAACTTCAATTTTACAGATTTAGACTTTCTTCTGGTACAAAAATTGAGCTTGGAAGAACAACTGAATCTAATATTTCTAAAGTTATTTGAAAATTAAAACAAATTCTTTATCTTTATATATAGGATAACTGTCAAGATAACGTATGTATTATGGTCCTCTGTTTACTCATGAACTGAAGAATTATGGAAATTACATTAGGATTCCTTGGATTATTTTCCATCTTTTGGTACTTACGGCTAGCTTCGGGATTCAGCGGTTCGTGAGAAGATAGAAGGACATGCATACGTTTGTTGACGTTCAGCCTTTAATATATAAGATAAGAATTTGTTTTTAATTTTCAAAAAACTTTTAGAAATATTAAGGATTCAGTTGTTCTTCCAAGCTACAATTTTTGCACCAGAAGAAAGTCTAAATCTGTAAAATTGAAATTCAGAAGGTATTTGCCACGGATTCCCGCGGATAGACTTGTTGATTGCACTTTTTTTTTAAAGTTGTTAAAAATAATGAAAAAGTGTTTTATACTATTTTATTTGTTTAAAGTATTTTTTTTAAAATTCGATGGCAAATTTTTTGTCAACAAGGTTGTTGTGATCTGGTTGGGTTTTGATAATGGGAATGTACTGTAACCAAGTGAATGTAGATAACGCTGTTGTAGCTGAAGAACAAAATTCCAGCCTTTGGAAACTTAATCGGAACTCGCACATGTTTTTCATGGAGAACCTTAAGATGTAGTTTAATATTTATTACTTCGAACATGAGAATTGATCGCTTGTGGAGGTAATCATTTGGAATTATTTTGTTTTATTATGAGCTTTATTAATACTTTTTTTACTTCGAAGAAGTGTCCATAACATTGGAATAATAACATCTATTATGAAAGTTTTGAAGAGAAAGTATTTATATAGTATTTAGATTGTTCCCTAAATAAATTAAACATGAGATTAATATACCTGAAAGAAAAGCTTTTTGACCTATTAAATTACTCTGAAGAGGAACGAAGCAGATTTAAACATAACAACATTACAGGTATCGAATATGCGTATTTTGAATAGTGAATAAGTATATGGAGAACTGAATATGTAACTTATAAATACTTAATGTAAATATTTCGTGCTTGTCTGCAGTAATAAAACTAAATTATTTGAAAGAGTTTGAAATAGCTCTAAACTATCATGATAAAAAAATACAAATAGCATTATTAGATATTTTGAATTTTTTTAAGGCGTTACGTTTATTTACTAAACATTTCCTATAGCATCTATTATGAAAATTTTGAAGAGAAAGTATTTATATAGTATTTAGATTGTCCCCTAAATAAATTAAACATGAGATTAATATACCTGAAAGAAAAGCTTTTTGATCTATTAAATTACTCTGAAGGGGAACGAAGCAGATTTAAACATAACAACATTACAGGTATTGATAAAGACTTAATACATAGATTTAAAATAATCTCGGAAACTCTATCAAGCGTATATTAAATAAATGTAATAAAATTCAATTCTTATTGTGTTGACACTGCAAATTTTATGTGAGACTGTATCCTAGGTATCCAATGTCAGTAACCACGTATGAAATATTAGTGAATGGAGGAACCGTGATCTCACATGCACTTTTACCTATTGGACAACGATCAGAAGAGGCAACAGAAGCCAAAAATAAACATTTTCGCTTGTATCAAACAACTAAGCACGAAAATTTTCCAGAGAACATTGTAATATCTATATTATTAATAGATTGTTATTGACGTCCGACCCCTTTTTGTCTGCTTCTAGACAAGTAATTAAAAGAAAGTATAAAGCTTTTTCTAAAGAAACCCTAGAGATGCCTTTTACCTAGTTAAGATTCTGTATAAGAAGAAATTAGTGAAGAAAAGGATGAAATTAGTGCAAATGATGATATCAGTGAAGAAGAAGATGAAGTTAGTGCAGATGATGAATATCTTATTGAAATATGTTAATCTTATTTAATAATACACTATTTAAAATGTTGAATAGAATTCTTTCACAACTTTGATTAAAATATTCAATTTTAATGTGTGTAATTAATATTTACAGTCTTTTTTATGGTCATAAACTATTATAACGGAGTTAATATATATATATATATATATATATGTTCTAAGCGAAAAAACCGCGAGAAAATGATTTTGTCCACTTTTTTCATGGAAATACCCCACTGTGCGACGTCAAAATATAGCTCGGTGAATCGTTTTATTTTCCGTGACTGTATTTCAATATTTAATAAATGAAGAAATATTTGAACGTTTTTCTGGAATCTGCACCTCAAATTATGAAATCTGCAAAGGGTTTATCCAGGCGCATTTTAAAGCAGTTGGATACTGTCCTTCAAGATGAAAACCAAAAGCTAATAGCCCAGACATTCGATGGAACAAATATTATGAAGGGTATAAAAGGGTGTTCGATTAAAAATTAAAGTATTTTTAAAAAACATACTTTTTATTCATTGTTCTGTGTAACTTATTCTTATAATGAAAAATGCAACAAGTATTACTCGTAATTCAAAAATATTTTCTAAAATATTATAGTTTATCAACATTTTTCTCACGATCAGCAAAACGTGTAGCAGTTCTTGATACGCACTTGGACACCCCCATTCAGCGACCATCTTCTACAAGATGGAATTCCAGAACATGCATTATCAACAAAATTTTGATAATGATACGAAAATTTGCAACCATTAAAAAAAATGTCTTGTTGAAATTCAGTCTACTTCAAATATGGACCGTATATATCAGAAGATGCAGAACTATTAAATTATTTAAAAATTAAAGGTTTTTTTATTTTGGTTCGAGCTATTTTATCAAATACTGTCACATGTTGATATACACTGATGTGCAACAATTAAGGACCATTTCATAAAATGCGAAAAATTTCCAATTATTTCGAAAACAATGGTTTAAAATCAGTTGTGGAGAATCGTGAAACACACCCAATCGAGTATCGTACACATTTTACACTGGAGATTAGGTCACGAGGACATTTAGGGGACCAACCAGAAATTGACAAAGAGGAAAAAGGATTTCGACCGACCATGTTCCACAGAAAGTTGATAATAATTTGAAATATTTCATTAAGGGTTTTGTTCACAATGCACATTTTTAATGGATATTCGGAAAAATATAAAGGCTTCTTTAAAAATCCCAAATTTTTTCGTGTGCTTTTTGTTTATAACATTCAAGAATTTTCAATTAAATTATACAAAACTTACAGAATACGTGACAATATGCCATCGAAACATTATATTAAAATTAAAAGTAAATGCTTTGAATATTCGAGGAAATGCGATTATTTGTAGTAAATAATTTTTAACTGTGCATACGCGAAACATAACATAATTTTTCTTTAATAATTTCAAAGCCAGACGACATATAGGGCAGATCATATAGAAATTCAAGGAGGTGAACACAAATAGTTATATTAATTGAAACGTGGTGCCATCTGTAGGAGAACTAGGTAGGTAGGAGTCTCAGCTATCCACACAAAATAAAGACAAGACTATTACTCGTAATCATTTCCCCTAAAATGTGAGCAGTTCCATAACTAAATAGTAAGCCCCCCCGTCAAAATTTTTGAATGTGGCCCTTAGAAAAAGAAACTCATCACTATCACAAATTATAAAATTTTTTCCTTTTTTGAGATGCTTAATCACTCATTATAATCATATTAAAAGATTTTAAATAATCTCATAATTTTACAAGGAATAAAAAAATAATAATTCATATGCATTAACATTTATATTCGAACCGCTTTATTATTTTTTCAATTAACAATATTTTACGATAAATTTAAAATTGTTTATTTTGAGCTTGTAACAGTATCTGCGTTCTTGTGTAACATCTCGGAAGGCTCCCCTTAAAGCTGTAGGTCCCTGGTATTTTGCCAGTCCTGCCACACTATATTTACATCACTGACTCCCAGTTTTAGGAAACAACAGTAAACTAAAGAATTTCATATAAAATGACAATACAATTATTCCGCAATAAAACATGTGATTATTTTTTTTTTCATAATAGTCGAGTGCAACTGTATTTAAATAAAATTCAACTAAAAATTTCAACATTAATATTTTTTATCAAGTCTTACCCTAATGTGTGTGGATATTTGCTTCATAATTTAAGTAAACACCGTGAAATAAAAATAAAGTTATAATATAGATTCAAATATGATATTTACTTAATTTTATTATTTGACAACGAATTATCCAAAATACATACATTAGATAAATCATTTTCCCCGTGGAATGCATCTTTTATGTAAAACTTATTCGTAATAAAAGAATCTGCATATTTTGCAGTACGATGGAGGAGGCCTAAACGCCACATGTAAATGTACCATTTTGTCATGCGCATTAATGAATTTCTCCCTCAGTTTGTAGCTGTCGTCAATTACAGCTCATAGTGTTTCTTATTTATTTTCCCATTTGAGTGGATCTGCAAGAAAACACATCACAGAATACGATTGGACATAAGTTTATTTGTACAGTAAAACCCCGGTAAACCGAACTCGGGTTAACCCAAACTCTTCTGAAATCACAGATCCAAAAAAAAAAAAACCGTAGTGTACTGCACTGAAATAATCTCGAAGGGCATACTTTTTTGCAACGATATCTCCACTTTTTTCTTTCAAGCTTCCCCAAAGAGGTCAGTGATTCATTTTAGAATGCTGAAATTAAAAGTAATGGTTACTTAATTACGATATTGTTTACCTGTACCTGTCGGCCGCATTGCGCCCGATAGAGGGTTATTATGTAATAAAGAACATAAGTGTAGCGTACAAAGAGAGATTGAATTCGTTTTACACTCAAAACAATTCAGAACTACATATTATAATTAGTTACAAAGTAGTAATAGATGTTCGTGGCTTAACCGAAAAAATTGTTATCCGAAACGGCTCCCACCCCCCTTTAGTTTGGTTAACCGAAGTTGTACTGCGTTAGCATCACCTAGTATGAAAAAAGGAATGAAAATTTAGAATTGCAGGAAGTGGAGTTGATTCACTGGACTAACAAGTAGGTTGGCACCGACCATAAATATAAAGACTTCATGCAGGTTGACGGCGAGAGAGAATCGACTTTCGAGCTTAAAGAACTATATGAAAGTATATTACTGTCTTTTCGCAAATCATCGTAAGAAAGAAAGTATTAAAACTGTATGTTGTTTATTTCATTTGCTTCAGTTTCTTTAATAACAAAAATTTATTTTTCATTAAAAAAGATCACAGGGCGTAATTTCAAACTTGTGGAACATTCGACAGATGTTACCACTCGTTAAAAGTAATCTCTCACATCTCATTTGTTGAAATCCATCTGAGCTAACCTGTAAATAGAATGGACGAAATGTTAAGGAAGTTCAAATGTCTAACAGACATTCTGAAACATACTTTCATTATCCATATCAATCCTTAAACGTTCAGAGAATTCCCTTGGTTAAATTACTGGAGTTATTCGCCTCTATCCATTCATTTCATTCCTACTTTTTTCTTCAATTGTATCGGTCTAATGGACGATTTCAAAAGACTATATTGCTTCTTAATCTATAAATACTTATTCTAAATTAATTGATTTTGTACGTGCAATACAAATTAAGTAATTTGTAAATACTTATGCAAATAATCGAACAAAATTTTCATATTCTCAACAAGTCACCCGGTCATAATATTTAATAACAGTTTAAAACAATGCATTTCGTTTATTGAGAGTTTTTTTTCAATCATCCAGACACGTCATTAATTCAAAAAAAATTGGGTGTGTTCTCCCCTCGACTTTTCACATACTTCCATACAAGAATTGTCACTCACAACGTTTAGACAAAAACTAAGTTTGTTGTGCCTGCGTGCTATGCAACCAAATGTTCTCCACCGATATCTATAAAAATATTCTAAATGTATCCGAACTTTATTTTTCCACTGATGGTTTGTCACTTTTTTATTTCGTAATTTTGACGTTTTCCAGTGATAACTTAGAAAAAAATTGCACCTTAAACTCAAAAGATCTTCACGTCAAACTTCAGTTTAATTGCTAGGATCTTTCTTTCTTTCTCTCTCTCTTGAGTTTTGAGTTAATGTATTCATCTACATATGGACACATGGATTGACACAATTCTAAAAATTGCTTTTGCCGGATTCCTGGAAGTCTAAAACGTCAAAATTCATCGAAATCTCGTCGTCTTTTGACGATGACAGTACTTACTCTGTGTATACTACGAATTCAAGAAAGTAACTAAAAAAGAGATCACCACGTCGAAAACAAATAAATGAAAATCATGTACTTGCAATTGCTAAGGCTGAGGCTCCAGAAGTTATGTTCGATAATTTGGAGGGGAAGGGATACTATAATCAGAGCCGATCTTCAGCCGATTGGACCAATTGCTCCCAATTGGTCCCAGCGCTTAAAGGGCCCCGCGCCAGATGATATCTATTCTTCACTTGGTTAAATGGTATAACTTGAGTGGGTCAGTATACGTGCCTTGAGCGCTGTCAACAGAGATTACACAATTGAGTTTTGGAATTTAAGAGAGCTACTTATTTTTTACTTCTCGTTCACGATGTACAGAGTGTTTAGAAAAGTCAGTTGTACTTTCGTATCTTCCGACTTTGCAACAAGTTGAAAAATTGTATCAACCTAAATAGATATAAAAAAAATTATTATACACTTAAATGTCAACCAAAGTAAAAAAAAAAAATGGGAGTAAAAACAGGACTGTATTTTAGAGCTAATTAATAAATACAAGTTGTTTACAAAAGAATACTCCAACTTTGAAGGGCTACATCTCCTCAAAAAAAAACAAGTAAGCGCACCATTCTGCGAATAGTAGTGAATGAGAAGGTCATAATTTCTTTATTTGGTGTTTTTACTTTCTCATATACGAAGTGCACAAAGAGAAAGTATTGTAATCGTCAAAAAATTCAAACTCCAGATTTTGATGAATCTCCACGTTTTAGACCTCCCTGAGTCCGAAAACATAATTTTGGAATTATGTCTGTCTGTCTGTGAACACTATAACTCAAAAACCATTAGGGCTAGCGGGATGAAATTTGGTACTTGATATAAAACATAATTTTTAAGTTTCTTTCACATTTTGGACAAAATCCGTCCACGGGAAGTCTGTCTGGCCGTCTGTCAGAGTTCATATGAACACGATAAGTCAAAAACTTAAATAGCCTGATGGATAAAATTTGGTACACAGTTTTATCATAAAGAATGTAGGTCCGTATCAAATTTTGGACCAAATTCGTCAACGCGTTGTCGGTCTGTATAATCGCATGCTTCTGAACAAGATAACTCCTAAATGCAACTACTTAGATAAATGAAATATGGTATGTGATCTTCTAACCCTAATGGTAGATCTGTGTCCAATTTCATTTCAATCGGTTAAAAAAAGGCGCTCAAATTGCATATTAGATTTTCTTTATCTAAGAAGGCAAAATTGCGTACTGGCGCTACTCGTGACCTTCGTAATCACGCGCTACTACTAATACTCTCCTTTTGACTTAGGCGCGCACTAAAAGAAACTCGTGGATGGTAGTGGCATTCTGGGTTATAGAAGGTTCGCAATTTTTATCCACGCAGGGAGGAGGGAAAATGACACCTTTTTTCGAAGTATACGAGAAAGTTTAGGGGAGACCACTCCCGCTGGTTTCCGCCACTACCGGCGAACGTAGACGAACTGAAAACACAAATATCTGCAGCCATCCAAACTTTAACACCGAACATGCTACAAAAACTGTGGGATGAGTTCTCCTATCGACTGGATATCGTTCGGGTTTCTGTGGTGGTGGTCACATTAAACATTTAACATTTTATAAACTTTAAAAGGTTTTTTAATTGATTTGTCCAAAAAGTTTGTAACTTCTTTTTTTTCTAATTGTAGCCCTTCAGAGTAGAGGGATTATTTTGAAAACACCCTCTTTACAAGGAGAAAATACTGTAATCGCAAAAAATTTCGATCTTGAGAGTTTTATGGATCTCCTCGCTTATTTGTACCTCCCACACACTCGCTATTTTAATAACTCTTTAAGGCTTTTTTTCTGTCGTCGACTTAAAGTGCTTTAGTATTTCGCATCCCCAAAAAATAATTCAGATTTCGATGGAATGTAAATAAATCGAAATAAATTTTCATATAGGAAATATTTCTTTAATAATTTTGAAATATTTGATATTTTGCACATTTTAACATCCTGTCGAATGGAAACAGAAGCCACCCAATAGTAAGAAAGTTCTTGTTGTCACACTTAATTAGTTTCCCACACCGACCCAGCATACCTAAAAGGATGTAAGGCCAGAAAGAGATCAGTAGGGAAAGAACGAGACCAACTCCACAGCACGTCGAAGACGTTCCGGGGAACCAGCCAAAAAGGAACACAAGTCGAAACCGCCAAGACAGCACAAGAGCGGCCCGAGCGCCCAGCCTTCTGTGGGTTTAGTTCCGTAAAATTAATTTACAATTATCACCCTGAACAGAGGCAGTAAATTAAAAACAGAGCTGAATGTTGAAATTTCAATTTTCCAAATAAATCATTTTGTTGTGTAATATTTGTGTGTTGACATGAATTAGATACACAGTATATTCTGGATTAACAGCGAACCCTCGCGAAGTAAGGCGGCGTCTTTACTGAACCCTAGAAAGGTCCAGAAATATCAAGAGACACCACTCCCTGGTCCAATAAGGGACGCAAATGGCCGAGATTGGCTTGTTGTACGGTGGGGGAAGATGGATCCGCAAGTATATTAAGGGATGTCAATAACAGAAAGAAGGAGGAGATAAGAAAAACGTAACTAGAGTGAAGTAGTTTATTTGGAGGAGACAAGAAGAGTGCAACTCTATTGAAGCGTTTTGTTTGGTGGATATGTTAAGTGACTGATTTTTGTAAATGGCTTCATTTCGCGAAAGTTCGGCAAGTAATGGTGGCCGCCAGGTATACTGAAAGATTTTTATTGAGACTGTCCGAGGTGAGTGAAGCAGAAAAATTGGATGACACCGTGTGATTAGCGACTCCGAATCGAAATATACAAGTAGTTATAATTTTGTTGAATACTGGACCGAGGAACGCGTGACGCCGCTTGGTGAGTTGAAACCTATTTGATCAAATAGTATTTCTAGAGACATTTAATAGACTTGTGGTTTGAAACTGTTTTAATTATTTTTATGTGTTCATATTCTTCCTGGGCTACTTTTATTTAATGAGAATTTATATTCAAATATCTATACTGTAAATAAAGTTTAATGATATATATATTTAAAATTTAGATTTTCTTTCTTTGTGTCGAATACTGAGTGTTAAATTGTTTATTTTATAAAAATAATTATTAGACACAGGTAGAACCTGGGATTGCTAGTTAGGTTTATTGTATCTAATTAATCTATTTATATTAAACCTAAAATCTAATCGTAACAATTTTTCTCGATTTTGCAGTAATTATTAATCAAGAAGCTGTTTTCGATGCAAGATCATCATGCTTAATTTCTTGTTGAACAAAAGGTTAGCGAACATGCTCGGGATAAATACCATTTTTTTTTCATACTCAACGTGTATAGATAAAAAAAAACTGATGTCTATTGCGCCGAATTTTGGTTCATTCACCCTAGATGCTAACGAGCATGCTCGCCAACTTTTTTCCAAAAAGAAATTAACAGTGATGATCTAACATCCAAAAGTGCGCCTTGAATATTAATTACTGCAGTACCGAGAAACAATTATTTATTTGTGAAAATTAAAACTGCTGTGATTTTAATTTACATTGCTGTAACACTTTTTCACGCCTTTATCGGAATCAGAAATCTAGGAAAGATTTTTTTAATAAACATTTTCAGTGATTCCATTCATGTAGATATTTTGGGCTAGTACAGGGTTTCTTAAACAGTGGATTCCGACCCCAAAAAGGGTACTTATTAAAATAAAGGGGGGGGGGGGGGGGTATAACACTTTTCGTGGAGCTTTCTCCTTTCAGATTCTTAAACATTTGGGAGTAAAAATGCTTAAGAAAATCATCTTGGTTTTAAAAATTCCGTTAAAATTTGCGAAATAAGTTAGTGATGGAGTTTCTTTTTGGTTATTTCTAATTTTCTTCATTTTCTTATTTATCTTCCAGTTTTAGAGTCGCAGCAGAATTCCCTGATGGAAAATTGTTCGCGAGTGGAAAAAGTGTAAGAAGCCGTCAGCTCAATGCAATAAAGGAATTTTTTCCACTTTCTTATTACTTGATTCAAGCGTCGAAAGGTAAATTATAGAGATTTAAAAATAAGTTTACACTGAATGACACTTTATAAATATTTTATTATTATTCATTAATTTGCCAGTTGAGTAATTCTGAATTCATTTGATTTTTCACCACATGCATTTCATTCTTTATTTATTTAAACTTAAAAAAATAATAATAACCAATTCATATTTTGCACAGAACTTTTTGTAGATTATACAACAATTACCAGTTTACACTAATATTGTTGTTACGATTATAATCAATGAGCCATTTGTGTAACGGCTCATAGTAATTCAAAAGAGGCTTCGTCGATAGTTTTCTTTGGCCAGTCAATACTTCTAGAGCATCTTTCCAAGACACAGATGCACCAAGAGAAAGCATATATCTGTAAAGCAAAAAAAATGTGAGATGGGATTCAAAACAAATATTCTTAAGAATTATATTTTTCTCCGAAAATATATTTTTAAAAAATCTCATTTTACTCATAGTATACCATCACAGTGAATTAGAAGGCAGAATAGAAGATATCCATAGACAAAAATAATCCAAATTTATCAGTATGTTTGTGATGATAGGTTTTCCTATCTTTAAGCAAGTTGCCACTCGATAATGGCTATGGTAGAGTCTTGATGTTGGTGTATTATAGGCTTTGTTTTGTAGGCGGGGGGAAGCATATGTGTTTCCCATTATGAACCGTGCTTCAGGCGGTTATTCGTTTTTCAAAGAAGTGCGAATCGTAAATGGATGTAAAGATAAGATTCTCCCACCACGTGCATTGAAAGTTCAATTAGAATTTCATTCTGGGATTAGGGTTAATTTCTCTCTCTTTGTTTCTGGGACACAGTCAAATTTCAGTGTTTTTTTTATTTCTTCTTTTGAAATTTCAGTGTGCATTGTGTTGCTTTAATCACGTCTTTTGTGTACCTCGCAGTAGTCAAGGACTTTCTACTGTGTATCAATACGAACGTGAATTATTTCAGTTATAGTCAAAATTTGTTTTATAATCAAATTAGTTCTGTCTGTTTCATTACGAAGAAAACAATGACATTTGCTAAAAAAAGAAGAAATTACGAGACGAATACAAAAATACATAAACGTATTTAAAAATTAATTAGAAGTATAATTTTCATGATCCCAAAGTCTTAGAGCAGAGGTTCCCAACCTGTGGTACGCGAACTTAAAGTCAGTAATAAAAGTAAGTCAGTAAAGTAAGCCAGTAAGTCAGTAAAATCAGTACATAAGGTATTAAAAATATTACAGAATTTTGTTTCCCCAAGTTCGCGTAAAAAGTAAAAGTGAAAGTTGTGCAAGTCCTAAACCTACCTTCAAAATAAGCAGAAAAAGCAAAAGGAAGTACAATTTTTAGCTATCCCTTATAAGCTAATGCGAAATTATTACAATACTGATTTCATCTGTTATGTCGTTGAACTAATACTATTGTAAAAATGGAATAAAATGTAAAAATCAAAAATAATTCCAGCAAATGTTATAAATTGCAGTTATTTGACTCTTAAGTTTACCTAAGCTCTTAACATTATTGATAAAAATTTCTTTGTATAGACGGATGGTTGAAGGGAGGATATGACAGTAGGGGGTACGCGAGGGGAAAAAGGTTGGAAACCCCTGTCTTAGAGTATTATCCAAATTAAACTCCATACTGCTAGCTTTCGAAATTGGATTTTCATGATGAATTAATCATTCTCGAAATATCACATCATTTAGAAAGAATTTAATTCCCTTTAAATATTTTTTATTTAAATAATTGTTTCATATTTACTTCAGTCTTTTTCCGGCTTCCTTGCTCGTTATAAAACAGCAGGAATGAAGATCTTCCCCAGCAAATTTGCACATGGCTTCTAGAAACTGATGCTCCAAGAATCGACTCAGAAAATACCTGAAAAGCAAAGAGATTCATAACGATATCCATAGAAAAACGCATTAAGATGAAACTGATGGCATAACAATCAATTCATAATGCCTGTCCTGCCTGAGAGACAAATTTTAAATTGAGTCAAATTTAGGATAACGAGCCATTCGGTTTGCGAACAAATTTTCCAACCACAAAGCGTCTCGGATGGGGTGCAGTTTCTTGAGTTAAAAGCATACGAGCAGTAAAAAATTAAAACCATTAACAAGTCATAAAAAGTAACTAACAGCCGATAGGACGTGAGCTGATGTACATTGAAAGAAAGTTTTCCTGGAGGAGTGAAAAATGTTCTAAAATGACTTAGAATGTAAAATAAATTATTCCAGAATTCTCTACTCCGAACATTAAAATGCTACCTCAACGCTTTACGGCGGCTTGTGCTGGAGGCACAATGCATCATTGGATTTTCACACTAATTCAAGTTACGATAATTCTAAATCTTTCAAGCAGTTCCCCTTTATTCCAAAAAGAGCTAATCAGAGAACCGAGTCACTCCACCCTGCCTTAGTATCCGGGTCTAACTGAACGACGGCCGCTGCAATAGTTCGTGCAATGAGGCCAGCGTCCTAGTAACCATCAACGGCCTCGGCCCGACCGTACTATCGCTGAGGAGGGACTCCGCCCCCCCCCCCCATTACTTTGCCCACGTCCAGGAGACAGAAATCGCTTACTTATCCGGCGGTTTCGCATCCACGTACTCGTTGTGCCCCCAGGTGTGATCCAAAAAGAGGTAACCAGAATAAACTGGATCACCCCGCCCTGCCTTAGCGTCCGGGATTCTGAATGACAGTGGCCGTTACGACAGCTCGAGTACTGAGGCCGGAATCCTAGTAGCCCATCAAAGGGCCACGGCCAACCCTTCCCGAAGGAGGTACCTACTATCACTGGTGGAGGGACCCAGAGCCATTACTATAACCACAGGGGAAACGACTCCCTGTTTACTTATCCGGCAGCAAGTCATATCCGTGTACTCCCATGGGATCCAAAAAGAGGCAAGTTTAATGTGCATTCTGTTACACAAGTTCTGACAAATATAACATATGTTTCTGAAACTTCTACCTATAGAACAGATTCTGAATATGCAACATTATTGCTGCATTTTGATTATATTATTTTCATAAACAATAATGAAATAACCTTCATTCATACGGATAACACACATATCTCATAGGATGTAAAATTGTCGATTTTGAAGGTCTAAGAAAAAATTTATTAAATCATTGTTTATTGATGTTGAAGTAACTTTCTATGGATTTTTATTTTTTTTGTAAAATTTTTCAAGTAAAGTCGCTTATAAATAAAATTTGTCCTATCATCAAAAGAAGAGGGGTTTTTTTTAAGTCTTAAAATAAAATACGTTCCCATCGTAGTAAAAATAATTATTGAAACTAATTTAATGATGTATTTCAACTTATGATTAATAGCACTCAATATAATAGGAGATGCTTTTCTTCACAGTAATATTTTACATTGAATGACAAAAATTACCAATTAATCTGTTTTTAATGGCGTATGGAAATTTCTGTTTCAATTATATAAATATCTAATTCTGCACATATACAGAACAGAAACTCGAGATAGCTTTAAAATCTTTCTAACATTATTAAAAAAATCGCTGGCATAATTGTGAAAAAAATTTCATGCTTTGATTCTTTTTCGATATAATGAAACAAAAGCTGCTGAAAAACACAAAACAAAGGAATTCAGCAATTGCTATAACATTAAAATATAATTATATAAAGTAATATCACATTTAAGAGGAAATATATTTAGCTGTTGAAGTTGCATTTATTCTTTTATTTTTTCGTTTTTAATAGCACTCTAAAATTGCATACCAATATGGCGATGCAAGAAAAAAGCTAATTGATTCTTAACATAAATGAGTCACATTTTGTGCCATCGTATTTGCTTTTTGAAAGTTTAATTTCGTTTTATTTCCAGAAATTTCATTCCTTTTGCAATGAACATAACCTTTAGTTTTGTTGGATACTTTTTCTAAACCAGCCGCCACAATAAAGCATCTATTAACCCTGTGACTGCGTATGTTTTTAATCACTTGTTAGATGCAACGTTTTCAAACGTATTCAAATACCGTTGAGCCAAGCGAGTTGTTATTTATATGCGAAGTTTTATTAGTATATTATCTAACGCTATATAAGCACTAAGCAAACACATTAGCCTGTGAAAATTGCAGGATGCAGCAGAAAATAGACATGCTTCCAACCCGCGGATATCGCGGGTTACGCAATCAGAGGGTTAATGCTAAAAGAATAGTCATTTATTAGCAAAACAGTGATTATAACTATTTATAATTATTTTAATGATAACAAATTCACACTGCTGTCTGAAATATACGAAATTTCAGAAACCGAAGGTAGCTCAGTGCATTAAGGGTTCAATCGGCGAACGTTGGAAATAGGAAAAAATGAGCGAAATTGTGCTTTTGCAATATTAACATTTTAAAAATTAGAGAACTGGCAACCATCTGGAAAAGGGAAAATTTTTTTTACTATCATATTTTAGAATGTTTCATACCAAACAAATTCTAATTACAGTACTGGAACTTTTTTCATATGTAGTATATTTGGTTATATTAATAGAATTTAGGCAGGTTCGCACAGGCCACCTTTTGTTCTGATACTTCTTTGTCCTTGTTGGCCTTCTTTTGCTTTTTTTAAAAGAATAAGCGTACAATAGGCAACGTTTCCTGATTGATCCTGTGATAAATATATGATTTCTTAAACTATGTGATTATTATTTTAAATTTAATGAACTTAAATCCTTAAGTCTCGCGCCCGTCATATTGACGTGCATCGAATTATCGCACTTTTAGGCTTATAAACTAAAATTTAATCATTAATTAGCTTTATAATTTGACACAAAAATTACATTGAATCCATAAGCATCACAAGTATTCTATGCCTTCTTAGATGAATGAAAACGACAACCCCTTTCCAAAACAGGAGGGGTCATCTTATTAGATAGCAAAAGAAATGCGACCCTTAAGGGGTTGCGCTTCGAGCGGGCCCGCGTTTGGGAGAGATACTTGAATTGTGCATCGTATTACATATTTATATAGTTATTTTATATATTTAAATGCAATTTTATTTATAAAATCTTTGTTTACTATTAAGCTAATAAATAGAGATAACATAAATAAAAGTTGCATTTATTTTTGTAAAATAATACGATATATATATGTAATACGATGCACGATATGTCGTAAAATTTGCGTAGGCGCGCCCGCTGGAAGGTTAACTATAAGTCCAAGTTGTAATTCTATTAGTAAAATTAATATGGGTTGAATTTCCCACACGTATTCCACAGCTTTCCCTACTTCATTTGGGGTACGGTTTTAGGTATACTATTGTTCATTACTCTTGTCCATAGTCCAAACGCGCATAAGTCCTTGGATTTGACAGGAATGTGAATAAGTTTCAGTAAAACTTCGATTAACCTTCACTGTCCGGATTAGGGCTGTGATAGATAATCGAATAGACGGATAACAGAAGTCTCTTAAGCTCAGTAGCGTGATTTCTCTGCTGGCTTGAAACGAAAATAAAATCCTTTAAAAGCGAATAATACATAATATTGTGTTTATTTTTACAAAACGATCAATATAAACTTCAATATATGAGTGGTAATGTACAGAAATGTATTGTAATACTATAAATCTTCGTTACTTTAAAATAACCCGCAGTTATACAGTTTAGTCACTTCCAGCTTTATACAGTAGAGTTAAAAGTAATCCTTGGAAAATTTTAAAGATATCTGTTGAAATTTTTTTAGACGATGATGTATAAGAGAAACTGACAGTTGACTGATGGTTAATCGAAATTTTACTGTTGTGGCTTGACGTCCGGACTGAGGATACAGGATGGTTTCTTTTTCTTTATTTCAAAAATTTAATAGTGGATTCATATGTGTTTGTTTACTTAGTATGGTTGGAGTTAACTGCTTAATTGGGTGTGTAAATTAAGAAGTGGTATTTCTTCCTCAAATACTAGGAAACAAAATATTTTTGGTAATTTGAGGAATTGATTAAATCCCTTACTAAAATTTTCTTAATCTTCTAGCGGGCGCGTCTACGTAAATTTTACGACATATGGTGCATCGTAACACATATATATAGTATTGTTTTACAAAAATAAATGAAACTTTTATTTATGTTATCTGTATTTATTAGTTTAATAGTAAACAAAGATTTTATAAATAAAAATTGCATTTAAATTTATAAAACGATATAAATATGTGATACGATGTACAATGCAAGTATCTCTTGCATACGCGCGCCCGCTGGAAGGTTAAGATTCTTGGAACTAAGTTTTCAAATTTTCTCCTTCTCCTTTATGTTGAAAGCAAGTGCGTTTTTTTTATCGCAGTCGATTAGCTATATCCAAGTTTCATCGAATGTTCCAACATTTTTCCATCTTTCAGCAGATAAATGCTTCTCATACCGAATTCTACATCGAACTCTACATTTGGTCACATATCTGAGAGAAAGAAGATGAAAACTACAAGTATATTTGTTCGGATTTTTAAAAAATTTAAACATGTAGTATTTTTTACAGTTGAAATTGAGAAATTCAATGATTTAGCAACAGTTCTTTGAGTTGGTAGATTTCGTTTTAAAATTAAATATTTCACCATAGAAAAATTCGCAGAATTTTGTTTCTTTCTTCAGCTACACCTTTGAAATGCTTTTTACAGCGACGGCGAATTTTGTGTGTTTTTTCTTTATTTGTAACAATTATACTTATTTTGCCTTTAGATATATTGATTTCATGCATTTTATAATGTTCTTGATTTACAGAATAGGAATATTTCTCCTCAAAAAAGCGAAAATAAAGCCTTCCATTCATTGCCATTACAAATGTCATTCTGTAATTAAAGAAAAACTTTTTTTTATTTCAGGCGATAATTTAAAGTCTAAGAAAATAATTTCTGAAGAATTAAAACTATTTTAAATATTATTACGTTCAAATTCATTTAAAAACGTTCAAAAAGATATCTGAATAATCCTGTACGACCAGACTTCTTCTTCTTGATTACGGGACACCTCGCCCCTGGTCCCGGAGACGAGTCCATTGTCAGGATAGTACTGAGGGCCCGTGTGATGTTCTCGTACTATATGTACGACCAGACTGGCGGACAGGATGAGCCTGACGGAAACTAAACTGGGTTGAAATCTAGAAGTTGGTACACACTCCTAAAACGCTGCCAAATCGCCAAAGCAAGACGTTGATTTCTGCATTTCATTAGCGCCAAGTCGCCAAAGCTAAATGCAGGTAATACTTGCATTAGCTATGGCGACTTGGCGCCATTTTAAGAGTGTGTACCAACTTCTAGATTTCAACCCTAAACTGTTGCTCGTCTTTGCTTTTATTCATTAACCAATAGATGAGGCGACAGTTTTGTCTCCATACTGTCGGCATCCTCCGGAATAAAAAAAAGTTGCCAAGATTTCGAATCTATACGTGCGTGAGCCCTCGTATAATTACATAGACTTCATTGGAGAGACCAAACAGTCACCCATGCGACCACATGCATGGTGTAGAAAATTATTCATGAATAAATAATATTTTTGTACTAATACTTTCGTACTTTTAAATTTCAATTATCTTTCAAATTTTGTAGATAAAATTCAATTAATTCTGCTGTTGAAATAAACAATGCAATTCGACATGTTTCGAATTCCAACAATGCGAAACATGCAAAGTATAATACATTTTAAAAATTCAGAAAAACGTATGTATGTGTTGTATTTTAATGTACAGGGAACATATTGCATATTATGAAGCTTTAATAAATTTTATATAATTTTCAATAATTTATATGAATTTTTTTTTAGATTAAGAACGATGCAATACAACTACAATAAAAGTTGCTCAGTAAAAGCTAAAAATTTGGAAAAGAATTGTTCTGAAGGCCTATTTTGCTTTTAACAAAATTAATCAGCGAGACAACTTCCTATTTTAGAACATTAGGCTGTTGACTTAATTGACCTACAAATGACAACAACAAAATACACTCACTTCCTGCAATATATGAGAAAAAACGGAACTGAACATGCCACTAACATTTAAATGCACGTTGTCTTACGCTGTACTGTCACCTCATATTATTTTTCGTCGTGTTAAATGTGCAAATGATTTCAAAATTAAATCAGCATGCCACATTTGAGCATGAATTGTTTCTATTACCATTGATCCTTTTGTCAAACGGCTAGCATCAAAATAACATTAGATTAAGATTTAAGCCAGAAAGGCCATAATCACCGTCTGAAAAGGTATATTTAAAAAATTTTATTTTTTTAAAATTACTTTCAAAATAAATTCATTCTTTCATATTATGAATGGATAAAATCAATTCGAATTTTTGATTTGCATTTAAAAATGAATAACGAGTAAATTCACGTTTTCTTTTGTCCTTTGCTTTCTTTTCTCAATAAATTAAGCTACAAAATAATAACTGGAATCGCAACACACAGTAAAACTAAAACCTGAAAAGCAGTGTTTTGAAAATGATGTTATTATAAAAACACAATATTCATTAACTTAGAAAGATAATAGCGCACGCATTTTTATAGTGAATTGAATAATAATTGAAACTTCATATGCACATTACAACTAAAACCTAAAAAAGCTCTAATTTAAAGACGACGCTCTTATCAAAACAATCTCATTTTATTGAAAAAGATAGCAACGGCACGCATCTATTTGATGAACAATATCATAAAAACAGTATCATTATCATGCATTCACGTATTTCAAGCTCCAGAAACAAGAAATTGCCTGTTGCATTTGAATACTAATTTTTTGCTTCGAAGCAAATACCAGAAGACTAGGCCACCCCCAGTGTTCCTTTATGAACCAATGCTCTGAACCCATGTTGAAATACGAGTCTGACAGCGGTTGTGGCTTCCTGTTCACTAAGACATGGCTCTTTATGAGCATTTTGGCTTCCTTGTTTATTTCGCAATTGTATTCAAGCACCGTCACGACACGTGTGTTCATTTCTTTGTTCTTGACTACAGTAATCTCGTGACCTTCGAAATGACTAAAGACTTAGAAATACTTCGTATTAGAAAAGATACCTATTGTTTTCATTTTAATTTTTGTTGGATAGAAATAAAAGTCATTTAATTGTGTACTGGAATGGTTTATTATCGGGACAGCTGATTTAGTTGAATAAATATAGAAAATCAAAGCTTATTAAAGAATGGACTTTCTGTTGGAAGTTGGATATACGACGAGGTAACTGTGCCAGAACGGATTAAAACGGATAAATGTAGAATTCAGATAGGAGCTTATGAACGATTGCGAAGGTTTTGAGGATTTTTTACGTAACAAAGGATTTTAATAAGGCCTAATTGAAATGAATGAATGCAATAATAAATTAGTTTGTTAACTAATGGATATCCGACAATATTTACAAAAACAAAGAAGCCGTCAGATCAAATTCACGCGGGTTATTCCTTTAATGAAATAATCTTAAAAAACGCGGGGAGAATTTAATTTTGAAAAAAAATTGTGTTGCTCATTTTAAGATAAATTAAATCAACAATTTGAAGAAGGGAATAAGCGCTATATATATATAGACATTCATTGTTAGTTTAAAAAAGGAGCAAAAATCGTTTAGTAAACCACTGATGTATATACTCTTATATAAAAATTTGGTTAGAAAACAATAAATAAGAAAATATAAAATTTTATTTATTTATTTATTATCCGAGAAAACTGTTTTTGGATTCATCCCCTTTTTCAAACTGCCAATTCAAATATTTTTATTACTCAGTTTGATATGAAAAAAATAAGAAAGTGCTTACCGTATAAAATATAAAACAATCATCTTCTACATTATTAGAATATTGTTATATTGTTTTTCAAATCCATGATCCAAAAATGTTAGAATTCCAATATGAAGTAAAGTTTTTATTCTGATTTTCTGTCCCAAAGAAATATGAAATGTTTATTATATGCCCCATTCTTATTAACTAGAAGATTTAAGCCCATCTAAGACGGGCTTTTAGCTTGCCAACAATATCTCAGATCTCATTGTCACAGATTTCTTAACGAAAGTTGTAGTAGAAAATCTCAGGCTCATTGGCCAAGTGCTTAAGAAATAAAAAAAAACATGAAAAACAGAAAAAAAATGAATCAATTGACACTAACTTTCGTCTTGCAAAATATATAAATATTCAATCCCAAAATTAAGTACGAAGAAGAAAGAACATTTATAACGAAAACTCCGAGAAGTGGAAAAAAGATCTCCGAGAAGTGGAAAAAAGATCTCCGAGAAGTGGAAAAAAAATTAATTCTAGTATAACTTCTATTTGATATTAACGGAGTTCCGCGTCGATGAATCAGCATAAAATTAAAAAAGGAAAAGAAACTGCTAAACTCAGCTAAGAAAAACCTGGTCATAAGAACCTTTATAACGAAAACGCTTCCTATTTGATATTAAATCATCACAGAATCAAAACAGCATCCCGTGTGTAGTGTATGCCAATTTGTGAACAGACCGTCTGAATCTCTTTGGCACTTTTCCAAGCCAAATTTCTGAGCGTTACCGATTCCGGGACGTAATTCTATTAAAGATTATTGAAAATATCTGAAGTAATCCTAAGTGGAAGCGCCTTTAATTTTATCGGATTATTTTAATATTTCTAAAGTCATATCTTTTACTATTAGTTTATATCAGGATGAGATGACGGAGTCGAAGGCTGAACGCAATTTCCTTAATTTCAAATTCTACTCTAAATCAATGTAAATTCATTAGGACATGGGTAATTTAAAATGTAACTCCTACTATACAAGACAATCTTTACCGAATTTAAGCACTAGATCTTTTTTATGTATGTTTCTTTTTATTGAAGGAATTTAAGCATTGGAGGAATTTGAAAGTTTAACGTTGTATATAACTTATTTCGAGTGTTTTGACTCCCCGAAAAAAATTTATTCAATAAAAACTACTCTTAGGACTCTCGGACATTTCCAGGTATTAAATCCTTGAAATCTTGATGCGATGGTAATTATCCCCAGTTTTCTGATAAGTGTTAATGTATGAACACGTACAATACCGTAGGTTAACTATTGATAAATTCACTATAATAAAAAATAACTTGACTGGCCTTTCGTGCATAAACTTCCTGGTTTATTGAAATCAGTCTTTTTTTTCAATGCTACAAAATGAAAGTCAACTAAAAGATACGATTGTAATTTTTAATTAATGTGAAAGTAATTTTAAAAAATTGACTATAATTTTTTTTAAAATTTAAACCATATTTTACTTACAGTAAATGAAAAATATGTCTAATTTATGCTGTAATAGTTATTAATGATTAACTCAGCAAAACATACCCTCAGCATAGCCTTATTCGTTTATCTTATTGTTTATCACATGCTTTACCGTTTTTATGAAACTGTTTTATTTGAAAAAACTTTTTTAGAAAATGATAAAGAGCAAAAAAATACGCTTTTAAAAATTTCATGAATATTATTTATTTAATTTAATACATAATATTAGAAAAATTTTATGCATTTTTCTGCAGTTTCGTTGCTGTTGTTATGTCTTTAGTCTTTCGATACTACAATTAATAACGTCGCCTAACAAGCAACACCACCTATCTCAATTTTTTGAAATTTCAAAGAGGAAGATTCAAATGAATTTTTCACAACCAATAACGAATCTTTCGGGATTTTTTTAAGATCTACTAGGAACATGAGGCCATATGTTCCAACTAGACGTGAAAAAATTCAGAAATATTAGTTAATGGTTACGAAAAATTCATTTGAATCTTCCTCTTTGAAATTTCAAAAAATTGAGATAGGTGGTGTTGCTTGTTAAGCAACAATAAGCCATGTTCACACATTTATGCTTGAATCATTCTATTACAGATAAAATGTCTGAGATCGGTTTTGAAAATCTGTAATGCAGCTGAAGTTAAATTGTAAAGATCTGATTATTATTATTTTCCTACACTAGCAATGCATGAAAGAACGGTTGCATAAAAAAGTAATAAAAGTCATCAAAATAGAAGTCACAAAATAATAATAAAAGTCTTGAAGAAAAATTACTTTCATTCATTTATATTCTTGCAATTCATTGTTTTACTCTGCTTTCCCATTTTAGGCCTTTTTTGCTGTAGTAGAAAAACGTATTGTTTCTAGTATTAGTAGAAATATTGCATTGGCTATTTAAAAGATTTTTCAATTTGAAATATAAGAATCGACATTTTATGAGATCTGTTCAATGCAATTATCATCATAAATACGCTGCAAAAAAAAATATTAAAATATCCAATACGAATTCAGAAAAATAGACTAAAATGTCTCGATTGTTTAGCTGCTTCTCTGAAAGATGTTTGGCATTCTAGGCTATGATAAATATTGCGAATTATGGAATTCATACAAACAGAAGCATTTTCAAAAAATCACTGAGAAGAAATTAAGAGGAATGGAATCAAGATTCCTCGAAATAATAGAATTATTAAATCCAGTATATTATACAGGGTGTTTTTTTAAACTGACACTACTCAGAGCCATCTGTAGCTCGATCTATCAGCTCAAATACCGGCAAATTTGGTAGGGAGACTAAAGATGACATGGAGGAAAAGATTCTGTAATTTAAAAAAAAATTAGTTCTGAAAGTCGCCGATAGGGGAAAATGTGGCGCTGTTGTAGTCTACACAACTGAGAATTGGACAAACAAATAACAAAGAAAAAATTTCTGTGCAAAACCGCTTTAATACAGCAAATGAACTATTGTTATTCATTTGTCTAATTCTCAGTTGTTTCGGAATTCGGAACTAATTTTTTTTATTACAGAATCTTTTTCACCATGTCGTTATTAGTTCCCCTACTAAATATGGTGGCTGATTTCAGCTGATAGATCGAGCTACAGATAGCTCTGAATAGTTTAGAAAAAATACCCTGTAAATAAAGAAAGTGCGGAGTATTTCCCAAAGGAACAAAGGAGTTAATATATGTGACTTCAAAGTCTCATGGCAAACATAACTTCGCTTGTTACCTAACATCCAACAGCATGTCGACTTTTTTTGTAAGATTGCGTGTTTGATTCTAAAATTAAACTGGAGATTTCAAGTATCAGGTGAGCATGATAGTTCAAATTAGTTGTATTAACCTCCCATTTTGAAGCAATAAGAAGGCTATTTTGGGACTGACCTAGTAACATTAAAGCAAGGTCAGATGACGAGGACAACACCTGAGCTGGCATTCCCAAAACATCCTCACCACACCAGCAAAAGAACGTTTGACACATAATGTCAGATTTAATGTGCACCAGGCCCACACACAAGGTGGATCTTCAGTGAAATCCAGATTCGAACCTAGAACCCTCCGGCCCCAAAGCCGAAACCTTACCACTAGGCCAGTGAGTATGAATGAGTTGAGCATGAATTGACTTCATTAAGTTATTTTAAGCGTATTTTTAATTTTTTCTCTTATTAACCTTTATGAAGTACCAAGTGGCTAGAATCAAAGTATCCCTATTTAGGGCACTATAAGAAATATTCTAGGTGTCATAAGAAGTCCAAATAACACTTTTATACATTTTAGTATGGTTTAGTAGAAATGTATGTTTGAGACGTATGCTTGCTGTAAAGCCGCTTTGTCTCTAATTGAGGATAAAAAAATTTGAGAAATAATTCTCGAATTGAGGATCACTCATGAGAGTCGGCCTCACAGCCCACACTCCCCTACATTTTAGTATATGATGAAACGAATCTCTCAAAAATATTTAAAAAAGTGAAAGAAATCTGCAAAGAGGTATGGTCTCGAGTTTGTGACGGGAGAGTTCGTGTTCGAAATCCTATTTCAGCAAAATATCCAGCGTGAACGTGGCTCTGGTGCATGGTAAATCTAAAGTCGAGGGTCAAACGTCCTCCCGTTGGTGTGATGCGGAAATTTGAATGGGTAGGTGCCGACAAAGGTGTCGTCCCCTCCATCTACTAACGGTTCTGAACTACGAGGCCAATCCCAAAACAGTTCTCGTGTTGCTTCAAAACTGTTTGGTATTTTGACGGAGTTCTTGAACTCGCGCGCGAAGGTTCTTCACCTCCGGACACTGCTAGTTTCGAAGAAAAAGTGCCATTGCAAATACAGTTATTCAATAAACTTGGAAGTGTCATATTACTCTTAAAGAAAATAAATTATAAAATTTTGTAAGTTTCATCCAAAGTATCAGAAAAAATAGGAAGTAAAATGAAGGGGAAGGATTCTTTCAATCCGGTTTACTCTCTTTTATATTGCGTTAAAGAGAAATCAATACGGGACGTTATTATATCTAAACTAATCCAAAGATGAACGATACGAGAATAGACACTAGTCTAAACGTAAGTCAATCATCGTTGTATAATAGTCAAGCCTTAATCGTGATGCGAATGAATTGTTTGTCAAACAGGAGTTTAGTTATATTAACGTCCCGTTTTGAAGCAACACGAGGGCTATTTTGGGACAGACCTCATAATTTTGAACCTCGGTCAAATGACGAGGACGACACCTGAGCTGGCACTCCCTCTCCATGCTTCCGCGCCACACCAACGGGAAGACGTTTGGCCTCCTACGTATGATTTGGCGTGCAACAGATCCAATACACGACGGAGCTTCAGTGGAATCGGGTTTCGAGCCTGGGACCATCCGACCCCAAAGCCGAGGCCTTACCACTAGGCCACATCGGCCCTCTGTGAAATAGGAGTGCAATAGATACTAACAATTGTCATGAACATCCAAATGTCAATTTAACTAATGCATATAAAGTAAAGAAGTGTAAGGTCAAAAATTGTCATTTTACATGATGTTTTTCGTTGTTTTGTTTTCCTTCAATATATTTTTGACGTCATTCGTTTTCTCATTCTCTGAAATGTAGGCACTGAAAGTAAATATTTTTCTGGCCATTGCTTTTTCCTCTACAGTGAAGACTCCTTCTTCTTAACACGTATAGTTAATTTCTAACAACATTTTATATTAAAATGAAAGTTCCTCTCTTCGCTGACAGTGAACATTTCTTACAAGAAAATGCCTTTAAGTTATGTAAGATAAACAGGATTACTTAATTATTTTCACAGAATAAATAACGAAAAAACCTCATGTGCTTAATATAGATTTTTGTGTTACAAATTTACTAAGTTGAACACTTATTTCTTTTTTTATTGACATGTTTTCTTGCATTTTAATTAGAAAGTAGTAAAGAGTAAATATACGAATAATAAATAAGATTTCAGTAAAATAGAAATATTAAAAGAAAGTGCATTAACATTTTTAAGAATTGAAAAGGCTACATGGTTAAGAATCAGTTCCATATTTAAAATTTTGAGGTTTATATGATGCAAAATCTCTCAATGAAATATAGTAAATATATACAACAGAAATTAACCCCTTAACGATAGCGCCCGTCATATTGACGTGCATCGAATTATCGCATTTTTAGGCTTATAAACTAAAATTTAATCATTAATTAGCTTTATAATTTGACACAAATACTACGTAGAATCCATAAGAATCTCAAGTATTCTATGTCTTCTTAGATGAATGAAAACGACAGCCCCTTTCCACAACAGGAGGGGGTTATCTCATTAGATAGCAAAAAAATGCGATTCTTAAGGGGTTAAAGTTTTTTTTATGTTTTCTACATGCACAAATGCCTCGAAATTGATAATCATTGTAAATTCAAACAAAGATTTATTCATAAAAGGACACAATTTAAAGTAAATTTTTATAAACATTTGGATTTATGTTCTTGAAATATTATAAAATTACTTACCTCATATATGGAATATGGAGCAGCACGTGATATTTTGACCCTGGATCGAACAATGAAGCGCTCTCGATGTCAGGTGGATCAATACCTTGAAATTCTCTTCTGCAGGAAATTTAATATTAGTGAATTTAAACTCAATTTTTGAGTAACCACGTGCACATTTTAAATTTACCATGTAACAACGAAATCAAATATGTCTAAAATATTTTCAAACTATAAAGAGTGAAAGGTATTCAATGAATAAGAAGATTTTGCAAAGACATGCTTTGAAAATAGTAAAAAATATGGATGTTTTCCGTTAAGGCAGGGGTTCCCAAACTTTTTTCTCTCGCGTATCCCTTGATTTGTCTTTTTATTTTCGTGTACCCCCTACTGTCATATCCCCCCTCCAACCATCCGTCTATAAAAAGTATTTTTTTCTATTAATAATTTTAAGGGCCTAGGTCTAGGTGAGCTTAAGAGTCAAATGCCTGGAACTTTTAACATTTGCAGGACATATTTTTTATTTTACATTTTATTCAATTTTTACAATAATATTAGTTCAACATAAAACAGATGAAATCAGTATTGTAATAATTTCGCATTCACTTATAAGGAGAGCTAAAAATTATACTTCCTTTTGCTTTCTTTTTTTTTCTCATTTTGAGGGCAGGTTTAGAACTTGCACAACTTTCATTTTTACATTTTACACGAACTTGGGGAAACAAAATTCTGTAACATTTTAATCCCTTATGTTTTCTTGTGTCCGTCGAGTTCACATACCCCCAAGGGTACGCGTACCACAGGTTGGGAACCTCTGTGTTAAGGGAATCCCAATCGTCGCCAAGTTGAAATGTTGGTTTTATTCCGTCTTGGCTCCAACATTCACCAAGAAGAAAGCTATCGCTAATATTTGGCGAATTATCTGTGAGATTTCGCGAGCTGCCTCTAGGATTTGGCGGTTTTTGTCTGGAGTTCTGTTAACGGAGAAGTATCTAAATATGTAGTATGCAGTATAAAGCTGAGCTTTATTTAAAGGCTTAAGCAGTACACTGTACCACAAAATATGAAAAACCAAACAAATTGCTTAAATTAAGTGTTAGCAAGTACATAACAGCCCTTAAAATATTTACTATTTTATTCATATTTTAAATAAAAAAAATTTGCTACCCTTGAATATTTTTTTTAAATTTTACAAAATAACATTAATAGAAAAATATTAAAAATTGCAAACACATTGTCAGAAAATTTAAATATAAGCGCTAGTAATATTTTTAATTGATCTTTTTTTAAATTTTGTCCTGGACAAATAAAATAGATTTATTAATCGAGTTTTACTTCACTCTTTTGTATAGTTTTGCCTACACACTATGCTGGTAAATTATGATTAATATATTTAAACATGGAATACGAAAAACGCAGGTAAGTATGGTAATCGTTTTAAGTAGGTTAGTTGCCAGAATCTCATTATTATAACCATAATTTTCCACTTACATCTAAATTCTATTTTGTGTTTTTAAATTAAATATTTCCTTAGTAACATATAAATATGTCATATAATGCAATTTAAAATTTTATACATTTATTTAATTTTCTACTCCTGTATTTTAAAATTTCCTTTTTTCTTACTAACTAGAATTAAGCGGGTGTGTTTAAGCAGCATGAGAGTCTTACAACAACGCATGGTTTTTAATTATTTTTTTCGCGAAATTATATATGTTGAAAACAAAACAAAATATTGAAAAGACATTTAAACAGTTAATAAGAGGTAAATAATGAAAAGAAAAGCATTTAAGTTTCTGTTTAAAATATCACTCTATATAGACCATATCGACAGCTTTTATATTTTTTCGAAGAAGTTATAATTTTAAAAGAACTGCAATTTATTTGTAGTTACATTTCTGGATTTTTAAAAGATATTTTTGCGTTCACTTTCCAGAGATAAAAATTCCACCTCAATAGTCATTATTAAATTCCTAACATACAACTGAAACTGCTTATTTTAGGATACTTTGTGCATTATTTTGTTAGATTAACTTATGGATACTAAATAACTTTTCCAAACTAATAAAGTAATCAATGTTGTATAAGATTTTCAATCCAATTTTTGCATTAAATTCTACTAAAAGGAAGAACAAAATGCTTTCTGAATGTCAGTATTATGTTTTCAGGGTTAAAGAACAATTTCATCATAAATGTTACTCTGTTATAACATAAAATAGGGAACTCAAGATTATGTTATTTGTATAGTAAATGTGTGAAAAAGATTTTCTTGCTTCTCTAATATTTTGTAAGGTTATTTTAGCAAAAGTGCTTAAATGCTCTGTGTTGCCTTTAAGCAACATACCTAATTTTTTCTTCTAAAATATTAAGAATAATGACTGAATGCTCTAATACCTGTTGTTGCCAATAGGATACTTGCTGAAAATGCTATTCAATCAGTTTACAACATATAGATGGCAGCCTGAGTGCATATGAAAAAATAAAAATTAATTGATGTTTTTCACTTGCAGCTTCATCTTTCTTGCCTTGTTTATACGATTGAGAATACCATATTTTCTTTCTACAATGTTTAAGGAAATTCCTTATCCTTATTATTAAGATCTTAAAATTTATCTGTGTTTAAAACCCTCCGAGCGGCGCAAACGTCTTTTTCCGTTTTCCATGTTCAGTTCAAGAGCAGATAGCCCGTATTTATATTTATATTTTCTCAAACAATCATGGATAAAGTATTCTTAAGATTTCAGAGATATAATTAAATGCAAAAAAGATAGATTCATTTACTTTAAAAGCTAAGCTTTCTAACCTAATAGCTAAAAGTTCAAAATAATTGGGCGCTCTCAGAGGGTTAATATTATATAATTTTATCGAGGAAATTTTTCCCTCAACTTAAGTCCAGTGTTGCTGATTAGTAACAAACTGTTTTTAGCCGTAAACCATATTTAAAACAAAATAGGATTTTTTAAAGTATATTTCCCGTGCTTTATTCAAGAAATGAAAGTCAGAAAATATTTTTAAATCATATTTTTAAAAAATCGGGCATTTAAGTGTTTTAAAAAGCAGTAGTTCATTAATATCAAGTAATATTCGCCTGAAAAAACAATTATCTTGCTACATAATATGTGATGCGCAGGATTATGTGATTTGTACAGAAAATTGTTTCGTAGTTAATTTTTCTTGTTTATAAAATAGTCTGTTGCATCATTTTGATACAACCCTAGAATAAGAAAATAATATTTCGTAAAGTAACTTCAAGTATAAGGCAAATATTTTCTATTGCATTTTTGCTTGTATCTATCCATTCTTCTAATATCACTTTTTCTCCTTTTATTTTCACTGCTTCAAGACCGCGTCCTTCAAAAAGATTACGTTTATTGAGCGCAGTTTTTGATTTGTTTAAAAGTAGGTTGGTTTCGATGATTAATTACTCAATTAGTTTACATTCCATTCTTCAGGTGGTGCATTTTTAACTGTTTACCGAGGCTCTTTTTTGAAGTGATAGGTATCACAAAGCATATTCGCCGGGAGATTTATAGAGGAAGAGAGAAGTTGTTATCAGTTTAAAGTAGGGCAGGTAAAGATTTCTTCCTATCAGACGAGCGTGTTTCGCTAAGATATGGTGTAACTTCACGCTTTGTCAGTTTGGGAGCCTTTTATCACCACCTTAAATAGATTCTTCTAAAAATATTGAAGCTTCAAGGATGACACGCTCGTGTTTAATCTCTCTTGGCTAAGAAAGAAATGGACATCCTTGAAATTCTCATTAACTTAAAGAGTTGCGAAGGCGGTCTTTTACTTCCCAAATACACCAATAATGTGTGATGTATGATTCGATTAACCGTTTACTAATACCTGCTGTAAAATATTATTTATTCTGTAATGTATCGACCAAAAAATATTAAAACTTAATTTGTTAAAGAGTGACTAAGGGATAAAGGGACACATTGAAATTCACTTTCACTTACAATTTACATACTGTAAATTCAGAAATACATAATTATCGTTTTATTTATACTTCTTATAATCTATCAAATGTCTTACGGTATTTGATGTCACCAGAAACTATCTCTTTTTTTTTGTATTCTTGTTTCGAAAATAAGGTAGTATTAAAAAATTTCATTACTTATAAATTATTTCATTGAATATACAATACTGAAACCAAATAAATAGCTTACTTTAGTTAGTTATATTATGATTCTGTTTTGAAGTGACACAAGGGTTATTTTGGAACGAACTTTGTAATTCTGAACCGTAGTCAGATGACGAGGACGACACCCACTTCCCAAACTTCCACGGACATTTGATCTTCGATATCGGATCTGACGTGCGTCAGGCCCACATGAACAGCGGATATTTGGTAGATGTGGGTTTCAAACCCGGAATCCTCCGGTCCGGAAACCAACCGACACCTTACCGCCAAGCCATCGTGGTACTAGCAGTTTTATAGCACTTGCCAGTATCGTGGAATTTTTTTTTGTTGTTGTTACTTCAGTCTTACAGCAATATAATTCAATAGACTATTTGAGTTATTTTCGCTTTAGCCTTACAGTAATTTAATTCAATAAACTATTTGACTTGCATATGGTGAAATTACTCAGCCACATATAAAACACTTAGAATTTGAAAGTTCATAATGCAATAAAAAGTAAATTATAGTTAGCCTAATTTATCATTCGACTCCTATGCTATTATTGGATAAAAGAAAGGTTGCATGAAATAATAAAAAGGTAATAAAAGTCGTATAAATAAAATAGAAAAGAGTCGTGGTAACAAAATTTAGTAGTAAATGTCATCGAGAAAAATTACTTTCATTCACATTCATATTCTTTTTTTTATTTCTGTCTGCTGGTTCTTGCTAGTCCTTTCGCTACTGCAGTAAAAAAAAACTTATCATTTCTAGTGTAAGAGGAAATATTGCTTTGGCTATTTGATAGATTACATCATTTGAATACAGAAATGTCCGTTCTGTGAAATTCTCATTTGCTTAAAGGGTTGCAAATTGGGGGAGGCTATATTTTGTTTGCCAGATGTACATATAATTTATGGTGTATGGTTTATTTAATTATAAATTCTATTTTACTCAAATTTATTGTAAACACTCCCCAGGTATTTCCAAACTCATGCACTACAAAACAAACTACAATGGTTAAAAAACAACCTCCCAAATAATTTATCAAGAACTGGACATCATATATGATGAGAAAGATCCTCTTGTAAATGAAAGCCATCGAGCACGCATCTTCTTAAACTGACACATAAATCTGGCAACTTAAAAGTTTTCTTTTTAATCTTTATCTCTTTTATTTCGATGTATTTTTTACAGCTTTTTCATTGTTTGGCTCCCCATGTTGCTCTTATGTTTGTTCTTGTTTTGTGTACGTTTTTTTCTTTTTTTGTCCCTATTACATGCATTTTTCTTATAAAAATAAAATTCATCTCTATCCATCCAAACCGGAAAGGAGCCAAACGGCTCTAAACACGAGAATCTGGGTATAATGTAATGTAAAAAATTATTAGTACTATAATCCATGTCCGCGAGCAGAAGGATGAGAATTTGTTATATAAGTAAGCAAATTCTCAATTACCCTGGCTGTACAATAATGGTGGTGATGACTGATTGACGGTCGTATCGCCGATGACGGGAAGTACTTCCTTGTGAAAGTTCCGCGCTTGTAAGACTCGCAATGGGATCTACTATGCTTGGTTCATAGTACCCGTATTATTATCTGCGGCGGTTCGGTCATTCGTCTCTACCGAATTTCCTAGTGATAGTGTCGGTGTATTCCTTGTAATACTATAACGCATCTATAATGAAAATATTGAAACTTAATTCATTAGAAAAGAGGCTAAGGGAAAAATGGACTCATTGAAATTCTCATTAACTAAAGCTTCGTCAAGTAGGAATGACAGGCACTTTTACTATGCCAAATGCACCAATAATTTGTGATGTGCGATTTGAAAAGTAGTATGAATGATTTTACTAATACTTGCATCAAAATGCTATTAACACTTCATGTACCGACACTTCACCAAAACTGCCATTGGAAACCGGTCGTAGTAGGTTTAGTGCTAATGCTATAATGTAGTAGTGGGTAATAAAACATTCAAATGTTGAAAATAACCATTTCTCTGAAAATATAAATGATTTTTTTTCTGCAGTAAAACATTCGTTAAATAGTAGTTAATTTTTTGTTTCGAAACGAAATGTAGCTTCTTACGTTTTCAGATTTGTTCCAATTTTATTTAATTTGAAATATAATTATCGCCTACTACGAGGGACATTCCGAAAGGAAGTTTTGTCACGCTTTTTCACAGGGAAGCTTTATTACAATCCGAAACATACAATGGCTTAACAAAATACAATCTTTTGGCTATTTTTCCGCATATTCGCCACCGACATTGATACATTTGTCGTACCGTGAAATCAATTTCAAGAAACTATTCTGGTAAAAATCGGTAACCAGCGAGTGAAGGTAGCTCTTCACAGCCTGTTGCATCTCTTCATTGCTTCGGAAGTGATGTCCCGATAATGCTACCTTCAATGCAGGAAAAAGATGAAAGTCTGATGGGGCAAGATCTGGGCTGTAGTCCGAGTGATACGATTTCTCCCTTCCCAGGCAACGAATGTACGCTTTTGTGTCCCTTGTTGCGTGGAGTCTTGCATTATCGTCCAAGAACAAAACCCCTAGAGGCTTATTGGCATTCTTGCAGTCTTGTGATCAGCGTGAGGTCCTTCGGCACCCATCTTCACCTTTTTCCTACATTGAAGTCAGCACTATCATGACGTCACTTCCGAAGCAATGAAGACGTGTAGCAGACTGTGAATAACTTCCTTCGCTCGCTGGGCACCGTTTTTTGCCAGGATGGTTTCTTGAAATTGAATTCACGGTACGACAAATGTATCAATGTCGGTGGCGAATATGTGGAAAAATAGTCAAAAGTTTGTATTTTGTTATGCCATTGTATATTTCCGATTGTAATAAAGCTTCCTTGTGAAAAAGCACGACAAAACTTACTTTTGGAATGTCCCTCATACAAAGGCTACTATTTCGAGTGCGGGAAAATGAAAATCGCAGCGTCACACGTAATTGGATGCTTCAGTACAACAGTCACTTTCTTTAACCTGAGATCTTTCTTTTAAAGCTTCTAATAAGATTTTTTTATTGTGTAGAATAAACTACAGCAAAGCAGTGAATTCAAAAAAAGTTTTTCAAATATTTTTTTCCGTATCAGACCGAGGAAAATAAGTAATAATAATAATAAAATGGGTCGTAGTGAAATCGAATAGAACACCATTTAAATAACGATTGGATGAATACGATTGAACCCGTTAGTTTTAACTTTTCTTCCCAGTTGTTACGTTTTGCAACGTTTTCCTCAACGATGTTTTTCCCCTACATGCCTAGGTAACTCTTTTGTGGTTGTGGTTTCTTCTACGAAAGGTTCGCCTCAGCTTTTCTGGAATAACCGTAACGCCTAACTTTAATACATAGTTTTTCAAAAATGTATGCATGCTTTGAATAACTATTACATGATCAATTAATAAAATGCATCAAAGTTTATGACTCAAATCAACTTATATAAAAGTACAATTTTGTTATTTATCGGAATGCTCGAATTGCTGATGAAGTGAACCGATGGAACTATAAACGGCGCTAGCATTTGGGGTGCAACGGCACTTGGGTGCATTTTCTTTGAAGGTTAGTCAGTTTATTGTAGCTGGTCTTTAACTATAAACATTATATTTTATATATCCTCACAAAAAAATCCTTCGTGGCTCGATCCAGAGAGTAGGAAAGAGGAGTGAGGATCGTGAATTCAATGCTGTCTCTTCTCCCAAACCCATTAAGATTCAAAAAAGATTGGCGCTCAAGTTGCGATCATAATGCGAAGATGTTTCATTCTCTGTAAATACCATTATTCATTTTCAAACATCTCTTGGATGTGTCGCAAAACGCATTCCTTTTGTAAATTTAGGTATACATAAAGTGGCCATTTATTTTTTCCCTCAAAACGAGACATTGTTTAATTTTTAGGTAATATTATGTGAATTCAAGAAAACACATATTTCTTCAGTTTTTTTTTTATTTATTAATGAAAAGAACAGGAATAAACACGTGAAAATAAATAATTAATGTGAACTTGCTTTTTTTAAGAACACATTTTTGCTTCAGTATATCCAGTAACTGCGACTTACAACTGTGTTTTCTAGCTCATCCCCAACTTATTCATAAGAAAAAAGTCCCTTTCTACGAGTGCATTAGTGCCGGGAAGACATAGAATATATTCAATAATTTTACGAAAGTTTGTATGATTTAAATTATTGGCGTAAAAATGTTTGAACAGTTCCACTCAACAAATTTTGGTTTAAATATTCCCAGTGTTTCATTCTGTCACTTCATGAGGTGTAATGAAGTTAGAACTAAGTGCGAGATAGGAGGCTTCTGACCAACTTACGTTTGTGTGACACGTATAGCGCATGCTCCGTCATTTTATTTTGGGGACCTTCTTGATTGAAATTGTTATCGTGGGTTGTTCTTTTTCTGAAAATGGGACAGTTGGGCGTCCCGAAGTTGCGCTTGGAGACAACGGGACAGGCTACCAGAAAACGGGACGTATGGTCTCATTAGGTATACATCACATAATTGAACCATTATGTATGAAAAAGAATCGTTTTAATGTAAAAATTGTAACTGTAAAAATGAAAATTTTATTAATTGGAATCATAAAATTTCCAATAGGTGACAATTACCCGTTATTATGAAACCCATCCATGTTACGAAGTGTTTAAGTAATAGTCATGATACATTTTTCGCGACACCCTGTATAATTTAACTCTCCTAAAAACACAAAAATTCCGTGTGTTAGCTTGTGTATTGCTATTAATAATTGGTAATCTCGAATTATAAAGTAATGCACATATTAAAATTCTTATTAATTTAAAGCCTCGTTTATCAATAATTTGCAATTATGAAAAGTGAGCATTAACATCAACACCACTTCACGCTCATGTGCATGGAATCAACGCGATTTCTCACAAGTTTGTATGGGCATTGCTATTTTAATAAATGCTGTGGCCTGAGCTGTATCGAAGTTCGTATAGTGGGGTGTTGCCTCAGATGTCTTTGCTTTGGTGGAGCTTGAGGCAACCTCGCGATTTTGACTGTTTCTGAAAATCACGAGGATCGTCCCACAATAACCCTAGCGCAACTTCAAAACGAGTCATATAATATACCTACTATCTCTTAAGCAAATTGCTTGAAATGGCTGTTAAGAAACTTTATTTTTCCAGTTGAAACAATAATTGCTAAAGCAAAAACAGAAAGGAATTCAGAATTCAAATCTAAGAATGAGACAAACTTAATAAATTTCAACTAATCATTAAAAAAAATTCTGTTTGTCTTAGCACTTCTCGAAATCTTGGGAATTAAAAACGACTAGCGTTTCCATTTCTTTAATATTTTTGTAACATTTTTGATGGAATGATTTTCTCCAGTTAACATACCACGATGCTTCTTGATTCGCTCAAAAGGGTAATGACCTATAACGAGGAAGTTTATCTTTAATTTGAGTAACCCTATCGAAATGCCGTAAGTGGGAAATGTGGTTAAACAATTTTACGCTGGCACTTGACTTCTTAGACGTAAACTTTAACAATGCAGAACGTAACATGAAATAAATATAATGCCGTGTAAGTTTATTATTTTAACTTAAGATTAATTCAGAAATTTAAATAGTATTTGCGGACCACTAAATTTTTTACAGTCTCAGTTTTTTTTAAAGATAATTATTAATCATTTAAAAGTTCCCTCAGTATCATAATTTTGTGCTATCATCAAAAAATGATGAAGTTATCATCTGGTATCATTAGAAAGCAATAAAGCTATCATCAGATATCATGATAAAATGATGAAACTGCCATCAGAAAATAATGAAGTAGTTGCCACTTGGATCAAAATTAATAAATTATCGGAAATAATAATGAATAGCAAATAATGAAGTCGTCATCAAAATATCCTTACATCGTCAGGAAATATTAAAATATAATAGTCGGGTGGATCAAAATTGATAAAATTGTACTTAACGAATAAAGGAAGAAACAGTCTATTAAAATATTCAAGTTAAATGATTATAAAGAATGAAGAATAGCAGAAATTTTAAAGAGAATATTTATCATTATATTTATTTACCTCTTAGTTTTCATTAATGTATCGGCATGGTGTCATATTAGATTTGTGTTCTAGGCCATTATCTATCTACCACTATTTAAAATCAATCCTGTTAAAAACTTCCAAGGTGCCTCAAACTTGCATGCCAATTATTAGCCCTTATTTTAGAGTCTTAGTTTCTAGAAAATCTTCTAGCCATACTCGTTCGGATATACATAGTTATCCCCGACCTGGCCGAAGCCTTGAGGTCCAGAAGACAGATAGCGCGAAGCAACCCCACCCAAACAATTCAACTTCCTAGCTACAAAGGGGTGAATAAAAACAAAAACAGAAAATTAAATATTCAAAATGAAAAAGCAAGGTTAAACAATTCTTTGATAATATCAGAAAAGGCCCTCCTAAAAAATTAAATTTTTAATAAGTCTTTGAATTCTTTACTGATCCAAGACTGCCTTAAATGAGCCCACTTATGACGACTCGTTCGGATATGAGAAAATTGCTCATTTGCAAGCAAAACGACACATTTCGCTCTGAAAATATACATAAAAATTCAACTGCAAATCAAACTCATCTGGCAAACTGTAAAATAAGTAAGCTTAACTGCTATTTAGTATTTAACATGATTTAGTATAGTTCCAACTGAAAAAGAGCAACTACTACTTATTTCAGCCTTAGAAAGAATTTTGTTTAGAATTAATATTCTGTGTATTTGGAAAAATGAAGAATTCTATTACGTCACGAACCTATTTCCGTTTGTTGATTATTCCGTTCTAATTACCGTCTAGTAATACCTATTACGACACCTTGATAATTTGAAAATATTTTGTTCTATTTATTTGTCTTGATTCTCTACCTACCATAATTTTCATAGCAAAAAAAAAAAAAAAATCTTATTCGGCGCACTGAAACTACAATTCTTAAAAACAACGAATACCTGAGCTCCCACCATGCCACCATCATATCTTCTTCTTTGATTTCACCAGCGAAAAGTCCGTAACGCCAGATTTCTACTGTCAAAGCCCAGGGTAACAGGACAAATTTAGAGAGAGCTTGCTTCATGAGGGTGTTCGCTATAATTTCTGAAAAGAGATTTTGAAACACATCACGCTTATACTGCTGAAATTTCAAAAGTAGTAAATTTTGCAAAAAATTAGTTAGTTTAAATCAAAACACAGTACTTTCACAAATAATGTTCCGATTTTAAGATCACCAACTTTAAAGTGATTTGTTTTGTTGTCCAGGATTGTAAAAATGTACTGGATTTGTCACGATTTTCACTGAAATGTCACAGATTATGCTGTTATTTTCCTTACAAATAAATATTTCTCATCACAAAAAAGTCAGACTACATTAATTAGATATGATTGTAAAAATGACCTTCTGAAGAATTCTCCATCCTGACTTTTACAATGCATAGAACATGAATAATAAAAATAAATATATGCACGTATATCATAATTTTCCTTTTTTAGAGAATAATGGGAGTTCAGTATCGTAATTCCTTTCAATATTATTAATTATGCTAATGATGCTTCATACTGTAATAAATGCGAATGGCAAAGTAACAGGTTGTCCCGTATTAAGTGGGGTAGTACCTATAGTATTTGATTCTTTGTCCCGGCATGACGGCTGTCCTCTAATGCAATGGTTCCCTTTCTTTATTTCCTCCCGTACCCCTTGATAAATCTTTTTTTTTATTTTTGAGTACTGTCCTACCCCTCAATCATCCCTTCGAGCAAAGAGGTTTTTATTAATAATGTTTAGGACTTAGGTTAGCCTAAGAGTCAAGCGACTCAAATTAACTTGAAAACATTTGTTGGATTTACTTTTGATTTTACATTTCATTCATTTTTTATAATAGTATTAGTTCAACGTCCTAACAAATGAAATCCCCATTGAAATAATTTTGCCATAACTTATGATGAAAGCTAATGATACGTCTTGATAATGTACTATTCAAAGTTACGACAATTCCAATGCAATCCTTCAGATTATTTCATGGAGCTGAGTTTTAAAAAATTATATTCAAATGAAGACAGACATAATTTCATATCTGAAGCCGTTTCATTCTAAACTATGATAATTGTTGTTAACATACGCATAAGACTAGTATGTTGTTTCCACAACGTCTGTGTTCGTGAAGGGAATTAACCCTTTGAGGACGACTGTCACGCGGGCGTGCCAGCTACTTGCCCGACACATTCTCTCCCGACTGTCATAAATACGCACCGGCTTTTGTGGTTTTAAGCTACCGACAGTCACGTTGGCGTGATACAAGCTTTAGTGCAATTAGGCTTAACTAGAAAAAAAGCGCCGGCCGTGAGCAGCCCCGCGCATTGGGAAACGTCGGCCAGACGGAACTGCACGTTTTCCGTGCTACTGTCCTCAAATGGTTAAATATTTTATTGCTTTAACATTGAGTTCTTGATACTCTTCATTTACTGCTACCCAGTAGGCTTTCGGACTTCCATAACTTTCACTTTTCACACGAATTTGTGGAAACAGAATTCTGTAACTTTCTTTTTCATTTAATGCTTTGTACTTATATTTTGTTTCCCACCATTATCAACATTACTTTCGCGTACCCCTAACTGGTCCGCTGCGTACCACCAAGGGTACGCGTACCATAGTTTGGGAATCTCTGCTCTAATGGGCTGGATTTTAAGAAATATGGTCACTTTATCCAAGTTACGTTTAAGTACGAAAGAGAATGAAAGCAATATGCATGGTTTTCCTTACATAAAAACTCCTTTTGGTGACAGAATAATTCCGTAGCATACCACAAAAAGCAAACAAAATCTATATCTGAAGATAAATAATAAATATTTCAGAGATCAAAAAGAAAGAGAATGCCGTCTTTCTTCTCTTTGTGTTGTTTATTTTTAAGTTCAAAGCAATATTTTCGTTGATAAGTAACCACGATCAAAGTTTGGCTTAAAGATCAAATTTCTTTTTATAAAAACAAGTTTTATCTGTTAAATGCATCAACCAGTTGGTTTCTTTTCTTCTTACCTTTTGGCATATCAGCAGATCGAAGGTTTAATTTTTGTAGACATTTCGGACTTTGAGCCGCGTAAACCATAGTTTCACCTATCGCTTCGTGGAATGCGGAATTGGCGCCATTTCTGTAAATCATGGGAAGTTTGTGATAGGCCATGAAATATTGTATATGTCCCATCTCATGAACTGCTTCCAGAAAGCTCTGCTCTTGAACTTCTGCACACATCCTCATTCTGAAAAGGTTCAACATCTTTGTAACAGGACTATAATATTTTTATTTAAATAACAGAAGCAAATGATAATTTAGTCAAACAGCAAATATATTTGTAAATACATGGTATTTTTAATGATTTTTTTCTGTGTTATTTATTGTATCATGGAAAAGAATCTCGTAAATTGATTAATGAAAAAAATTGTAATTGAAGGAAACAAAATATTTTCTGTTCTCAAGCAACACTTGAATAGTTGAAGTATTTTTCTATTCAGTGCTATTCTATTCTGAAAAAGTTAAACATCTGCGAAACAGAGAGAGAGAGAGGGCTTAGATAATTTGATTTAAATAACAGAAGGAAATGTTAATTCATTAGTCAAACTACTAATATATTTTAAATAAAAGATGTTTTTTAGTGAATTTTTTTCTGTGTTATTTATCGTATGACGGAATAGAATCTCGTAAATTGATTAATGAAAAAAGCTGGAATTGATGGAAGCAAACTGTTTTCTGTTCTTAAACATCACCTGCAAAGTTGAAGTATTTTTTCTATTCAGTGCAGCTCTTTTCTCTTCACTACTTGCAAATAAAATGAACGATCTAGAACAAAAGTTTCAAAACATATGTTTGATGTTTGTTAGCCTGTAATCAAACAGAGGTTTGAATTCTAATTAGTTTAAAATTTTACTATTAAGGCTTATTATTATATATAAGTAGGTTTTGTAAAATTGTTCATTATTTGTTTAGGTTTCAACATCGGAAATATTCTCCATTAATAGTCAGTCTTTCCGAAAAATTATTTTAATTTCTAAACTTTTATTAGTCAATACAGTTTTACAAAGTTTTGCAGACAGTTTTCCGAAAACAGTGAGTACTTCATGGCGAGCACGTGAATTTGTTATTAAATAGAATATAATTCGGTGGAATCTTAGCTGTATCAATACTGGCAGTTAAAGAAATCTCATTTTTTTTCTTACTTTGGATTTTTATCTGAATAAAATCACTGAAAAACGTATTTGTTTAGCTTCTTTGTTAAATAAATGTCTTCTATAAACTTTATATTTAAAGGAAATTAATTCAAATTTCAAAATTACGGAAAGGAACATTATATTTCAGTTGTTTAGATATATTGTTCTAACAAATATTATTGTATTCAATAATCTGTGGTTTCGAAATGTTTGATTCTAATTACTAATATTTTACATGCGATAAATAAAAGTTACTTTTCAACTTTTTTTAGATATTGATCGAACCGTTTTGCGTGGTTCGTTATCTTTATTGCAAAAACCAAAAATACCTTGAGGCTAGTCCTTGAGGTACTATCAAACTGCAGGTCAAGGATAAAAGTCTTATTTAATTCGGACAATAGTTGGCATGCATTCTTAGAAAAACTCTACAGATTAAATGATAGATTTTCGTATGTTTGATTTTTTATTGTTAGGTCGATTTCATTCGCAAAGTTCACAGTTTTATAGATTTATGTCCTAATGAATAAATCTACAGTTGATACGGAAAACAATTTGAAGTTGAAATGTTGGGTCATTTACTTGCCTCACTCCAAAGCAAAATATTTGTTTAAATTGAATTTTTATCTGGCTATCTACAAATTAGCTTTTCGTATCAAAATACGTCTATAATAAGTTTACACTTGAGAGATTGTTTACATATAATTGTTATAGCAAGTAAAATATAAAATTAACAAAAATGTCCATAGAACAAAATTTAAAACGGCTTTTTGAAAAAGGATAATAGTTTTAATGTACTTGAACATTAAAAAGTATGATCAGCTTTAAATGAAATGTCAAAAAGTTATCGTAGGGAAATAGTCCTGATAGAATTTTTGTTATTTTGTCACTGTAAATTTAATATTCAGAAACTGAAATTTTTTAAATCTTCCTTTTATAAGTTATACAATTTCAACGCTAGTTATAATACGGTTCGTTCATGAGATTTCTTAATGTTACTTAAATTTTTTGAGAATTAATTTAATTTGTATCTGAGCATACTGACATTAAGTTCTGAAAAATCTTTATGAAAAGAAATGAATCTAAATACCAGAGTATGTACTTCAGGGCGTTCATCTCTGGTTTCGGACACAAATACAGATAGAATTTGATCTTATAGTTGTTTTACAACAGATAAAGTTGTAGATTTAAATTACTAGAAATTTTCATTAATATATGCATTAATAGCGGACATCAATTCAAATCTTTATTATAGCTTTTTGTTTCTTGTAATTTTTTTGGAAAGGCAATTAATGTGGCAAAGATTAGGAAAAATATTTTATTAAAAAACATACAACAATTACTAAAAATTTCTTATTATTTTCTAATTAAATAAATAAAAACTATATAAGTTAATTTTTCACTAAGCTTAACACAACTTTAATTAATTAACTTAATTTAATTAATCAAATCTTTAATTCACTTTATTATCTTAAATCCTTAAATTACTCACCTGTAATCTTCATGCAAGGCAAAATCGTAAGAAACAGCATGACAATCCACAAAGCGGCCGTCGGTGGGTTTCACAAACATTGATTTTGTCCAAAACTTCGGCTTCATAGAATCCAATCCCATTGTCGTATAAAACTCTTCAGCTTTCCTGATCAGATCAATAACAGAAAATCCTTTTGATTTCAATACAGAAGTAACATTTGTTGAAGTTTCAGGATATGGTAACAAGATATCACTCAAACCACTCCAGTTGTCTCCCCATAAACTGCCTGTAAAATATGAAAAAAATTATAGTTTGATTTAGAATTTTGCTGCTGTAGGATTTATTATACTTTCCGTCTTATTGTGAATTTCAAATGAAGAATCTCTCATCATTGGTGAGGAGAGATAGTTTTACATAACTTCTACACTAAAAAAAATGCCTTAAATATATGAGATGTTTGTTAAAAAACAAGCTTCACTTTTTTAAGTCACCTGAATATTTAAAAATGTCTCTACAGTTGTACAGAGGCTGTTCGCACATTTTTTAGACGATTTTTATGGTATTTACAGAATTATTTTACTTAAATCAGATGTTAAAACTAGCTAAATTAATACAAGCTTTTTAGTAATGAATGAATTTTATAATAAGTTGATAATAGTAGGGTAATTCAAAGAAACAGCGAAGCTTTCGTAAGCTGGAGGGAATTGCCTTGCCGTCCGACTGCTCCCGATGCACAGAAGTAATAAAATTTTGCAAAACTTTCATTTCGTAGTTACAAGCAAAAGCCGAGATTCAATGATATATTGAGTTGAAATCACTTCCCTATTAGCACAAGATATTTTACGATATCACCACGATGTTGCAAGGATATTCTGAATACCGCACAACATCGTTAAGATATCGTATGAATATTGCATAACATCTTGTGCTAGTGGGGTTCTAAATAAAATTAAGTGGTAAATAACTTTTTAAAATTAACTGTATTATTTTCATCCAAGAATTCGCCAATTGAAATATTTGCATTGATTATTGTATTACTAAATTAATTTGGCCTCTTTATGAAAGGATGCGAGTTTTTAATCATTTAACTCATGTATGAAGTATGATTAAATTATTGGATGAAAAATCCTGCAAAGTAATAGAAAAACTGAATTAAAATACAAATTCATATCACTATTCTTAAAACCATCATAAAAAGTAAGTCATAAGTTACTTAACTAATAAATGAGCGGGAATCCAAGGAGTAACTCCTACATGTTTATCTCCGTAATATAAACGTAATTTGTGCTTAACGTATGCATGCAGTTCTTTGTAAAAATCCTTTACTTCGTCCCATAGAAGTAAAACTTCTGATATCACGTCATCCAGGCCTAGCTCTTGTTTCCACGTTTCTCCGATGTCAGAATAACCTGAAAGAAAGAAGAATCTCAACATTTACTACTCAAAGCACGTTGAATTTTTTGTCGATGGTCAAATATCCTTACGTTGGGTGGCATGGAAGTCTGGAAAGTGTTTACTGCCTCTGATGTCATCCTCGTTACTTGACCGCGTTCAAAATAACGAGCTCCGTCCCAAAATAGTCTTGGTGTGGCTTCAAAACTGGACGCTAATCTGTTTAAATTTAAACTCCTCATACACGTAGGACGTTTGAATTATTCACGAAATAAACATTAAAAACCGAAAATACCTCTCCAATTAAAAATAGTAATTCCTTTTGTAGTTCCTAAAAGACGTCTCATTTAGTAGTTAATCCATGCTCAATAAATACTTAATCACGTCATTTTTAAAATTACAGAAGTCAAGTTAACTTCAATATGAAAATGCATTACTTTTTCCTGTGTCTAAGAAATGGATTTAAATTCATCAGGACATCAAAAATTGAATAAAATCTTTAAAATTTTCTAACTAAAGAAATTACACCTACTCAAAATAAATATACTAATTCCCAAAATAAATAATGCTATATACTACTATATGTTTTCAGATACAGAAATCCTCCGCGCTTTTCAGCATGCGTCCGTCAGCTTTGATTTCACCAAAAAAGGGGTGAGATTAAAGATAGGTGGTGGACAAGGTGTTTATTTTTTACTAACCAATATATAGAAATATTGCACAAGTTTCAAATTGAAACAAAATATGATTCAATAAGAAAATGAATATAAAAATCTGAAAAGAATAGCTCAAAGAAAAACGTGTATAACAAAGAACTTCGAAAAAGCACTAATTTTAATTACTACATATCACCCCTTTGAAGAGTAAAATCATCCAAAAGTGATAGGCGTGTTTTTCTGAATGAGCAGTATTAACATACTATTCATTGATTTGAGGAATATTTTTTGAATGCACTGTTAGAACTCACCGTTGCAGAAAGAGGTGTGGAATATTTACAAAGATGCTATTGAAAGTTAAATAAATAATAACTTCTTTCGTGATATCGACGTATTTGTCTTTCGGTTATTTATATTTGTGAAATTTGCATATGTCGAAGCCATTAACTTTTGTAAAACTTGCGTTTCTCTTTTTCTGATATTAAACTATGTTCCGATATTAACTTCACTTATTTCATGTTTGTAAAGATGGGATTTTGTAATCGATTATTCATCACTCACTGCAAGAGTTTCCAAATTTTATACCCTTTTACGGTCTTGATGCCAATACACTATTTTAATATTTTCAGGACTTAATTATCAGTCAGTTGGTTTTCTTTCTATAATAAATGACACCGCCTGGCAGAAAATAACGATTTCAAGATTGCATAAAATTTACAATAATAAATTATTTATTAAAACTTAAAAAGTAAGAAATAATTAAAATAAATCTAATTTCTCCTTCTACTTTTTAGTACAATAATAAAAGTGAGTTTTAAAAAACATTTTTAATAAATTCATTACCAATATTCAAGATTCCATAATATTTACAATAATGATTATTTATTAAAGCTTAAAGAGTACGAAATAATTGGAATAAAACTAACTTCTCCTTCTACTTTTTAGTACAGTAATAAAATTGAGTTTCTCAAAACATTTTTAATAAATGCATTACCAATATTCAAGGTTCCATAATATCTACAATAATGAATTATTTATTAAAGCTTAAAAAGTAGGAAATTATTAAAATAAAATTAATTTCTCATTCCACTTTTTAGTACAGTAATAAAAGTGCGTTCTTAAAATCATTTTTAATAAATTCATTACCAATATAAAAACGTATTTCAAAATTAGACATATGCATTTATGTACATTTACATCTGACGACGAAGTACTCCCGTGATGAAAGCCACGTGTTTTTGACAGTCATCCGAAAAAAAATGCTGAACACCAAACATGTTTTTTAAACTCGCAAACTGTTGAAATTCATTTCACTCGAAGCTGTCTACACGTGATGAAAGTGAGAGATTTAGGCTATACGCTCGTGTAAGCGGGTTTGCTGTTCATCTTTTATCTCACGTTTAGTTTTATCTGCACATGAAGAACGCCTGTCGGTTTCGAATTTCACAGTTTTAAAAGAGGATAACTGAACGTTTTGAATGAACGTCAACTGAATGAATGAAAACAACTTAACAATCTGCTGTATATTCATAAGATTTTGTCGGTATTGATTCGTTGAATTTCTTGAACATATTGCGCTTCCAAATCGATAAATATTCCCCTCCCCCGTCCATTACAAATGCAAACACATTCTTTTCATTGAATTAAAAAATATTTTTGATGAAGGACTAAATCTGGTATTGTATGATAGTTTACTTCGATAATTAATTTTCCAATAATTCATTACATGCATTATGTATGTTACGGATAGTATTATATGTAAACATTGTAATAATCTGCATTTTCAGTCTTCGATTATTTATCGATTAAATGAGCATCTAGTATATTTCCTGAGTCAGTCACTATTGCAAATAAGTCTTAGAATTCAAGAAACCTAAATTCAGTATTGTACATTTAAATCGAATTACACAGTGTCAGAGATCCACTTATCCCAAAAGACTGTGGTGGCCTACCGGTCGAGTCTCGGCTGAAGTGCCATATGATCGCAGGTTCAAGACCCGATTCCCCCGGAAAGACACCGTATAAATACACCTGGGGGACTTCAAATCAATTACCATGAGTTAAACATCCTCACGTTTGTAAGTTTGAAAAGTGGAGTGCCGGTTCAAGGTGTCAAACTGATCGCCTGGCAGTTCAAAATTGCCAAGTCCACCTTTAAATAGCCTTCGTGCGTCTTCAAAATGAGACATTAACCTAAATTAAACTAAACATCATATCCCATAACGGTGCCTGTGATACCCTTGTTTATTTCCAATATATATGTTACGGTGAAAAACAAAGACCGAAATCTGACAAATCTCGACATTTACCGGTGAATGTCGACAATTACCAAACACATTCACATCCGGAGAAACTTAACATTCACCAGAGATTGTTGACATTTGCCAGACTTCAGTTTTTCACAGTAATATATCTTCGCTTAAAAGCAACACCAACTAACTCAATTTTTTGAAGTTTCAAAGAGGAAGGAAATAATCAATTTTTCGCAGCCAATAACGAATATTTCTGGATGTTTTTAACATCTGATATAAACTTGAGACCGCATATTCCTACCATATCTAAAAAAAGAAAGAAAAATCAAAATATCTATAAATTGCGGAATTGAAAAATATTGGTTGCGAAAAATTAAATCTTTACTTCCTCGTTGAAATTTCACAAAATTGAGGTAAGGGGTGTTTCTTTTTAAGCGACGATATGCAAATGATACTTTCTGTGTAAAGGTCTTTTAAATACCATAAGTTCTTGTTATACTGAACTTTGATTCAGTTCCTCAAAGCATCATTGTACCGTAATAAGCTTTACTTTCCTTTTCTCATTTTTCTGCAGTTTTTATAGACAATAATCGCAATACGACATTTTTTCAGGTAAGAAGAAAATTTGTAGAATTTCCTTTGTATATCAGGAAGAACATCTGTATCTTAGCTTAGATCCATTCTTTATCCATTATTATCAGACGGTTCATTGGGTAAAGGTTAGATGTTTAGAGGAGTGTTTCAAAAACCTGCGTATGCTTCTTTAATGATAGCTAATTTTATGAGCGGTATATTAAAAATAAAATGAAAATCCACTATATTCGTTTCAAAAAATCTTCATGATGATTTAATAAAACATGATTCTATTTTCTAGATGAGATTTAACCTAATAATTATAAATGTCATCGATTTGGATGGCTTTTAAAAATGATCAAAATAATTTTATTATTAATATTCCATGCTAATAAAAATGATAGAATTATAGAAAATCCTTGAAAATAAATGTAAAAATTTCATGCAAATGCTGTAATAACAATGACATTTTATTGATAATTAATAATCATAACTAAAAATATAAATCACATTTTAATTTACTACTACAGAATGCAATCTATTCGTACGTTTATAATGTATATAGATATTTATATCAACAAGCTATACGTATAATATATTCATATTAGTAGGACCTAGAGGTCAATACATCTTAACCCTTTATTTCCTGACGGTACTTAAAAGAACTACTTTAATCACGCTTATATCTTCGTAATCTGACCGTTTTTCCTGATAGTATTCACAAGAACACAAACAATATATTTTTGACAGCAAGCAGTAGATGGCAGCTGAAGGCAGGAATTAAATTTTTTAAATTATCAATTAAATTAATTAAGCTATTTTAATTAATTAAAAAAGTTTTAACCACTTTCCTGGGAATATTCTGCAACAAAACTCATCTAATGATACCAAAATAAAATTGAAAAGTTGCTGGTAAGTTAATTCGGTAAATAAAGGGTTAAGAGGATTTTCTGTTTAAATGTGAAGTCTGAAAAATATAGATATTTTTTACAGAATTTTTCTGTGATAATTAATTGAACATTATCCAACTTTTAACTACAAGCATACGTTTGAGACTTTTCATTTCAAAAAGACTTTCTTTAATACAGCTTGGTTCTAAGCGTATTTTTCAAGATTTAAAATAAAGTTCATATCTGAAGAATTACCTGCTGCAATTTTTCTTCCGCTGGAAAAAATCTCAAATATTAATTTTTTTTCAGCATAAGCATCAAAAAATGGCTTTTCTTCCGTTTTCATATGCGTCAAAATTTTCTCAATATTTAATGAAAAAAATTAATGAAGTTTGAACTATTTCTCTAACGCAAAATATTTTATATTTGCCTTTCCAGCTTCAAAAAGTAACGAATATTCAAACCGACTACGTTTTAAAATAATAAACACACCGATTTATAAAAGCTGACAAGCAGCGTTTACAGTCAGAAAAATAAGCCCTACTTACACAAGAAGGTATATCATTGAAGATTAATTTTTAAAGGTTTTACCATTTTCTTGTGCTTCTTTATTCGTGAGCTGCATGAGCAGTAAAAAATCAGATTTCGCTTTTTCCCCGACTTGCTTTCGCCAAGATTTCCAAACTTTTTTCAAGACATCTGGGTCTCGAAGCTTTGCTACAAGAGATATGACTTCACTTTCGCCTTGGGCAATTCCATTTAGTTCGGGAAGTGTTATGTTTGCTGAGCTGTAGACTTCCGTTAAATTGGACTTCAGTTCTGTTATCAGTCTAAGCAAAGAAATATTAAAACATTGTTAGTAAACATGAAATATTCTTTATAGGCATTGTAGTGCTGCACTTTTTTCATTCCGTTTTTTTTTCCCCTTTTCTTTCTTTTCCTTTTTTTCATAAGGCGTTCTAATGAAATTATATTTTACTGGGAGATTTTACTAGGACTGTCAAAAAGTACCGAAAATTGCCTTATGAGAATTCCTGTTTTGTCCTGTTATTCATGTTATGGGAATTCCTGTTCCTAATTATTATATCCTGTCATATTAGGGCATAACTGCATAGCAATAATTCATCATCCACTTATGATTTTATCATCATTCTTCTTAACATCTGAATAATACTGAACCCAATCGAATAAAAAATCGAATTAAAAACGGTCAGTTTTCATCAGGTTATTGTAATTTGGTTACTAATACTAATCTCCATAATGTAAATATCTATTCTCCCCAAATTGAGCTGAAGGGCCAAGAACACTTGTATTCAAGGAATCATTTAATATTGAAACCCATTAATGCCCAAATTGATTTAAAGCATAGATTTCCATAAATTTCTATTAAATTAGGCTTAAAACACCAAGATTAAATTAATTGTGATGTAAAATTAAATTCGGAGAAAAATAAAATTTTCTTTTTGGTTCTCTTCTCTCAAGGAAAAAAAATTTTAAAAAAACCGAAAAAATTATTTTTACAACTTTTTTTACATAAATATTAAAGATTTTTAATTATAGCAAAATATCAAAAAAGCAAAAATCACTTTCTAATTCCTTGCATTATCTCAAAAATAAATCAAAGAAAATATAAAAAAATTTCAAAATGACAACATTTTGACTACAAAATCTGGCTAGCTGGTGTTATATGCCTGTTGAAATCTGTTTAGAAGTTTGCTATTTGCCTATTGACTTCATAAACAAAACAACAAAGAAACAATGGAATGCATTCGGTTTAGCCACAGATGTGAAATGTAATTATCCTATAAATAGGACGCTGGGTGCGCTAATGGGTTAAGAAGTAATTTTCTTTTACCTGGTATTATAAGAGTTCATGAAAACTACACCGGACGCCATGATTTTAACGGCCTGCTTTTCAGTAGGTGGAAGATCTTCACAATTCAGCTGTCTAGCCCATAGTTTCCATTCTTTCATCCAATCGCTGTAAAGTACGGATGTATACCGACGAGCAGATGTTGTAGCTTTAGAAACGTTGGTACTGTAGTTCCACTCTGCAGATTGACGGAGCCACCACATGCATTGGAACTCTTTATCAAATTTTTCGAGTCTTTTGGTGACATTTTCATAAGCTGCAATTACAGAAGAATTATTGTTATCAAACAGATAAAATGGAATTTCTGCACTTCCATTTTAAATATGAATAATTTTCATTTAGAAAGAAAGGGTCAATAAGCAGAATAATTCTTTTATAAAGATAAGTTAAGAAAGGATATTATTTTTTACTGTACCTGAAATAAACAAAACGGGAGATAAGAGATGGATTAAAATTATGATGAACTCAATCTGTAAGAAAAATATTCATGCAGTTAAAACATGTTTCAAGCACATATACAGTGAAGTGAATTTTATTCAAGGTTTAAATCGGAATGAAAAAATTATTTCATAAAAAAATCAATTTTCCAAAAGTTATTTAATGATATTTTGAATGCAATCATGCAGTACTCCCACACATATATGTATAAAAGCATTATAGCAAAAAGTAAACTTGTCAGTTTAAAACGGGCTTATTTAAGCTTTACTTTCCAAAATCGCCATTACTCCATGAAGACATCTAGAAGAGTCATGGCTTCACAAGTGTACGATTGCGGGTTCGAGTGTCGATGCTATGTAAATGAAACGAGGCTGGAGATCATTTAATCCTGCTTTGGCAGAAACATCCTCGTCTTAACGTGCTGTGGTAAAATAAAGTATGAAGTAACCACTCTCTCATCATTTCTGACAACGACTGAAATCTCTGCTACCAATAACCAATTGAGTAGATTCCCAATGGTGCTTATTCAAACTAGTCGAATCCAACAATATAATATTTTCCATACATTTCGATTCATTTGCATGCACTTTTTCTTAAACTAAAAGTGCCCTAATTAAATTCTTTAAAAAAATCCGCATTAAAGGATTTAGAACTATGTTCGAGAATATCATACACATTTAAACCTCTTTTCATCTACATATATTTTCCATTAAAAATTACATTCAAGACTCCTATAACTCGGTTCCTTTGCTCCGTGTTATATCGAAACCGTGCTGTAGGAGGGATTTCGAAATGCCTCTTTTAGGAAAGCTGTTGCCATTTCTGAACCATATTATGTGGAAACCGTTTTGTTAGAATGAACTGTTGTAGGATAATTGTCACAAATTTCGTAATATGTGATACGGAAACAGTGTTAGAATGACCAATAGCAGAATGGCTGTCGCAAATTTAGCACCGTGTTATAATAAGATAGACTCTACACCAAAAATAGTCTAGCAATAACTTTTCCTATAATTCTACAACAAAAGAATCTTACAATTTTTATGCATCTCAAAAATAAAAAAAATCCATAGCTATTCTTATATTCTATATTTATTGTTCAAAAATTAAAACTACAGGATAAACAAATTAAATTTTAAAATTTACATATTACTAATTTTTTTAAAATTTCAGATCTTTCAAATAAACAAAGAGAAACATTTTAATACTTCAGCATCTATAATACAGTCCAACTTACCGTAAAGATTTTGAACAGCATGGTTAATTCATGACACTTTCTTTGCGAAAGTATGGAGTTTGTGAACGATAAGAGGCAAAGGCCTGCAGCGCTCCATGCGGTTACAGCACAGAAGAGGTATCAGGTATCCTGACATTTTAGAGAAAATCGCTTCAATTATAAATTCTTGGAATTCGAGACTTAATTACCATAAACTATGCACCAGAATCAACAACAGAACGATCGAGAGAAGAATACCAATGAAGGATCTTCAAGAATTAGATTTTCCAGGATTTTAAAGTCTGTTTAATTTTCTTTTCGGTAAACTTGATACTAAATGAATATTTTTTGTCTGAAAACGAAGGGTTCCGTAGTGAACATTTACCGAAATGATAGATTTAAGGTTTATTAACTGATGCTTTGTTGTTTTGAAAATGTACTGAAACAATAGGGAATAGTTTATTAAAATGCTTACAATCTAATTTTGACTGAAAAAAAATACATGTTAAGATATATTGTTTAACCGTCTCATTATATCGCTTCATCGTTCCATTCAAAAGGCAGTTTCATTAAATGAAAGAATTAAGATGTTGGTTATCCTCTGTACTTATGCATTCATTTTTCAGCTGATAAATTTTATAGAAACACACTGATATTTATATTTGCTTAGTAAAATCAGCACATATTTTTATATTCAAACTAAAATGCAAATTGAAATAATTTTCAATAAAATAAAAATTTCTTTTGAAGATGTGTATTATCTAGAACGCGAAAATTTCCGACCTAATTCTGCAATTTGTTTGTACGAAAGTTGAAATTTTCAAAACTCGAGGATTAGATTGACACCAAATTTAAAATGACATATTTTATTCAAATAAAATTATGAATAAAGATTAAATTGAGAGCTTTGAATATCTTTTCCTTTATTAATTTCTGCTTGTAAATCTTAATTTAAACGATTTTATTATTCAAATCGTTTTTTTCATGCATTTTCACATTTTTCAAAGTAATAATTGAAGAGAACTTAAGTTAGTCAAAACTCAAATTGACAGTTCTTAGAAAGAGTGATTCAATCACCGGTGATAAGCGTCATGCATGTATCAGCACGTCGTAAAACTACAAAAAAATGTTTCTAAAAAATCACATTTTGTTTTAAATACTATGACTCTTCTATCAAAATGTCATATGTTAAATATTCCAGACATTTTATCGACGTAAAACACTTACATACGTAAGCTACATCGGCTCTCAAATTGGTGTATGTGATCAGCTGATAGAATTTAAGTTACAAATAATAAATAAAATGTCGTATGTCGCTATTGGTTCCAGATGTTACATCAAAATGTCACAGTGTGATTTTTTAAACGGGCCATTCACCGATGCTCCAAAATGGAATTTTTGGAACACGGGAAGGAAAAACCTATCTTCAAGGTCGAAAACCTATGAAATTTGGAACAAATGGATTCGAAGTGGTGAAATTCAAAAGAAATCCAAAACTCCATCCGCCGATTCCGATTTGGGACCTCGATGCGAAGCTAGCAGGAGAACGAAGGATCTGCCTACATTGGCACCTCGCGTCGAGGCTAGAAATGAAACTCGAAATCCCCCGTGTAGGGGAGGAGGAGTGAAGGGTGAGAGGAATTCTGCGACTTTGAACCTTGTCTTGAAACAAACTTTGGAGCATCCGTGAATATTTTGCCTAATTTTTCGACTAAAATGAGTGGAATACAAACCACTTGTTGGGACAAATGGCTTAGCCTTTCTTTCTCTTGAATGTCAGTTTACATATGGCATTTTGATAGAATAACGACGATATAAATTTTCGCTCTACACAATGTTGATTGCTGCTGTTGCAAACTAAATTCTATTCAAATATATGAATTATTTTGGAAACATTAAAATCATATTCAGGAATATTTCATTGGGTGTAATGATATACCTCTTAACTTCCCCTACTATACTACTATCAATTTATAACAATCCCCCCTACTACATCTTTCCCCTACTACTTTGTCAATAGCACAATAGATTAGGCAAGTTCGATTCGAGTGAAAGCAAGTGTGGATATAAGAACTCAGGAAAGACAGGGCTTCAAAAATTAGGCCAAGGTGCAAGATCAAGAAATATTTCTCTGTATTTGCTTCAAAAGAAAATCAACTCTTGCGAATGATTTCTCAACAACCGAGAATAAAACACAAACTTTTGTAAGAAGCAATTCATGTTGGACGGGATGAAATTTCTGTTATATACTGTTTCCAAATTCAGCTTTGTTATTACGCTGCTTTCGTGTTATTCATACTTTAAAGGGAAGAAAAGGATTAATATTTATTTATATTTGAAAAACATTTTGTTCGCTTTAAAGTAAATAGTTGATTTTTATAATAGCTCAGGAATAATCAATCTTTCCACTATTACGGTTTGTATACAAGGGCTTGTTTTGAAATTTTCCCGAAAGCAACTGATAGGCGCTATTTAATTTCTTCTTAACAATCTAAAAGATAGTAATCACAAATTAGCTTGATACCATCTACAAGGTTTTGGAAACATAAAATTTCAGGATGTCCTTTCTTTGAATACAGGAGACCGAAAAAACTATCCGACAGTCATGTATTACACTGGTTGACAAATGCTAAGGACCATTTTTAAGATTTCAAAAAATTTGGATTTAATAGGAATACAATGGTTCGCAATCAGTTGCTGAGAATCGTGGGACATACTATCGTCGGGACTCACATTTTACAGTGAAGATTCGGTCGCAAGGCAATTAGGGGGGGGGGGGGCCCCAGAAAGGGATGAAGGCGAAAATGAAGTGTGACCCATCCTGTTTCGCAGAAAGCTGATAACGAGATGTAACTTTCATCAATGGTTATGTTTCTTGTGCTTAGTACTTACATGCATTTTCGTAAAAACAGCAGAAATATTTGGGAAGATATAAAGGTTTTCGTAAAAAACCCTAATTTTCCGCATGTTTTTTTGCTTACAACATGCACAGTTTTCAACCAAATTATACGAAACTTTAAGAATATTTGACAATACGTAAAAGAAGCTTTGTATTAAAATTTAAATTAAATAATTTTATTATTTCAGGAAATATGAGTGTTTTCGGTAAATAATATTTTATTGCGCATGTACGAAACGTAGCGTAATTTTTCTTTGATAACTTCAAAGCCAGATATATAGGACAACTTATATAAAAGTTTTAGTTGAATACCATTAGTATTCAGAAAGATATGGGTATTGCAATCTGGTCAATTTCGGTACACTCTAAGAGAAGCTAAATAATGAGGGTTCTTGCACAAATTGATAATTTTCAAACTTGAATCTTAGAACAGTAATATTGAATATTATGAAAGTTGAATATCCCGAATACTCATGTATACTTATAAGTTAAATACATAATTTAAATTACAGTTCGACGATTACTATTCAAAGATTCAAGTTTAAAAAATGTCAGTTTGTACAAGAACACTCATAATTTAGTTTTTCTTGGAGTGAACCGAAATTCATCAAGTTGCAATGCCGATATCTTTCTAAATACTAATGGGATTGAACTAAAACTTTTATATAAGTTGCCCTATATATCTGGCTTCGAAGTTATGAAAGAAAAATTACGCTACGTTTCGCACATGCGCATTAAAATATTATTTGCCAAACATACTTATATTTCTTGAAATAATCAAATCATTTAATTCAAATTTTAATGCAAAATTTCTTTTACATATTGTCAAATATTCTATAAGTTTCGTACGATTTTGCTGAAACCTCTGCATATTGTAAACTAAAAACATGAAGAAAAATTAAGGATTTTTTTAAGAAAACCTTTATATCTTCCTAAATATTCCTGCCGTTTTTACGAAAATGCATGTAAGTACTAAGCACAAGAAACATAACCATTGATGAAAGTTACATCTCGTTATCAGCTTTCTGCGAAACAGGATGGGTCACACTTCATTTTCGCCTTCATCCCTTTCTGGGGCCCCCCCCCCCTAATTGCCTTCGTGACCGAATCTTCACTATAAAATGTGAGTTCCGACGATAGTATGTCCCACGATTCTCAGCAACTGATTGCGAACTATTGTATTCCAATTAAATACAAATTTTTCGAAATATTAAAAATGGTCCTTTGCCAGTGTAATAAAACTTTAACTAAAGTTAATTTTTTAATTACATATATGATTCTGTTTTAAAGTTCTCTTACAAATAAAAGAGTTATTGTTCAATTTTTTAAAAAATGCATATTAATAGAAAGTACAATAAATAAAACATGGGATTCGTCAGTTCTTTTTAAACGTTACGTCTTCACGTGTGATTTCTTCTCTTTGGGAACACTTATTACATGTCTAAACTTAAGTTAATGAAGCTATCAAAGCGATCACTGGAGCAAGAAACAAGTAAGTGGAAATGTGTTGCTTTCTCTTACCACTTCGGTTGAACTATGATCAGTAAAGTTGCTTTCACGAGAAAGCAATTTCATTTTTTAAAATTTTAAATTTGTCATTTATTTAATTCCTTTAAAAAGAAGTTTTCTTTCAGACCTACTTTATATTAATTATTTCAGCCCGGAAGTATCGAAGCACAATGATTATTTTTCATTCTCTAAATTATCCATTGTTATAAAAAAATGTCTATATAAAACTGAGGTGTATCTTTTTCCTTTATTACTTTGATCATTCTCTGTTTAACCGTGTGTGTGGTGCAGAATAGTCTGATTTGGTTTTTGCGTCATTAACCAACCTCTTTCAACCAACCAATTAAATTACTCTCATTGATTTATTTCTTCTTCATAAAATTTTTAATTTGTGAATTTTTATGAGCCATTTCAGTTCATTTTCCCACTTAAATTCTCAACTACGATAATATAAGTTTATTAGTCACTTATGCGGGTGTAATTTGTAAGTGTATCATTAATTACAGCACAAATGCTGCCAAATCCTAAAGCCATGTTGTAAAAAAGTTGCATTAAAAAGGAGATGCTAATAGCGCATGGCTTATGATGAAAGACATTGGAACTTCTATAATAGTTATTCATGTTCGATTTTTAAAAAATTATGTTCAAAATAACCAGTACTCGGAAAAAACGGTTGCACCACTCTTTGTTTAGCAAAGCACCAATAACAAAAAGAACCAATTATACTTTTGTATAATTCCATAAATATTATCTATTTTAATAATTTTATTTCGAGAGCAAAGGAGACAGAAAGGGAAAGAAAACACTTGATAGAGGAGACATAATTTAACTTTTTTAATTTATCAATATCAGATATTTTTGTCAGTCAGAAATCTCTATTCAAAAATTTTTAATCACATGACTTACAACATCTAAAATAAACAAAAAAAAGTGAGCGACCGAATAACGCCTTTCAACTACTTATGATTCGATCAGTGAGAGAAAATGTAAAAACTTCTAAAAATTTAATAATAAAATACCTCATCGTAAAAGGAAAAAGTACAATAGAACTTCGATTAACCGTCTGGACCAGAGCCTTGACAGACAACCGAATAGACGGATAACAGAAATATCTTAATACACATGTACAGTAATGTGATTTCGCTGCTTTCTTGGGACGAAAACGAAAATAAAATCCTTTAAAGTAAATAATGCATGCATATTGTATTTAATTTTACAAAACGATCAATATAAACTTGAATACAAGAGCAGTAATGTACAGAATTGTATGGTAAAACTATAAACCTACATTAATATTTTTTTCTTTTTAGACGATGAGGGATAACAGAAGCTGACGGTTAAACGAGTGACAGTTAATCGAAGTTTCACTGTATTTTAAATACGTTTTTAAAAAATGCTGCGAAAATAACAGATTAAGTTTTTAAACGTTAATTATTTTCAAAGAAAGGCTTGTTAGCGTTTTTCGAGAATAAAGGAGACGTCGACTACTAGATCTAACCCATTAATAGGGATTTTGGAAAACCGTTATTCGTTTTAAATAAACGATTTGCTTTTGTTTTTCGAATATAACTGAAACGCCTACCATTTATTTACAAACAGTGTCTTTCAAAAGACTTTTAATTTCAATTATAAACCAGCATTTACGAAGGCCCGCTGTGCTATTAACATGACCTTTATGAAGCTAAATAACAAAATTCTTCTAACGCAACTCTAGTAATATCTGTTTTTAGGTGTTTCTTATAGTCTAACAAAGAATGCTGACAATGTCTGTCAACCAGAACTACAATCTTAGGCATAAGATTAGACAAAATCCATCTATCGTAGATGAACTTGATTCATGATGGTTAGATCAACAAATAAAGCGAAAGGCTGGACGTTTATTTAGTTAATGTTTTAGCCCTTAACGGCCGAAAGTCCCCAATAACACTTATGCCATAGCAAACGAAAAGCCCAGCTACGGGGGCATGAAAAGAATTTAGTTTTAATTTCATTTATTTATCATCGCTGTAGATTTCTTTATCAAATATTGCAACTTGTTACATCATTGGTTTGTCGATCATATCATACTTTCAAAAATTATAAAAATTAATTTCTTTTATAAAATTATAAATCAACTAAATATATTAAATTTATATCTAAATAACCAGTTTAAATGTGTTTAGTTTAAGTTTTCATCCTTATAAATGTTTTAGAATTTCATCTAATTTTCCATCTTCTTATGGGTGATAATTATAAAAAAAGCTCTCGGTCGTTAAGGGTTAAAAATGTTAAAAGAAAATCAGGAAAAACATTCGTGTAATTGTCATCTAATCATAGGTAATCATTTGTTCCTACAAAAGTATTTACTCGAATAGCTGGAGGACGATATGTAAAATAACTTTCATTCAATAACATAAATCTTTCAAAAGCAGACAAAACAAATATATTTGTTCTTATATCTTGGTGTTTTACCCACATGCACTTTCCGACTGTTACAAAATTATTAATAATAAAATTTAATAATGTTAAAAGAAAATCAGGTCAAAGAAATTATAACTAATCTTAAACTAAATTTTGTATCCACATCAAGCTTAATGATTAATATCGACAATTATCTGTTTTTAAAAGTTCTGAGCTTTATTATTCTTATTACTTTATAAAAGATACCTACAGAAAGAAAATTCTGCAGATTCGAGACAAATGTGTGAGATAGCTCGCCTTAAATAGAGAGAAATTCAGAATCCAATTAATAGGACAAAAAGCTCTAGTGAAAAGAGAATTCATTTGAGCTGAAAACACGTTCGGATAAAGGAAATGCGCTTTTTCGGTTGCGCAAAGTTTTTGTGAATGCAACTCATAAATCAGTCTCTCTTTCGAAAGGCAATCTTCCTTAATTCTGAATTATTGTAATGGATCAGATGGAGCTTGAAGGCTTAGAGCACAATCTCATAATGTGTGATTAACATATTTGTTTGTTTGTTTATGTGGATGCTAAAGATGAAACTGAAACCATGTCCAAGGAAAAACTGTGTATTATTGAGGGAAAAACAATCTAATGAATTGTATTTCTTAATATATCAATCCAATGGCGAATCCAGGACTTGTGTCTGGGGGGTCTATATAAAATTTTGTATTGTCGTGACGACTGTCAAACCTTATGTCTTATGTAAACCAAAACACTTTACCTTTACAGACTTTACTCACCTGACAGTAAGAATCATAAAGGACACTACAATACTTTCCATAATTTAATAAAAACCACAATGAAATAACTAGCAAAAACATGTTTTTGACCGCGTCAATGCTCCAAATACGAGTGGAATGGCTACAAAAGTGGGAAAATTTTCGAACCTGTCAAAATCCGGGAAGAAATGTTGTCACTTTTTTTAAAGGGAGGTTAAAAGAAAACAGCTGTAGGGATTTTTAATAAAATAAAGAATTCTGATCTAGCTCTGGGGGGGGCTGCAGCCCCATAGCCCCCCCTGGGTTCGCGATTGTATCAATAAATGCAAACGCTACCGAATATCAATTTATCTCATGTTGCATTTTTTTACAATTTGCTTAATTATCTTAGTGATTATATAAATTCAGATTGGTTTTGTACTAATAGATGTTTGGGTATGTAATTTTGTGGTCGCTACATTATGATATTTTTAACTGGGAGGCGAAAGTATTATTTTCTTTTACCATTGGATGCGATAGTGTTGGATGATTCCATTTTAACTCTCCACTGTTCGATATTTTATATTTGATCAAAAATTGAGTAAATCCTTACAAATTAACGTAAGAAATGCAAGAAAATTTAATTCTGAGCTTAATTTTTAATTAGAATTCATTTTTGTCAAAAAACATTCAGTCTTTTATTAAAATTTCCTTACTAAAAAATTGTCTATCTTTAAGTAAGAAATGTTTTAAGTAAATGTATTAATCAGTTATTAAATTATTCAGAACAATTTTTCAGAACAATGTTTTAAGTAAATGTATTTTTCAGAATTAAATTATTCAGAACAGTGCTTAATTAACTAATAAAAGCTAGGAACGAAACAAAAAGCTGTCTCAATTATTAAATAGAAACATCGAACTGAAAAAGAATTTAACAATATCTGGAAACTTACTCAGTAGTCCCAAAACTCGGTGCACCATACTGTCTCGTACTCAAATTGTAACTATTATTAAAACACAACAGAATAACAAATAGGAGACCTCGCTCGCACGAACTCAATCTATCCAAATCAATGTATGAACTGACCACCGAATTAGACATCTCCAGAAACCCAACTATGCTCGAAGGATTATTGATGTCGTCCTTCAAACTCTTAAAGTGATAAATAAGATAGTGAATGGTAACCAGAAAGGAATTACTTCCGCTCTGCCGTAAACCCGGCCGCCGCGAATAGCAAATTCGGAATTCGGGCACTGTGGCCGACACATTATAGCTCTCCTTACGAGCGGCGCGTGCGACGACCCCTGAGATAGAACTAGGACCCGTCATCGGGGTGGAAGTAATTCGTACCATTATTGTACCCACCAGGGAAGTGAGAACCTGCATAATAAAACGGCAACGTCTGATTCCCATATTTGATGTGCCCCCCCGGTGGGATGATAGTGAATGGTAAGATAAATGATCCCACACTCACATCTGACAGGTGGTCGTTAACGACATTTCCTTTGATCTTCTAGATTGGACATAATAACATTCAAAGAATACATTCAATGAAATAATATTTCGCAATTAATTTAAGGAACTGATTACTTTATTGAAATCATCAATTTCTGATATCTAGTGTTTTGAATATTCTCAAAAATTTAGTCACTCTATGAAACCTAATGTGCCCTTCACTTAACCAAATTTGACATCAATTCGATAAAATATTCCTCTTATTAGAATTTTAAAATTATATATTCCAACATAAAAAATGGTTCCAAATTTCTTAAATAATGATTTAAAAGGTCTGATGGTTTTTTTCTTTCATTCTTTTATTGGCGCATTTTTCAGCATATAAAAGTATATCTTTTCCATAGTATGTGGATTACAAATAACGTGCAAAATGTATGATATTATAGTTAATACAAATTTAAAATCGCAGACAACTGCGAAAAGGTGGAAGCATGGAGAAGTATTTGAGCTTCTTCAATAGCAGATTGCAAACTTCATAAAGCCTTCTCTGTAACCACATATACATGGAAATTTTCATCTTGTTATCATACTAATGTGCTTAACGAAAACCAGGGCCAAAATCTTTTTATATGGGCAATTCAAATAACTGAATAATTTAATTCTTTCAAGTCTGGTGGTACGTGGTATGTACCACCGTTCGTTTAACGCTATTTCCACATTGATATATTTTTATGCTACAATTTCAAGTAATTGTAAGTAAACCTTTGAATTCTAAGGTCTGTTTTAAGGAAAGCTTATTGTACTGGAAAAGTCAAGCACTGAACAAATAAGTGTGCATCTAATTGCTATTTGGGCTTAAAATTTTAAAACGAGACTCGATCATAATGCGAATTAGAAAAACTGAAATAACGATAAAAAATTCTCTCATATTTCAGATCATAGTCTACATTTCTCTTAATCCGTATCTCACATTATTACTAGGTTATAAATCGAAATACAAATTAAAAATACTGTTTAAAGAAATGTTCATGAAATTTAACATAATATTTTGGATTTCAATTATGCTAAATTATTTTTTATTATTTATTTTATAACTTTCTATAATATCTAGTTCTTTAATTTTCAAAGATTCATTAAAATATCAACAAATGTAACATTTTATTTCACTAGCAAATTGCCTTCCCTGTCTCTCCTTAACCTCAATCGTCGGCCTAAATGGCTTCCATCCGTTGCCTCTACAGTCTGCGCTTTGCTGCGTCTAAACGGATTTAAAAAATACTATTGCTCACAGATTAAGTCGCAAATAAATTTATATTAGGGATATTTTTTACAAAAGGAATGCAATTTATTTTAAAGATGCTGTTGCTTAAGGACAACTTATTAAAAAAGTTAATTTTTAATAAAATTATTTATTAAAAGATATAATTTTAAAGACTTTTTTTTAAAAATGGAATTCAGTTTCAAAGGATCCTGTTGCTCCCTCATGGTATGAGCACAACCAATGTTCCATACTGTCTGTGCGCCACGAGAACTCTGCTCTCCAAGTTGTCTCGTTGACGACGGTCGCTATAGTAACAGGTTATCGTAGGAGGAATCCATTTCGAGTAGGTAGAAGTTTACGAATGGTGTGCTCTTTTGACCGCCGCATACTGTCGCCGAGAATAAAATAAAATCCCGAGTTCCGTCGGATTCCTCCTATTCGAAATGGATCTTCCCTAACATAACCAGTTGCTATAGCGACCGCCGTCAACCAAGCAATTTGGCGAGCGCAGAGTTCTCGTGGCGGACAGACAATACATTTCTCCGAATATGTATTAGTGTAGTGACATCAAGTTCGAATTAGTGTAGTGACATCAACATAGGATCTCATTTTGGGAAAAGGAGCTCAATAAGGAGCGGAAGAATAGAGGGCTCATTCCTTAGAAGGTTTCTTACTGTTCGGGATCAAATTACAAACACAAATAATGACTTAATAATTTTGATTTAAAATGCGATTGTGGTGTCCTACGTCTCAATAAACACTGAATGACTTAAAAATATGTACAAAATTGTTAAATATAGAAAGTGAAAGAACCGTTTCTTTGAATTTATTAAGGAATATGAAAATCATTAGTTAGTGTATGTCTCAATCTCTTTGAAGCAGTGACATCGAAATCTTAAATAAGAATTTAACTTAATGAAGGAATTTTACAGTTTTATTTGTATAGAGAAGTTGATTTGTAGTTTTATGTAAATATGATTTAAAATTTTACCGCATACCATTTTACCGTAAAATAAGAAGGATTCACTAAAACATTTACAGAAAAAAACAATTAAAAAATAAAAGTTATCAGCTTTTTTAAGCCATCTTAAAAGTACTTAATATATGTATTTAAGTTATAAAAATATTTTCTGAAGCTCATCATATATTTAAAATAAATATTAAATAATAATTCAGAAATAAACATTGAAGATTTTGAAACACAAGAAGTTAATCCTCTGATACATATTTACGATCTGTGACGTCACGCAACTTATGAAAAGAAAGAAGAAAGAAAACCATATGCATGCTCCATTTCTCACAACATTACACAAAGCTCTTTTTTTTCACTGTTTTACTTTACTATTTTGAAGGCCAAAGTAAGTTTTCTTTCAAAGAATTGCATATTTATGCCTTTTATTATAAGATCACATCATTCAAAATTGATTTGAGGTTACTGCTGTTTTTTTTTTTTCTGTAAAGAAAAAGTTTTGTTTGAAGTTTATTTTTCTGCAATTATTCTTCAGTTTCTGAAAAGAAATATTATATTTGTAGCAAACATTTTTTCAACTTTTGATTTTGTGCCTTAACTTGTTTACGTCTTATATTGTGTCTGTCGGAAATTTTGCATAATTTCTAGGATAAGATATATCTAAAATAAGATGAGTAATTTGCATTTTGAGTAGGAGTGAGAGGACACGCACACTTTAGAATAGTAAAATTTTTCTGGAGAAAATATATTTTCCTGTATTTGTGATGCATCTTTTTTGTTAAAGTATAAAAAGAATCAGATGATTACCTTCCTAAAAATAAAATAATCCATACTTTGTTACTCAGTTGCTGCAAATGAAATCAAAATTCAGGTTATAAAAAAAATTTTAATGAATTTATATTTTTAATTAAATTCTTTTTCAGTAAAACTATTCAATTCTTTTAAGAAGTGAAATTTCAATTTTTAAAATGATCCCAAAAATAACTCACAAAATGAAATACTTCTTTCGGAAAAAATCTTCGCAATTCGAGTGCTGGTTAACTTATAAAACAACCATTCCCATAAGTTGCACAAATAATTGACCGAACGAAGTGAGGTCCTGTTTTAACCCGAGACGTCCGACATTTCGTCGTTTCTCCGTAAATTTGTTTGTTACGTACTTACTACCAAAGGCGATGTTCGATTTTCTTCGAATCTGGCATGAATGTTCTTTGAAGTCATTAAAAACGACGTATTTGTAAGGATTTTTATTTTATGATTCGGTTTTAAGATGGTGGTTGTTTTAGTGATTCGGTTTCATGTAATGTTCAGATTTTTTCAGAGATGCTACCCAAGCAAAACTTCATTCATAATGCCTCCAAAAATACCGATAATAGCAAATGCCATCTAATTATAATGTTTTTAATACTATTATTATTATTAATAATAATAATCCACCGGGGAGGAACCGACTAGATAGGATTTACGATTATACAAAACCCTCTCAGCGTAAAAAAAAGAATTACAGAAAGAAGAAAAAATAAATTAAAACAACAACAACAATTAACACACAAAAGTATATAAAAAGTCTGCAATGAATGTCTTAATTGCTGGTGGAAGCGAGAAAAGTCTTTTTTAATCAATGATGATAATATGCTTTCGTTCATGTAGGATCTTCATAACATTCATGAGTCGTGCCAAGGATCTTTTGTTTTGAACAATATTTTCACTCCACTTCGAAAGGTTTTCAGCACCAGCAGACATTTAATTGTAATTTTGTTAATACCGATTAAAAAGCAGACATTTAATCGCAATTTTGTGAATACTATTAAAGGCAGAGACTTGTGTAAATAATTCGCATTCGAAAAAAAATGGGATAAACCTTTAAATTCTGCGATTAAAAGCAGATAATTTTTTTTGGGGGGGGGCGAGGTCTACTGTTTAAAGAACTACTAGCATGTGGCAACCGCCACTGGACATTTTATTTTCATCTCGTGTTTTAACGACAGCTAAAAGTTGTAAACTGAAAAATGGCAACTTCAGTTTGAATTCAAATTGAAGTTTTTAGTTGTATCGCATCGCATTATGGATGTTTGTAATTTGTTATGATAATATTAACCCTTTGCCGACAGGTACGGTGTATAATGTGCGCCACAATTTACCGATCTTTAGATTGAAGTGTTGGAAATCCAGTTAAAGAAGAGGATAGAGGCTAAATTTCGGACACAAGTGCGTATATTATCCATCCATTTAAATCCCTAAACTTATTACACTATAAAAATAAAGTTTTATATAATTAAATAAGCAAAGAGTTCGAAAAAATGGGATGGCGAATAAGGTGCGAAAACCTGATCTGGGTGTTCTAAAAAGTTACCTGTCCGCAAAGGGTTAAAAGTCTTTACTTTTGTAAAGATATTGTTGTCAATCTAAAGACACCTTTTCACCATAACTAGAACGCATTTAAAACACTATAAGCATTTTTTTATATTTGTATGATTTTAGGGAACAAAGTATTTTTAATTATTTTAATTTTATAAGATGTGTTGGCTGTGACTTTAATTTAATGAAACGCATTGGTGATTTTAATATTAGAAATTTTTGACGTGAATAAAAGTAGTATAAAAATTTTATATTGTTTGCTTGTTTTGTTAAATTACAATTCTATTTGAAAACGATTCAAGGGCTAATGAGGAAGAGCCTCACTATTTAGGATAGTGGCAAGATGGTGAAATTGACGCATGAGGAAGCACCAAACTATGGCACCCTGTTCTGCAAATTTCCACACTGCACTCAAGTGAGTATTGCTAATATCTTATCAACTACTAAGCGAGAATCGTGAGTTCTATTTACTATGATTATATTTGTAAAAAATAAAATTTTTATTTCATTGAATGGATTAAATGCGTATTGTTCTAGCTGATAAGTATTATTTTGTGTTAAAAATACCTAATTTCATTGTCGTCGGTTTGCGATTTTACCGTCTAGTTTAGAGTAACTAAGTTTGTACCACTGCGTTTAATGAATAGATAACGGATGGAATGAGCAAGAACAACGATTTTATTCCCACGTATTTTTAAAGATTCGTTTGTATAGAAAACGTCGTTATTTTTCGGAAAAAGATCAATTCGGTGGCATATCGTCGTTTAACAAGCAACACCATCTATCTCACTTTTTCAAAGAGGAAGGAAAAACTGAATTTTTCGCAACCGGTAACGAATATTTCTGAATTTTTTTCACATCTGGTTGGAACATGCAGTCTCGTATTTATACCAGATGTTAGGAAAATTCATAAATATTCGTTATTGGTTGCGAAAAATTGTTTTTTTTTTCTTCCTCTTTGAAAAATTGAGATAGGTGGTGTTGGTTATTAAGCGACAATTATACAAATGCATGCAATGAATCAAAAAATTTATTAAATATTATTTTGCTCTTAAACCTCCTGTTGCTTAACTTGAGGCATAGGGGGATTAACAGTTTGTCTATTTCCATTCCATCCAGTGATTTCCACAAGCTGATGGGTTCTGTTTATGCTATCGTTGCATCTAAATAACTTTTAAAAATATACTGACGTTGGAGGTTTAAAGAAAAGATTACCAGTATCGCTAAAGTAAGAGCAACATTTTTTCCATATTTTTAAATACTTCCACTTCAGAAAAATGGACATTTCTACAACATTTTTCATACAACAAATGTATGAAAAAATAAATAAAAGCATACTAATCATTATTTAAAGCCTGAAAACGAAACAAAACAAGTTGCAAGTTTTTTTTTCCTTTTTTTTGTTGATTTACGACAAATATTAAATATATAAAACCACATTAAATAGAATCCACGCCTTTGAAAGATAATTGCACAAAATTCCCCATGTATTCTAGATCATTTAAAATTACATTCTACGCCATAAGGAAACCTACGACAAACTTGCTTTTATATAATCATTTGCCGCTATACTGACGACAGACAGAAAGTAATGGGCCATTTTATTTTTGTTATAACTACACGGAGAAAATCCCCCCATTGGCTGAAAGCGATAACTGGTATGATCACTTGCAATCACGGAAGACTTATCCCATGCATCATCCGTAAAGTTTATTGTAATTTTCTTCTCCCTTGCTCGATCCTAATTACGCATTGCTGAAACGTACAACTTTTTCATTGAAGTTAGCGGGGTGGTGATTATATTCCGAAATCTGTCCAATAGCGTGTAAAAGCTCTGTTCTTCTAAGGGTGACGCAATGCCCTTGCAAATTGTTGAGCGTCGGCTTCATCACCCTACTGGCCGATCTACTCTTTGTGAAAGAGTTCCAAAATGGGTCAGTTCGACAACAGTGACACCTATCATTGGTTATAGCTGGTACAACGACCCTGCGAAGTAGTCCGACATATATAGCGAAGGCAGGTACCCATTTCAAACTTCTCCGCTTTGCTTGCTGTAACCCACTCTATCAACAACAACCGTAAGTCGCATTTTCTTTATTCACTTCTTGATCACGCCTTAGGCCTGCTTCTCTCCGGCCTAGAAAGCGTGTTGGTATTCGGCAACTTGAGGCGCGCTCAATTCAGTTAGCTGATTTTGCTGGTAGATTAAAAATGCGCAATTGTTTAACCATTATTTTATGTTCAGCTAATTCTTACCTGAAATGTCATATCTCAGCTGAATCAGTTGTGTTTATTTCATGCTTTTAGTTTACCAGAAAAATGCTAAATATCCTAACGTTTCATTCATTCATTTTCATTTTTTTAAGTTTAATTCATTTTATTTTTTAATTTAAAATTTTATAGTTATATTTAGAAATAATTACGATTTAATTTTATATTTTGCAAAATAAAAAGAAATAAATTAGCTAATTTTATTTTCCTGAGTGTATTTAAAAATATTTTGATTATCTGAGATTGTTCTTTTTATAGGAAGAAAATTTTTATTACTCTAAAAGCTATGTTCATAATGTACTCTTTCTGCTTCAGCAAAAAAGACTTTCTAAACGAAACTTTTTATGCATTTTCTTCCTTGTAGATCGAAAAACTTTTAATTTTATTGAAAAAAATCACTAGGCTGCAAAAAGATTCATTTTTACAAAGAAGCTTGCAAAAGTTCGACCATTTTAAAGCATTTTACCTAGTGCTTTCCTTTCCGTAAAGTCTAAATTCAAATATAAAATTCCATTTTCTAGGATTTTCTAATAAATCTGTTTTCATAAACTGCGAATGATATCCTTAGCTTCGTCATCGGATAATTGCAAGTTGTGAACTGAGCAAAACTAGATGTTTATGCGAAACACATTTCGGCTCTTGGCAACAAAAATGTCCTGCTTTTTGTATGTAAAATAAAATTTGATGTCTTATTCAAATCGCTACAAAAAATTAGTTCAGTGTTATTTGGCATTGGATCAGAAAAAAAATTGCTTTTTAGAGCTGATAGATTGGAATCGGACAAGTGTATTTCTCAACAGAACAGAATCTACCAGGAAAAGGTGCAAAATAGGACTTGAGTGGATTTTAAACACCATTCGATTTTCCGCTGGTTTTATCGAAATGAAATCATAATTTAGATCGCATTATTTTTTATTGGAATGTGAATTATTTTTTAGTCAAATATTGACCCGAGTCATGTAAACTATCGGGAAATATTACCTTTTCTAAAAGTGGCATCTTTTGAATATGTAGGTTAAGCTAAAAATAAGACTACTACTCATCATAATGCATTAGAATAATGGCCAAATTTCCAAACAGTTACATTATTATCACCAAACAGTAATGATAATATAACTGTTGGTAATAATATAAATTTTTTTGGCTATGTTTCAGTTAAATATCTTACAAGGTATTAAGATTAAAATTACCGATAGCTTTATAAAGATTCTCAAGACCTAATTTTCTTAAAATGCAAGTCGCATCGGGCATAAATCTGCTTTATGTAACTGAACTTGCCTTTCCACACCTCTTGGTATTTTTTTAACGAAAGAATAATATCTCGTCCTTCTCAGCAGTGCTTTATCCAAATTTCTCATTTAATTAATATTTTTTCAAAATTGTTAGCGTCAATTTAAGACGTTTCAGTTTATTGCAATTTACTTATATAGATCTTGAATTCCCCCCTCCCTCCTTCTGCTTCTCATCAACATTCTGTTGAGCCCCAATATTATATAAACATTCTGATATCACTACTTAATAATTCAACTACAGTCGTGCATGAATAGAATTTCAATTACAATGTCACTGCTTAGATTTTAAAGCGAATTTTCTTTTTAGATTCTTAAACGATGCGTACTCTGGCCATTCATACTGAATCTTTCTATATCTGTTTTAAGTACTAATTGTCCTACTTGCATTTCTTGTTGTTCTGCTTCGTTAAATTCAAAGATCATTTAGCGGCAGATAATGTCCTTCTTTTAGAGTAGTTGCATCGTTGTCAAGGTTTCTGAAACTACTGGCTGCACTTTCAAATAAGGTCGCTTATCTGAATTACAAAACCACGAAAATTTATCTTTTTAGCGTATCTTTGTAAGTTTCGATAGATCGTATTACGCTTATTTGTTGGATTAGAATCTCATTTGAGGCTACATGAACATTGCAACTCGTATTTCTGCATACATTTCAATAAAGTTAACCTTGCGCAAGGGGTATGTAACAGAAAAATAACATTAAAAAAAACGGCTTACATCCAACGGGGAATTTTATTTTAAAATTGTTCATTTCACAGCCACAAACGCCACTCTCCATGCAGATTAGAAGTAAAAAACAAAGCAAGATTGCTCAATTTTTGTGTTCAAAAAGGTTCTGAATTAATAAAGTTGCACTAAAGTACCATTGGGAAAAAATACTTGAAGACAAAATCGGAAGTTAATCAAAAATTATTCGAATAATCAAAGAAACAGGATGCTTACTTCACATGCGATGTGTAAACAAAATTAAATCGGTAGGACACAATACCAACGTTAAATAATTGTGTGTAGTGAAAACGATCACGGATGATCACCATATCGTCTTATACTTGAATGATAATGGGATCTGAAAGATAACCTAAATTCTTCTGTAATAAAAATTAACTCAAGATTGGATCTTCTACGTTAAAATAAACAAAAATATATCTCCTTAAGATGTGTATAAAGTTTATTTTTTCAAGTGAATGAAGTGATTGCTTACTTGTAAATATAACAATCAGCTGTATAAATTTGAAGGGCTTTTTATTAATTTTTTCATTGTTTCTTTTTGAGTTCTGACTTAAACGTACAGCTTATTTCGCGAAAATCTTCAGACAAAAATGGGAGTGATAAAATTTCTTCTAATTTAGATAGATTAAGAATACAAAAAAGTTTCTGATTTTGTTTGTTGTTGTTTCTGTGCAATTCTTTGCTTTTGAATCTGTCAATTTCAGACGAGTCTATAATAACTTTTTAAAGAAAATTTAAACTTTCTTTCCTCTGCGTCAAATTTTGTAAAAAGTAAGGAAACAGAATTATAAAATATTCAGATAAGAACTTTATGTTCATCAATGCAAGATTAATTTGTTAGAGCTTCGCTGTTTGAAGCTCGGCAAATCAATTATTAAAGAGTGTCGTTTAAAAGAAACGCACAGTAGTTAATTGTATGTAAATTATATCGGTAATCAATTTCTGGTCTCTTGCTACAAATATCAATAATAAATCTTTGTAAACTAATGCATCTTTGGCAAACTCATTACCTTTTCATTTACTTAATTAGCGTATTCTCCTTGTAACAGACTTGCTGCCAATTCATCGACATTAGAAAAATATTTCTATCATACTTCAGAACAATATGCATTTCGTCACAAGTTATTTAAAACGAATTCTTACTGTAAAAAATATTTATTCAGTAGATGTCGTATGAAGATCAACCAATACATGTAATTACATTAAATTTCTGAATTCCCTTATAAATTAAAACAATTGAGAAATTTATGAATGAACCTTTATTGTACCTCCATATCTATAGAGAAAAAATCCTTGAAACACTCATTAATTAAACTAAGTTCTTTTAATAAGTTGACCTCAAAATGAAACTGTGCCTTCTCAAGGTTTATTTCAAAGACATGTATAGTTACAATGTGATTGTTTAACCGCTCGGGACTTACAATAGATTTTCACTGAAAGGTTTCATTCATTTCTTTGTCATTGATTTTTGTTAGAATAGCTATAATGATGATACAAGTATGAGTGATCCAATCAATTACATAAAAAGAAATCACGATGCGTTGAAAGGTAATTAATTTTCGGTAATTAGTGTAAGCTGAATTCGCGTTTTACAATCAATGTTAAATTATGAGCACAGCATTTGTGTGTTCAACATTTACATATATAACTATTTTTATCTCGTTACTTGATGACTGTTTCTAGCCCTACACTGTACGGTTTTTTAAAAATAAAAATATAAATTGAATATAAATAAAATTAAAAATGTGTAAGGAATAGAGAAGGAATGATTTGCAACATTATCTGAAATGTGTATACATATTTTTCAAAAGAATCGTGCTTGATTCATTTATACCACGCAAGTGTCAAACATATACATCAACCATGTACTTTTACTAAAATTAGTTTTGTAAATTAAGATATATTTTTAAAAATCTCACAAAGTTTACGTTCTTTTCCACAAAACGCATTTTTACTCGCTGAGAAGCGCAAAAAGAGACGCGTAAGTGGCAAAATAAAAGCTAATTTATTAAATTCATACTTTCTGCCTCAAATATTTGCCAAATGATTCAAAAGCAGGATAATTTAGCAATCAGTTCTGAACGTTTACTTTAAAACTGTGTAAATGTTAAGTTATATGGCAAAAATGTGAATAATGCATCATCGCGCAGAGTAGGATTAATATTTACAAATCTTTTAAATATTTTTGGTTGACAACCATATTTTTTTATCGGATAATGAGTGGATTTTTTTATCTTTTGCTTCACTTTTCTAGATTTCGATTCAAGCAGCATTATGAACCTAGTACTTAAAACAATTTGTCTACCTTGCTGTTATGTAAAGGATGCGTGAGAGAATTTTAATGTCTTAATGATAAATGGCTTGTACGATGCACGGAGCTTCATTTAGGTTGACATTATACTGCCTAAATTAATATCTTGCTTTAAGGCTGAATGCCGTAAGCAATCGGATTCGAAAAGAATGTAGAGTATGTTATTAAGCAAACGCCTACGTGTTTCTGGATTTTGAATCCAGCCTCAAAAAGAGAAGATATATTTCTACACAATGTTTATCTAAGAAATTTGCACTTGTTTATCGAAAAAAATCAATTTCGAAAACTGAAGTCGGTTTCTTGCAGGCGAAATGCAAATTTTTTAAAATGCAACTTTTAGGTACGAACTGAATTCCGAAAATGGTTTCATTTGAATAACCCCTTAACTGGTTTGCCCTATGTACATCGAATTATCGCAATTTTAAACTTGAAGACTAAAACAGTCATTCAAAGATGTTATAATTCGATTTAAAAATTACGTGGGAATCCATTAGCATTTCAACTGTCCTTTAGGTTGTCAACCGAATTAAAGTGACAATGCATTCCCAAAATAGAAGGGTATCATCTAATTAGATAGTTGAGAAAACCCGTTAAGGGGTGAACTGGCATTGATGAACTTCGGAAAGTGGTTCAATTATGATTGCTTGAGAAAAGGAGGTACAAAATAATGCTCTTCTTTAGCACAAAACACAAATTATCGCGTAGGTTTATAGAACTTTGCTTAGTGATTTGGAAATCATCTATTACAGAAGCGCTTAAATAAATGCAAATGAATGTTCAGTCGCAATTTCACCGGAATTACAAGTTGATCTTTCGAGTTTTAATAAAATACTCCTCACTATTTATTTGCTTGAATTAGTAGCAAACATCCGTCTTATTACAAAATTATTTCTATCTTTTGGTAACAATGTTACGTTTTGTAAGAATGTCTTTTCTGTGAGCACAATAAAAAAATCATAAATATTCCGAGTCTGAAATATTATACAAAACAGCATTCTAACCGAAACAATTATTTTAATAAACTTGTTCAGTATAAATGCTCTGGCTTAAATGTGCCAACCACCGTCGAAAATTGCTTTCAGTTTTGTGCTGTACTGACACACAAGAGTGCCTTTTGCGATTAATGGAGCACAAACTGATGCTATTCGTGATGTGTACTAATTTATAAAGAAGCGTATGCTTTAATGGCTTTCCAAGTCATGCACGGTATTTCAAATAACTTTTCTTAAATTAATGATTTCCCTGGTAAAGAACAAAATTTAAAAAGAAGGTATTAACAAGGTTTAAACATCTTTGCTTGCAATAATTTTTTATTCCCAAGGTATTTTTTTCATTCAATTTCGTAAAAAATCATGATCTATAAATAGATAAAGAATTCAAATTAATCTTGAATTAATAAGAGATGGAATTCTTTAGTGACTGTAGTTTTGTATTTCTCCTGTCAGCATAAGTTATCTCAGAAAGTGCGTATAAAAATAAAATTACTCTCTTAATCGTCATTATCCTTGAACTTATTCTATTAACATTGCTAAATTCTCAACAAAAAAGCAAACAGGGAATACAACGCAAGATTTCATAGTTAGTGACGGAGTTTCGGCCCTACGTGCCCCAAAATGTTTTAGAATAATGAATAATCTATTGTTGTCATAAACTAATTGAAGGTCAAATTTCTACGGAACACAATGGGAACATCGGGATTGTTGGTGCACATCATTTCCTTCGGGCAGCTCTGCTTCCTGACGTTATGATGAGCAGGAAATTAGCACACAGAAAGCTTTTGAAATCTACGCATTACCGGCAACATAGAGATGGTAACTGCGCAGAATGAATGTCTTGGTTTCATTTTAAATTTAATTTTCCCACAAATTTACCATCTAACTCCTAAAGTAAGTCGATCTTGAGTAGTTGGACAAAGGCTCTAGCTTTCGCCCATCTAGACTCGTATACCTGGATGTAGATTTTTAAAATATTTTTGATGGTCAAGTAATTGGATAGAAACTAATTTTGTGTTTTTAAATCTAATTGGAGATGTTTCTGGTTCACTCTCTAATTTTACTTTTCTAGCAATTCTTAAAAACTTAGTTTATACAGAGAGGAAATGTACCATAAGAGTAGATGTAACAATTTTTTCCATGCGAGGTTAAGTTACCGAACATCCTGGTTTTTGACTCTTTGTGCTTGTTTAAAATCATGTTCTGGGTTTAAATAAAATGTTCACATTAAAAGATTTTTAAAAATAAATTAGATTTAACCCTACAACAGCGTGTCTGACACGTGCATCGAATTACAGAATTTTTGCTATTTAAATCCGTAATTAAGTCAATGCAACAACTAATTTTAAATACAAAAATCATTTGGATATGCTTAAATGTCCCGAGTATCCTTTACCAACATAAATAGATTGAAATAATAAAAAATATCCCAAATGGGTAGTGTCGTCTAATTAGGAGGTTAAATAAAATATGTAGGATAAGGGGTTAACTTTAAAGATTAGCTTCTTGATTATACGTCGAATATTCTTACCCTATCTTATTGAATACGGACAGTTCATCATTATAATTGTTATGAATATTAATTTTCTTTAAATGTTGGCTCGTGCCTTTATAAGTGTCTGTGCTACCAAATGATCAGACGTTCCGATATTGACTCTTAGTCCTATACTTGATACCCAACTATTCAGAGCGTCTTCGATAGATGCTCAGAAAATTTATTCACTTAATTCGACATTCGTCTGATTTCTAATGTCTGCATCACCTTTCTAAGTTAATTTTTTATTTGTTTCAAATTATTTTTATCAATTTTTTTTCAAATGGTATTTAAAATGCAGTAAGTGGACTTGATTTAACTATTTTAATTCAATGCCCGATATTCGTTTTTCAGCAGTCATCAAAAAATTCATTTATAAGAGTATTCTCTTTGCAGAGAAAAATATCTAAAATTGTTAATAAATAATAATTTTCAAAAAGCTTAGAGGAGCAAAGCAATCATTTAGCGCTACTGGAAAAATAAGTCATTATTCGTTTCTGAAAGCTGTCAAATGTTAAAGAAATCATTTATTAAGAAAAAACTTCATTGAAAGCATTTTTTACATATAACCCTGTTTCTGAAATACATTTTCCGCGGCCCTTTTTAATGCATTTAGCACAAATATTCTTGTATCTTACAACAGCATTCTACATGTCGTAACAAACGGTTACATCTTTAAAAATGATAAGTTTTGTTGAAACTAATTAAATAAATTGACAATACTGAACATGAAAGTTTACGCACCAGTTGTTTTTAGAATTTTTATAAGAAATTTCATTATGCGAGACACAAATTTAATGTGTTTAAAATATAAGAAATAACTATAAAATCATTTAACGAGTCAACTTGACTCATAACAGTAAGAATTGGTATACCACATTCGAAAATACGATATTAAAGAGTGGGCGGAGGGATGAATTTATATTTGCATGCAATTAAAAACCAACATGTTTTTAACGCTAAACCTATCTCTACCGGTCAGTTGACCGTTTTCCAATGGCATTTTAAATGTATCGGTGAAGTGCCGGTACGTTTAGAATTTCAAGATTTTTAAGTTTTCGATATATATATGGCAATAAAATCTTGAATGAGCCAACTCGACTCACTCGGTAAATCTAGTGTTAAAGAACAACTTGTTTCTGAAGGATAAAGAAATCTCATCACAAATCTGGTTTGGAAGTAAGACTTTTCAGTCTATATAATTTTTCATTTCAAGACGGTTAAAATTTTACACATTCTTGCAATTAAATACTTCAATACATGGTGCTAAGTTTTTAATTTAATGCTTAGAAAATTCCCGTCTGGAACTCTGAGCTAGCTTTTATTCATAACAATGAAATGCATGTATCGCTTCTGCTGCTTTTGCAGAAATTCAATCTCTTAAAGACAAAATGTTGCTGTTTCATACGTAACAGATGGTCTAAAAATTCGCTCAGCCATTTTGAAAACTATTTATAGACCGTTAAATTATCAACAGATGGAAACTTAAACAATATATAACATAAAATGTTTGTGTAGAAAGTATAAGAGTTATAATAAGAGAATAATGTTTGTGTAGAAAGTGTGAGTTCTCAAAACTAAATACGATTTGACATGTCTGAGCTACTTTTGAGGATTAAAATCGGTAAAATCTAAGAGATAAGAATATAATTTTTTTCATAACCACATCAAAATTTTAACCATGGAAATTCTAAAATAATGTTAACATTTTCTCTTTAAATTAATAATTAACTTCTCTATAGTTTTAAGAAACAATGATATTTGTCATCGATGAGGTTAAAAAGCAAATTCCTTTTCAATATGCATACCCCTTTGATGTTTTAATAATACGGGCTAGTTTGAGTTGGTATTTTTGTAATTTAAATTAAGCAACAAATAATTTATTTCAGTAAATTAAAGTTTAAAATAGGAACTTCAGTCTGCGTTTTCTTAAAACTAATTTCTAACCGAGAGATGCCTATTATGAGACGAAAAACTCCAACTAAATTTACAATTTTTATATTGCTTGTTACACAAACGGCAGAAGATGCTGATGTAGAAAAAAATTTCAATTATATAATAGCTGTAACCCTAAAATGGTTGATGTAATGCATTTTTTCCGAAAACTCCACAAACTCGTATTGAATAACACTTAAACTATGGGATTCCATTTCTTTTGCTTCCTGAAAAGCATCCTATAGCCTTTAAAATGAGCGAGGCGAATCAAATATGAAATATTTACGATAAATTTAGTAAACATTTATAATATGATGGAATTTCTGTCTCTTACAAGATGGAAATCAGCAGTTTTGTTGTCGTTTCTGCTATTGTTGCTGTTTCACCATAGCTTTACAGCAAGTGCTACTGTTCAATTATCTGTTAAATGGTAGAAACTATTTGATTTTCTTTACTTGCTGTGGCTGATGGATATCAAAACTATAATCCTTCCCTATGAATTAATTTACACACGTTGTGATTAGAATCGAAACCAGATCTCACTGGCATGCATTTTAAAATATATGAAAGAAACAAGTAACGCAAAAAAGAAAATGAAAAATCTGATAAAAATACCCTTTTTTTACCTCGCTTTATTTTATATAAAGAACAGTTGTGTGTTTATGGAAATCGTAAGTATCAATTACATAGCTATATTTCAGACACAGTTTTACTCGTTTATCTTCTCCTGTCAGTGGCGAATCCAATATTTGGATCTGGGAGGGGCTGAGATATAAAAAATTTTGTATCGTAGTGACGAATGTCCAACCTCATGGCTTATGTAAAGCAAAACACTTTAATTTTACAGACTTTACTCGCCTGACAATGAGAATCGTGAGTAACACTACAATACTTTCGATAATTTAATAAAAAACACAATGAAATAACTAGCAAAAACATATTTTTGACCGCGTCAACGCTATAAATACGAGTGGAATGACTACAAAAGTGGGAAAAATTTTTTCCCCGTCAAAAGCCGGGAAGAAATGTTGTCACTTTTTTTAAAGGGAGAGCAAGAAAAAACAGCTGTAGTGATTTTAAATAAAATAAAGAATTCTGATCTAGCTCTAGGGGCTGCAGCCCCATCGTCCCCCCCCCCCAGATTCGCCACTGTCTCCTGTCGTTCATTTCTGGAACTACTTTTGGCTTACTATGGTCGTATTTGTCTCTTGCTCCATTAAACCGAAATAAACCAACCTACCGTCTTTCTTAGAGGCATTCGTGTCTTCGTGCTCTGAAATACATACGAATAATATTTGGCGTTTTAATGGAGATTTTTTCCCTCTACAACACTTTGAATATACACTAAAACTTCGATTAACCGTCACCGTTGGGACCAGGCCATTACGGATAACGGAAATCTCCCAATACAGTAACGTGATTTCACTGCTGGCTTGGAACGAGAATAAAATCCTTTAAAAGTGAATAATGCTACATATTGTATTTAATTTGATAAAATTATCAATATAAACTTGAGTAGAAATGTATTGTAATACTATAAAGCCCACGTTAATTTAAAATAACAGATTTTAAAGTAACGTAGGTTTTATCTCCTTCCATGTCTTTGACTGACGATTAGTCACTTCTGCCTTAAAACAGTTCAGTCGCTTCCAGCTTTATACAGTAGGGGGTGTAAAAGTAATGCGTGGACAAAGTTAAAAATGTTTCTTGATATTTTTTAAGGTGATGACGAATAACAGAAACTGACGGTTAAACGAGTGATGGTTAATCGAAGTTTTACTGTAAATACTTTAATTCTAACTACCAGGTGTCTCGGAAATAAAACTAAAAAATAGAAGCCTACGCAGTATTATAACAATATTCTATTTTTGTAACTTTTAAATTCAATAACTTGAATGGAAAAACCCTTAAACACTTCTCAATGAAAACGAAAGCAGAGATTCAAAACTAGAACAGCCTATACAATGAATGTTGGGAGTAAAGTTGAGAGTAAAAAAAGATGTTGCATTACAAAAAGCATTGAAGAATAAGAGAAAAGTCAACGCGGAAGGTTAAAGAACTCTTGTTGTATCGTTTTATTCTTGTTGCACAAACTGTTTACCGCGATCTTCCGCGTTAACCTGTTAGAAACTCTTTGACCTGACATCTTTCACTTTTTGAAGAAGTGAATGAAATGCGTATAGAACTTGTTCTTTTCAAGACTTCCTTTATTTGGTTCTCTAATTCTTATTCCCATTTGTTAGTTTCAATAACATTTTAAGGTTTAAAAAAGATGTCTGTAAAGTTCACGTTTGAGGAACAATACAATAAAGCTTATAAGCCATTTCTCAATCAAAATGAATGTGTAAACACAATTGTTTTGAAAGTGTTAGAATGTAACAACGGAAATGAAATATTATAACAGAAAATATTTTAAATCCAGTTTTCTTACTAATGATTTAATTAATAAAAAATTGGTTAGTTATTGTTGAATTAAAATTTAATCGATAAAACGGAAATAATTATAGTTGTTGTCAGTTTTTTAACTAAATCCACTAACCTGTCAAAAATATTTTTTATGCATAAAAAGGCGAACTATTCATAATTGCTATTTATACGGTACGCTTGCAAATAAATCAAAATACTTTTGCAACGAAGGGAATTGTTACGCTATTATAAAGTCGACAGCCATATTGTACGGAATTCAAGAGATGCTATTTCTGTTCTATCCATGGACAGAAGGTTAACCCGTTCACTGCAGTAACATTTAGAGCGCAGCCAGACTCTACTAATATATTGCGAGATATCTAGTAGTTGGCAGTGAAGGGGTTAATGTAGGAATAACTCTGTTATGTATAATTTAGAGTTCTACTCTACTCTGTAGGAATAACTCGGCTCGTAAAATTGTATCAAATTCATACACCGTATGTTCGAATAAATAAAACTCGTTTTGAGATGGTGTAACTTCAATAACATGAAAAGAAATACCAGTTCATTCAACGTTTCCTGCCTCCACACGTCTTTAAATCTGTTTGGTTTTTTTTTTTAAAATTAAGTTTTTGCTCCTGGGCCACGTAAAATGAAACTGATCTTATATTCAAAAACAGAAGTAAAGTATTCATGTTAAAAACTTCCACTATGATGGAAGTTTATTTTTGTCAGTGCAATGATTTCCATCTTCAATTAAGTTTAACCAAACTACATAAATTAAAGAAAAATTTCAAACAAAATCTCTAAGACATGCTCAACTGTTATTATTCTACATAACAAATACAGCACAAAAAACAGTTTGAAGAAATAAACAATATGATTACATGAATGAAGCAATTTCTCAACAAAAATTGGTAGTAGCTTAAAATATTTCTTTGTAATAAGGCGAAAAATTTAAATTTTCTAAATATGCTTAAAGTGACGTATATTTAGAACGTTGTACACTTTTTGGCTGATTCATTTTAAAATCTGGGATTTAGAAATTAAGATTTCACATGAAACTTATAAAATCAATTTAAATTTGCGTTCTAGTAAACAATGTGCCTTAAAGGAAGTCAAAAATCAACCATTTTGGCACAAAAATGATTTATTAAGAATTTTTTGTATTCTCCAAAGATAATATTCCTTCCGAATATTCTAAAATCGTCTAAAAATTTTAAAATGAGCATAACTCTGTTTCTCCGATTACGAAAAGCAAGCTAAATTTTTTATATTTTTTTCTGGAATGCCTTGAACGAATTGCTTTTCTTTTTGTCTGATTTTTATAATTCTAACCAAACTGTAAAAAGTAAGCAAAAAATCAATTTTTTCGCTTTCAAAATGAGTATTTTTAGTTTTCACCGCAGTGCGAAACAATTCTGAAAATGCCTTAATTTTTCTAAAACGCCTAAAAGAAAGTAGAGCCCTTTTTCTTTTTAATTATTATTCTAACTGAAATGCAAAAAGCAAGCTAAACTGGTTAGGCAATGATAATAAACCCCTTCCACATTTTAACTTTTCATATGAATAAAAAATATCCTTGAAATTCTTTTAAAAGCCGCCCGTTACACGCATTTTAAAACTCAATATTGTTTACACAATAGAATTCAGAATTTTTTTTATCCAGATGTAGAATTTCGCGGCACATTTCGTCGCTTAACAAACACCACCTATCTCAATTTTTTGAAATTTCAAAGAGGAGAGAAATACTCAATTTGTCGCAACCAATAACCAATATTTTTGAATATTTTTCACGTATATGAATATGAACACAAGACCGAAAGTTGCAGTCAGATGCGAAAAAAATTATTGGTTACGAAAAACTGAGTATTAACTTCCCCTCTGAAATTTCAAAAAATTGAGATGGGTAGTGTTGCTTGTTAAGCGACGATTTAGACAGTTGGGGGAAAAAACTGCAGCGCTGCATCAACATTTCAAATGCACCCTGAAATTATATAATCTTTTATCTTGTTGATATCAATTCGTATTGGTTGCACGTACAATTTTTCTTATTGAATGACCTGTTCCGTTCATGAATGAATGAAGGAGAGAATAGGTAACACCACTATGCACTCATTAGCCCAGAAATGGAGCTCAGCAGGGATATGATTCATACTTCCCTAGAAGCAATAATCACAACTTGCCTTTTTGTCGCAACAAGTAAGGAAACAGTTTTGCAACTTTCTGATAATGCTAATGAGTTGACTGACAATTGCTCTCAAGGCAAAACAGGCGAATGAACTTTCGAGAAATGATATCACTCTTTCGACAGGTTTATAAGTGGGTTTTCATATGGTTTAAGTCTTTAGATGCTGATATTTCAGTAGTTAGGGTATTAATATCCTAAATATAAATCGTCTCTTAACAAGCAACACCACCTATCTCAAATTTTTGAAATTTTAAATAGGAAGAAATTTATCAATTTTTCGCAACCAATAGCGAATATTTCTTAATTTTATCACATCTGGTAGTAACATGCAGTCTCGTGTTTATATCGGATGTTAAAAAAATTCAGAAATTTTCGTTATTGGTTGCGAAAAATTGATCATTTTCTTCCTATTTGAAATTTCAAAAAATTGAGATAGGTTGTGTTGTTTGTTAAGCGACGAAATACAAAAGCTCGATCCAACTAGTACCCAATATAACCACATTTGTTCAGTTTCTAAAAAAATGCCGTATGCGAATCTGTGTTATACGAAACTAAAAGCTAGTACTAAAAAATAAAGTTGAAAAATTTAGAAAAGTATATTTTAATAGAAATACCTTTATTAAATCGGTTTTCATCAAAAGTATGTCACTTAATGTGTATAAAATAATTTTTTTCACCATGACTACTGATCACCATTAAAGACGTTTCCTTTTTCACAAGATATATTCATTCTTTGAACCATCTTTTGGCCTCCATTCTGTACTTTTTTAATAAAACAATGTGCTTCATGAAAATGCTTACTTTCAACTGAAAGATCTTTATAAATTTAGGTATCTGTAGCCCAACGCTTGTGCAATTCTCTCCTCAAACTTCGTGTTTATTGCAGTGGAAGACTCTTCATTTAGGAAATATAACTTAAACTTTACTATGGCTTCCTTCATGCTTTTCAGAGTTAAATGCTTAACTTCATCGTTTTCACCTATGCTATCTTCTAAATTATTTTGACTTTCCACCAAATTCGCTTCATGATTGTTTTTTTCTATTTTTTTTAAATTCTTCAAAGCTGTCATTTTGCTGTTTAAGAATTTTTCTAATCATCAAACCATATTCTGTTGATGAGTGTTTAAAGTTAACGGACATAAGAGCCTGGTTTGATCCGAGTTCTAAGATTGGTATGTAGTACAAAGGTTTTCAGAAATTATCAAACCCTGTTATGAAATTGCCTTGTAATACAGAGAATACTTTTCATTTCTTGGCGGCAAAGAAATACAGAAATTAAGCGATAACAAAAAAGAAAATGAATTTGTAAATTTCTGAATATTTTAACGAGTTTATTAACACTCGATCCAACCAATGAATTTCTTGGTATCGATATGCTCGTAATATGAATCTTCGAACAAATGTGTAACGGAACAGTAAGCAAATTGCTACTCATTTGCAGTGGAATGCAGATTTAATTTCTTTGCTTAGCAAGCAACACCACCTATCTCAATTTTTTGAAATTTCAAAGAGGAAGAAAATGCTCAATTTTTCGCAACCAAAAACAAATATTTCTGATTTTGTTTTTCACATCTGGTTGGAACATGCGGTCTCGTGTTTATATCGGATGTTTAAAAAAATTCAGAAATATTCGTTTTAGGTTACGAAAAATTGAGTATTTTCTTCCTCCTTGAAATTTCAAAAAATTGATAGGTGCTGTTGCATGTTAAGTGACGGTTTTACCACTTTGAAGTAAAAAAGAAATATTTCAAACTTATCAGCATGACAGTTACAATTGCCTCATAAACAATTCCCAATGAAAAGCAGTTAGGAGCTTGTTTCGACAACACAACTTATACGTAAAACAAAAACAGATATCATTCAGTTTGCCTTTTTTTATAAAGAATATCCCCCTTCTTTTTTTGTTTATATTACCAAAAAATCGTATATTCTTGAAGAAAAATTATTTTCCTTATTGGCGTTTCTATCTTGGGACAATAACCAGCTGTATTGCTTTGTATACAGTACAAGACGTGTTCTGTTTAACGTTGGCAATGCTTCGTTTTCTAACATTTATTTCATTCAGTGCAAGGACAGCAAGTATACAAACTAAATTGGTATCGGTGCATTGATCGCTGATTGCGTTATATAACGCCAAACAAATAAACCAAAGATACATTAACCTCCTAAATCAATAGACATAACACATCAATTATTTTCTATTGAAAAAATATTGCTTAACGCAATCCTCCCTAACTTAGTTGATTTCATATCAACATGGAGACAATTAAAAAGCGGTAAACCAGTAGGTTACGCCTAAATGTCACAAAAAAAATTCCTTCAACGGTAAAAATTTTATCAAATAAACATTTCCTTCTTGTGTGAAGTAAAGGCGTTGTCTTTCGAGATAGCCGAGACCGACTTTGGGCAGCTGGGCGCTGACACAATTGAAAGTTTTTCTTACTCGCCTTTTTCCTTTCTGCTTTTTTAAATCATAATGGCTTTCCCTTTCTCATGATCATGGCGGGCTTTCTTCGGCAACTTCCGCCACCGTGAACTGTAAGTGGGAGCTACTTTCTTTTTTACCAGTTTAACAACTTTTGACGTAACAGAGGACTCGTAATAACTCCCATTAACTCAACTGACGCAACGTGCGTCTGCAGCGAACTCATTTTCGGCCAAGTGCCGCCAAGCAGGCTGAGATCACATGTGTTTAATTGTACGATTGGTTTTTTTACTCCCTTTCTACTGTCCGTAGTTGTGAAATAATAAGTAGATATTCATGTATTGTATAGTTCTTGTCATTTGGGACAATTCTGAAAAAGTTTCTGCATTAAATTTAAATATTGACTAGTAACACCTATTGGTAAATCCAATCTCGCATGTTTCTCATTATGATTAATTGGCTTAGTTCATCAAAATTCTGTTTTTGATAATTTTTCTGCATTTAATGAGTAGTTGTCTTTCGAACTAATCTAAAATTCTGGGAAAATCGCATTGCCTTAAAGTCATTACATTAAACTTGGGCTTTCTTTTTCAAGTCTACTTTTATTTGCAAATTCAAGCATTTCTAATTAAGATTAACATGGAAACTTCTCATGAAATTTGTAAATGCCATTAAAATGGCTTAAATTTGGCATTTGTATGCCAAGAATCAGAATCATTAATTCCTCAAAACATTTTGATTAAACACTCTCAACCAAAGATAAATATTTTAAGTCAACAATGAGACAACTCTAAAAGCAGTTCGTTTGCACAGATTAAAATCGGATGACTGATGCAGAAATGATAACTTACTTAACCCTCTGACCGGAATAATGATCATCATTAAAACTAAAGCGCATCTTATAAGTAAACGGATATTTGAAGCAATTTCTTGTTAAATGATTCAAGATACATTCTTGAGTGATTCTCTTGTATCAAATTAATGCCTTTATTTCAAATAAAATTAGTAGAAACGAACGTTTATTAGTGTACTAAAAAGTCGATTTTTTAAAAATTTTCTACTTTCTATTCTTAAATTTATAATTCATTCTAACAAATATTATGAGATCTTGAAATCGGTTTTTCCCCTCAAATTTACAATCAGATGGTGCCACTTTGTATGAAACCAAAATTTATTTAACTTCATAGATCAATTGATATTAAGTTCTGAAGAAGCAAACTAGTGTATTGTAGGAGAGAAACCCGCAAGCATGGAAATTTCAAAACTCTAGCACATAAGAGAGTGAAAAATCGTTTACAAAAGTTCATCTTTACAAACATGAAACAAGTCGGGTTGAATAAGTGTTTAAAACAAAATAAATAACTTAAATCTCTCAAACTTTGTTCTCATGCTTACTCGATTTGTGTTTGTGGTATCTTGTGAATCGACTTAGTGTGATTGCGAGTTGAAATTTATAACCAATTGCGAAAGACCGAAAAAATTGGCTTTAATAAATAATTGATTATGAAAGATGAAAAATAGTTTAAAGATTGGCTACTAAAGGTTCAATGATGTAATAAAATGTTTATGCTTTTTAACCAAGATATTTCTGATACTTTTAACCAACAGTAAATCCCTCTTTTACTTCTCCATACAGAAATTTGGGTGAAGAAACCGCGCAAATAAATATAATTTTCTTTTACATTTGCATCAGCATTGATGGGCAGAAGTTTGCTTGTGATAGTGTGATTGAACGAGATCGAGTTCAACATTCGATTTAATTATTGAAATTGCGCCGTGATGTCAGCCTGGTGCAATTTAAATGCGAGTTTGTGGGGACAAACGTTCCCATACTAAAGTGTGAAGAGACTAAATTAGTTCGCCTAGGTTAAAATCCAGTTGTCATTCTCCATTAGCCCTCGTGTAACTCCTAAGCTAGACGTCAATCGAATGCAAAGCTACCAATATACAGGATATCCGAAAGTATCTTTACACTTTAAATGCATATCTTTGATTACTTTTTTAAAAGTTTTTGTATTCGATAAAGAAAGTATCAAAGTTTTTTTCACAACTAAACGAATTTTTTCCCCATTATTAGAACATATCAACGTCTACATCATTAGTTCAACCCATCGGTGCTTGTTTGAGGTCGACCGGATTTTGGCTTTGGTGTGAAACTACCTGTCGCCATAAATCGGTTGTGTCATTCATAAATTGTCGACGTTGATGAATTCGATTGTGAGTAATTCGAAATTTACGCCGTACCTATGTTACAGTTCAAAATTTTATAAAACTTGAGCCATTTCCTGAGGTAAAACAATATTAAAACGAGATTAACAATATCAATGGTCTGCTGTGTCATTCAACAAAAAAAAAATCTCTTCATAAAAAAAATTGATTCTTCATTTATTGTTTAAAAACCGTAAGTGTATATCTTTGTTAGTCTTTAAATGATTTTTTAAAAGTGTAAAGATGCTTTTCGGACACCCTGTATGCTAGCTCACGCACCGCTTACATATACATTCGTTTTCTCCCCACTACCCTAACAACATAGTTATAATGTTAGACTAATCCATCTTTTAATATATCTTCGAAATTCGTATTCTAAAAATCTGTTTTATCTTGTTCCTTATAATTTTAGAAGCACACAATATCAGTGATAATAACTTTAAGTATAATTAATAATTTAGTAATAAATCTAGAATCAATGAAACGGTGGCTAAAATAATTTAATATTAAGGAAGTCAAAATTCAGTTTAATACATATGCAATGATATGCATCCGGTAACATGAGTGTTTTTCTTTGATGTTAATATTAGACATTTAGATCCTTTTTGTTTGGAAATTCCATTTTTATTTTTATTTATTCATTTATTTTTGGTGTAAAATATGCTTATGATGTCGAACAATATTCTTCAGAAAATATACTTTAAATACCTTACAAACTATTTGAGATATATACGAAAACTATTATTTTCAAATGCGTTTCAGATAGTTTACAATTTTTAAGTTTTTTCAGAATTATAATTTTCAAATTAACTTCAGATAGTTTTTAATCGGAATTTTTTTTTGTTTAGAAAGAATCTTAAGGGCTACTAATATTATCCAAAATCTTTATCATTGAATTATGAATAATGTCGTATCTTTCAAATTTTATGCTTTATTTTAAATTTCTTTTCGTTTCTTAATTTCTTTTTCTTTAAATTTCAATCTAATTTTCTTTAGTAGAATGATGAAAAAAGTGTAGTGAAAATCATCATTTTGTTTATCACAACGACTCAGTTTCTTTCTGCTTTTGTTGTAGTCCTCTGAAATTTCTTAATCGAAAGAATAACTATATTTTGTCATTCTTTTTGTTATGTAACTATAAAGAGGTGAATTACTGTTATTAATAGAAATTCATGGTCCCACTCAAAATATACTTTAAATAGCCTCTGAAGAAAACCTCAATCTGTCTGAAAATACGTTCTAAAATGCATATTTCATTACTTTACACAACCCAAGAGTATGAAAGTTCTTGATCAAGTATAAAATTTATCTCCGTCATACATAATTCAGCATTTCGACAGAATTCCATCTAAAGAAAATGATTTTGGAAATCCCTTGTAATGCTTTAAAAGACAAATCTTCATTGGGTCTGATAATGTCATTCGGTCTGAAATCTCTTTGGAAGCTTTATAGATAGCCGGACATAAATAATTCATTCCTTATGAGTCTCCCATGACACTGATACAGATTAAGAACGTCTTGAAGTATTATAAAGAAAATGCGGCGGTCGCTTTTATTTTCCTCTTGGAAAGAATAAATCTTGTAGTCTTCCTTAAAAATCTAAGAGTTAAAAGTAGGAAATACTCGAGAGATTCGTTGTAATTAATCCACGGTTTCTTTTTTTCGTTAACCTCTTCAAATTTTTTAAAAGCTTAAAGTGGCTGTTAAAACAAAGTTTTCAAAAACAAAAAGGGTGTTACTTTTTGATTAAAATTATTTTTATTGGAACGTTTACGTATGTTTATATTTTGCGAAAAGTTGTGTTTATGATGTATAAAGATATTTAATTTGTTAATATTTCAGTCTGTGATCAGTCTTTTATTGAAGTCTGAATGTTTTTGTGAAACCAGCTGCATATTTCAGTACATCAATTTTTATCGTGTAAAGCATTCATCAAGTTAATAATTCACATATTAGCCATTAATTATTTTTGTTTTAAAGTCCTTGCCCAATCTCATTTAGTTTGCACTATTTAACATCTTAAACATGAAACAGCTAAACAGACTGTTGAAATAGGAAATGGCAAGAACGGTTTCTATTCGTTAATGGTTTATAGAACGGTCACGGTGCAATGACGGTTTATAGAAGCAAAAATAGTTCCCCTTTGTTATACTTATTTTTATTTGAACATTAATGGTTTCTGTTTTCTTTTTGTTTCAGAATTTGTTAAATAAGCATTTATTTCTTTCAAAAGAATCTGTTTGTTAATGCATTCATTAAAATCCGTGTAAAGGCAATTTCATTTATTTTCTTATTACTACTCCTTCAGTAATGAATCATTTGTTACAGTCTGAATATTCTTAAGAAAATTTATTCATTATTTTTGTATTTTACTTTTTATGTTATGAAATATTAGATTTGAAGCATTATTTGCAAATCCCTTGCACAGCTGGTAATTTTTATTGCAGTTAGTATTAGCAATTAAACTTGCAGAATAATTTAGAAGGTTTAAAGATTAGTTAAATACAATGTCTACCATTCCTGAAGAAACAGATAAAGAATAATTGTACAATTTTGTATTTGTAGTTACTTATTAAAGGCGCAAGATGTACTGTGCATACTTGCATCATTATCAAATTTCAATCTTACTCGGCTAATATTTTTAAGTTATTACAATAAATAGCATTCTGAGATGATTATAATATTCAATATTTTAAGACTTCAAACATTCAGCAATTCAAATGAACATTCATAAAATACAAGCATCGTTGAACTTATTAACTGATGTTTTGAAATTATAGCTTATAAAATAAGAGTAATTCAGTTAAATTGCATTTATAGAAAAAAAAAAAGATAAATTGCTTTTATGGTTATCATCGTATTATAAATTTTACATCAACCTGACAGAAAAACTTATCTTGTTAGTAAATTCTATAACAGTTTAATTTGTTTAATCTCCATTTCAGTCTGCTGAGCAAAGATGCTGCGAGCTATTGTGTTGGTCTCTGTTGTTGTGCTTCATCTGGCAGCAGGATGGCCCACGGGAGCCCCAAGCAAAGCATGCGAGGCCATGCTTCCCAAACATGGTAGCAATCGACCCCAGCCAGCACATTCATCTCCTTACTCATTTGTACAATCCACAGATTCTTACAGGCCTGGAGATCAAGTTATTGGTAAGCTTGTTTGCCATGTGCAAAATATGTGTAAAGAAAATGCAAATCTTAATACTTGAAAACAATAGGATAAGAGTGACTTTCTCTAGTTATACTTTCGAAGAGGTTAATGCATTTTCGCCATAGTGTTTTATAAATTTGTGAATTCTGGTAACTGGTATGTAAACTGGCTGATTACAGTTAGAAGTACAGGAGCTGTTATGAAGTGCCATGAAACGCTCACCAAAATACAACCGGGCTATCCATAAAACGGCGGGAAATTATCTCTACAGAACAATACTCGGCTGTTTTGGAAGAATTAAGCAAGAAAATACCAGCTGAGGACGAATCTGACGCGTTATATCTCAGTGGAGAAATGACTGAATACAGCGACCAAGAAACTGATTCTGAGACTGACGTATAGGACAATCCAGTTCACGAAGACTATAGCAACTCAAACTCGAACACTGATGGTTGTATCATCCATCCATTCAACCTCTAATATTATTACACCATAAAAAATAAAGTTGTGTATAATTAAATAAGCGTAGGGTTTGAAAAAATGGGATGGCGCATAAAGTGCGCCAACCTGATCTGGGTGTTCTAAAAAGTCGCCTGTCCGCAAAGGGTTAATAATGAGTTGAGAACTTCACTATCGTCATTAACGACAAAAGTTGACAATTAGGAGAAGTAGCTGAATGACATTATGCATGTTTGTAAACGTCTTGGGAAAGAATTCTGTGATATTAAATACGGAACTTGATTACACAGAATATCGATTACTGATACTTTAAAATTAAGTTATGTTCAAATATATCGATTATTTTTAAATGCATAATAATAATACTCAGCACTACTTAACTGGACGTAGTGATGTATAGCAGAGACCGTCTCTTACTCTCAACTTCAGTTGTACCTCACTATAGTAAAAGAACTCTCGTATTTCAAGATGAAAACACCACCACACCGAGATACTAGCAAGAGAAGTTTTCTTTTGGAGTCGTTGTTTAGTAACATCCTCTACTTTATTTCCAAGAATACTTAGACATATGTTTGAAGAGGTTATGAATACCGTTTTTCCAATTGTGATTTTTAGTATCTTAAGTATGAGGTAATATTATATTAAAGACTTAAGTGCAGCTCTCCACAATAAAAGGAAATGAATTATAACACTGGTCTTATCAATTGAGAAATAGGAAAACATTTTTAATATCTCATCAACGAATCATTTTGAATAATTTCTCAGTTTATATCACTTACTATTTTTAGAGGAAATATTTTTAAAAAATCAGACAATTGTATGGAACCAAATTTAGTTTTCATAGTTTAAGCTAATTTCGTAAACTACAGTTCGTAAAAATCCGTTTGAAACAGATTTTGCTCTACATGTCCTTTTCTTGTCTCAATTAAACAATAAATTCAAAATTTAATATCTGAATAATATAAATTCAGTTTACGATTTAAATTTAAACTTAGAATGACCAAGTTTTTCCCGTTTTTTTATTTCAGGACGAGGAAAATCGGAAATTATTTTTCGCAATGAACATAAAGAAGTCATAGCTGGTGAAATTGGTATTAAACAACATAATAGGTTTAGGGCAGTAAAACGATTCTTTACTGTTTGTTTGCACAGTGAAGACAACTATACCAAAAGCATCACAGAAGATTTAAGTCATTGTTAATAACTCAGAAAAGGCAATAGTATATTTTATAAATACGTTTAGCTGTATTTATTTAGTCTAATACTTATAGAAAGAATTTCTTTCGAAAACTATGCTTAATCTTTTCGAGAAAACGATTATTTTATTATTGATTTCGCAAATTAAAACAAAAATCGATTAATATTGTACATTTTTGCAAAAAAACAATTCTAAATTTACAAAAAAAAAGTTGGTAATAATATATTTCAACCCAATGGAGAAAAAACAATAGCTTTAATCATTTATGTATCTTTCTGTAAAGTTTTCTGAAAATATTATAGCTGATTAGTTCGAAATTTCTAATAGTTCTTAGCCCTTGAAAAAGTGAACTAGAATGGATTCCTTGTTTTGTTTTTTGCTTTTCGTTTACTTCAAATTACTCTAGGATTGCTTGTATTACCTTCCTTTTTTTAATTTTGGCTTTATTTGTATATCTGTCTATAGCTGATTAGTTTTAATTCTTTAGATTAAATCTTAATTGGTTTCTATCGCATGCCAGTAGTGTTTCAAGTGTTTTAATTCTTATTTAATTTATTTTAATTTTAAAAATATTTCTTTCCTTTTGCAGTCTACGTTCAAGCACCAACAGGTACGCCATTTAAAGGAATGATGGTACAAGCTTACGACCCCCGCTCAAACAATACTATTGGAGAATTTCTGGAAGGAGTAGGCTTGAAAAAGATTCCTGAATGTGCTAGTATGTCTCACAGCGACAACAGAGATAAGAAATCAGCAACTTTAGTGTGGGTAGCTCCTCAAGATTCAGGAAACGTCAGATTCAGGTACAAAATGTCTAGATTTTATAATATGTCGTATGCTGCTTAGTTAGAAATTATGTGTAGCGTAATATATGAAACATTCTAATAAGAGATTTATGTATATAAAAAAAGGTAAAATGTTTTTTATAAATTTTGTGTAATCGTTTACAATAGACCCAAGCTTCAATTATTAAAGAGCTTTATTTATATGCGTTTGGAATCAATTTGTCCTTAACAGTTTGAAGCATAACATGTAGGAAATTCAATACGTCTATTGCATTTATCATAACCTTCTGCCGTATCAGCTAGTAAATTTTAATATTACCCCAATGAATTTTTTGAGTTGTCTATAATTCTATACTAAGACATGGATAGTAAAGGTAAGAAATCTATATTTGTTGAAAAGGTAATTTGGCTTCAGATTTACTTACTTAGATTTACTTACTCTTTTAAGAGTAATAATTTTTGTTTATTAATATTAAACAGAAAATACAAAAGGGAATTAAAAGGCATACTTGCCGATCACTTTTTCACATAATCGCCAAATCTATGTATGCGTTAATCTGAACGCAGGACCAACTTGCTTAACCCTGCTTGATAGAAATGACATCCCTGTCCATTGAGCCAGTTCTCGCAGATGTTTTCACATCACTGTCTGAAGAGAACTTTGTTCCAGATAGTGTTCCCTTGTTATAGATGAGTGTTCCTTCAATTTCGAAAAAAGGAAATAGTCACTGGGCCATCGTGAAACCATCCGACACAAACGCCCTGGCATGTTGAGTGATGGTGTCATCCTCCTGCATGACAATATCCATGCTGCCGAATTGCTGCAAAAGTTCAAGTGGGAGGTCTGGAGCCACCCCCATGCAGCCCAGATTTGGCATCCAATATGGGTTCAAACACTTGTCTGCAGCAAGGTTCTCTTCAAACAGTGATGTGAAAACATATATCGAGAACTGACTCAATGGACAGGGACGAAATTTTTACGAAGCCGGGTTAAACAAGTTGGTCCTGTGTTCAGATAGATAAATGCCTAAATAGGTTTGGTGATTATGTAGAAAAGTGATCAGTAAGAATGCCTCTTAATTTTCTTTTGTATTTTCTATCTATTGTTAATAAATAATTTTTTATTTCCTTGTAAACTTTTTTTTTATCATTCCTCTTAAATCTCCTCCTGAAATGATTTTTCTGAGTTGTTTTTACAGTTTAATATTTTATTGTATTCGAAAATTTTCTGTAATCAAAGAAATTAGTATAACGGCAAGTTCTCGTGTATCTACAATAAACGGTATATCTTGTTTCTGCATAATATCTTACAACTCAAGATATACAGAAAATCTTGTTTGTCAAAGCTACCTGCATTTAAAATGAGAATAATACATTTTATGGTTGTAAATTTTTAAAAAGCTCAGCTTAAAGGCAGAAAAGAAGCTTTGGTTTCGCATCAATATTTTAATTATATTCTATTCCTAAAAATATATTTGTAAAAGAAGTAAAGAAAAACTTTAAAAAAATTGAAAATCTTTTAAATTGTGTTGAGCCGACACATTCATATTTTACCTCTATAAAATTTTGATTCTATTAAAACTTTCTCATTCTAATAATTTAATTCTTTGAAATATTTTCGACTATTCAATAAAAATCTTGTTTGAGCTGAAAAACGCTTTTTACCGAAATTTGTTTTGTACTCAACTAAGAATGATACTCATGGTCCAGAAAAATATATACTGCTTTTCTTGGTTTTTTTTTTCCTAGACCTAATATGAAAATTGAAAAATCGTCTTTCTTTGCCTAAGAGGTCTGTTTGGAAAGCACCAAAATATTTTTGTACTTTATAATATTGCAGTAGTAAAAATGTCAAAGATACTGATTACTGTATAAAATTTATGTGAATATTGGAGTGAAAGACAATCTTAGTGGTATTGCATCAAAGAAATTTTAAAAATCGCATTTTTTTCTAGTTAAAGTAGCATTTATGACAGATATTATTTGGTTGTGGTTATGCGTGAAATTTAGAAGCGCAAAGGGCTTTCTTTAGTCGCCACAGCTATGGTTTGGATGTTAAAATTCCATACTTTTCTACCGTTTAACAACTGTATCATTTCGCAAACAACTGCTGCACATCAAAAGAAAAGTTTGAGAAGAGTACATTTCAAAAGGGATGGTCGATCAGGCTTCTTGAATCCAAGGAAAAGTTATACTTCTCATTACCAAAAGTAGTCCAATTATCTCCTAACCATATTAAATGACCTGAAGAAAATAAGGAATTTTTCATTGTGTATAAGTCATTGAAAAATATTTGGGTCAAAATTTGTTATTGAAGTGATTTATCGCCAGGTTCTTTCATTCCGATAGTTTTTAAGCAAAAGCCATCGATTATTTTTTAGTAAAAATATTCATTAAGTAACTAAAATTGATAATGCAACGTTAATTTTTTCCGCTTATTGATGCTTAAACCTAAAGTACGTTTAAATTTCTCATTTTTATTGGTTTTCGAAACTTTATGAAAATATATCGAAATTGCAGAGGTTTCGAAAAGTATGAGTTTCAGAATCGGAAATCGGATTTAAATTTTTTTATTTATGTGTATTGAATCTTTTATTTATGTTTATTAAATTATGTGTACTAATTTTTTCAGAGGCACAATTGTTCAGCAGTTTAACACATTCTACCATGGACTTTCAGCTACAGTACAGAAAGTTTGAAAAGGAGTGACATTCATCCGTGATTTTTACAAGTATAAAACATTAACCGATATCTATAGGAATCCATTTTAGAAGCATAATTATTTGTATTAAACACTCATTCTAAAAAATTTACTATTTTAAATGAATTTTAATCATTCCAAGTGTTGTATTCCTAAATTTATGATGATTGATTTCTAAACTTCTAAAAATTAGATGGAATGATTGCTAAATTCATAATTTTTATTGAAAATATTGAAAACATTGAACTAAAAAGGTTTTTAACTAAAAGTATTTTTTAACATTGTAATATATATCCACTTTTATTTGAAATAAAAATTTTAAATAGCAATTCATGAAATTTTGAATGGGAATTCACAATGAAAAGGTTGAAATCTTCCTCTAGAAAACTGAATGAATTAAACTCTACCTTTTTAAAATTTTATAAAATTCTTAATTGAAATCTGCACTTACTTAGGCGGTTCAATTATTGTTTTATGTTTTTTCAATTATATCGACACGATCTGATTTCTCGAATAACAATTTTATTAATGCAAGTTCCAACTACATTTTTTAAAAAAATAATCGGATATAAAAGAAATTCAGATCGGAACAACACAATAAAAAATATTATTGTATCAATATTCGTGATGTATTATAGATTTGTACAATTTATGTAGCAATATTCTTCAGCTCATTTTATCATCCACCATATAAATACATTGAAGTTTATACTTGTTTCCTCTTTTATTTTTATTGTTGATTTTAGTTACTGTAAAATTGCTTACACATTTGATTAACTTTTAATAAAAGTTTTTTTCCTACTTGTCTTGTTTAATTACTCTTTTGTAATGTGTGACCACATTTAATCATTCATTTGTTCAATGCTGTATTTGTAAAAATTCTGGTATTCCTAATTTTATTCGAATTCAATTTTGCAGCGCATTCAAATAATTTATATTTTTTCTTACGATTATGTGTAAATGATGCCTTTCTTTATTCCCTTTTGTGAAGAGGCACACAATTTACGAATATTAATTCAAGAAATCGATAGAAATAAAAATTATTCAGCAGCATTTGTTGAGCATTTTGTAAAACGGAACAAATGCTGTTGAACAATATGAATACACAGAATAATAAACAATTCATTTTTATTGGTGTTTTCTCCTTCTCATAAAAAGGATAAGTATATTTTTGTTAAGCTCTGTGTTTGCTGGTCCGATTTTTTACTGAAATTTCCTTTGATTTAGTAAAATAGATTATTTCTTGTATTTCTTCAAATTATGTCTTTTTATCTTTCATTTAATAGTGCATTAAATATTGCGATAATAGAGGGCAGAAGCTCTGACCTCCGTATGTTCCTAATGACATATCCTGTGACCTCAATGGAGGGTTCTTTAGCAATACATTTTAATTTTTTTTCATTCATGCCCTTTTTCAGTGATAAAAAGAAATTCACGACACTTCTATGTATGAAGAATGTTTCACTTTCCCTAATGGTATAAAAGTAGGGGGAAACAGACCATTGAATCTATGATTAATGACAGAAAACTGTTATTTAGAAGAATTTGACGAAATGTTTTGAATCGTGGCTGACTTAATTACATTAGTTAAATGATGCTGTGACGTAGCGAACAAGGGGCAAAGGGGGTATAGATGCCCCGGGCGCTAGTCTTGGGGGCGCCATGGAGATAAAATATTAGTGTGTGTTCATGTTGCTTTTTAAAGTAAAATATAATGAAGACGGGCAATAATAATACCATATCCCGAGCGTCATTTATGTTTTCTAAGCCACTAATGACTACTAGGGGCAAAAAAATCATATTATTCCCCGTTCTCCACTTACTCTCGCTACGCCACTGAACTGATGTTGACGAATCTGACAGAAGCATTCTCTGTCGGTGTTTTTATAACCTTAAAATTCACATACCCCATTCTCTCACGATCACAGTCCATAGCGAGAAGCTCTGTTCTGTAGCAAAAGCTGTCTAGAATAAGTTTCCGTCCTGATCTTCAAGAAATGTGCTAAACATTGCAGATTTTTACTTTTACGTTAGCTAAAAACATGGAGGTTTTCCTTTTGTTTCTATCGCCTTGAACACATTCAGAACGTATAAAACAGTCGGGTCCATTACTAATGTAAGCAATGCTTCTGAAATGTTTTTCCACTATTGGAATTTAATCAACCTGGAGTTTCAAGGGACAAAACTGCAGAAAATATTGTATCTCGAAAGCAAAATAAAGCAAAAACAGTTCAGCAAATTGCTTTAAAACAAAAAATTGAAATTCCAAAAGTGTTGGGGGAAATGTAATATTTACTTAAATATAATTTAGTCTGGGTTTCGGTTATGTTTGTGTGTTTTTCTGCGAAGTGAGAAGTCAAATTACTTTAGGTTTGATGAAGAAATGAAATTTATAGTTGAATGAAAATATATACTTTTTGATTTTCAAAGAGGCCTAATTGAAACAACTATTATGGTACAATAAATTGCTGAATCTCGTTGCGTTCTGGTATTTTAGTATCTGTTTCATTCGGGCTGATAGGCATGCGAGTTTTAGCATCCATTGTAATAAAAGCTTGAACTTTGCTCTCTTGCATCATTCAGTCGATTAATACGCGTAAATCTGTGTCGTTTGAAAAAGTCACCCTTCCAGGGGGTTATTTTATTAAATTAAATTTCAATCAAGCAAGTCATGCCATAACTAATTATAGATAGATGTTTTTGGACCAACATTGACACTCTAAAAGCAAAAGAAGTTAATAAAGCAATAAAGAACTTTTCTAAACCGAAAATTTTTTGAATAAATAATGACTAAAATTTTATCATAAATCTGAATATATCTTTTAAATCTAAAAAAATAAATTTAGATAAATAAGGTATATAAATCTTTATAGTTCTCTATATTTCTTTATCTTGCTACCTTTTCCTTTTTGCACTAAAATATGGAACTTTTAAACATAATCTGCAATTATTCTTTTTGCCATATACTTTCTGCAACTACCTATATGTTTATAGCACATATAAAGTTAAGTGATCCAAATAACGGTTCATGACCCATGAATTTATCTATAGAATTCTCAACTGTTCTGTTACTGTTGGAATAAACAATTGTGTAACAAATACGCCTGCGCAAAGGACAGCGCAACCTATGATGGTAAGGCGCCGATGTTTAAGAGCTCAGTTGGAACTGACGGACTAAACAACTGAAATATGCCCAAATCTTAAACCCCTTTGTAATTGTCAGAAATGAATATAAATATGTATCCTTTTTGTTAATGTTTGTGTTCAGTGTTTGTAATAAATCTTAAATGTTTCCCAAAAAAGTTAGCAAGTGGTATTCTGGCTTCCAAATTAGATCCAGGCATTTAAATCCACTGATACAATTGTAAATTATCCTGTGTAGACATTTATTCAACAAACGAAGACAAAATTCGCTATGAAAGCGATGTTTTAACCCTTTCCGTGCCTGTGGTGTCATTTGGAATCGCTTTACTTTACTTTACTCTACGACAGACCCCCTACGTCCAGAGATGAAGATCTCTGGTTTGCAGTTTCGATGGGTCACTGGACTAACGTGCTTTTTTAAGGGTTTATGCTTCTAATTTGGGCTGGAGAAGGTTCGATGGAGCCTAAATGACAGCATAATCTGGATTCAAATGAATAATTCCAATTAATTTATCTGGATTTAATTAATTAATCGATCTGAAATTAATAAATAATTTTAAGCTTGAAGTATTTCTAAATGGTTTTTTTCTCTTGCTTACAAATAATAATTTGAGCAGGAATAAATTGAGCAAATAACTTGAGCTCAAAAAAACTTAAATTTTCACGGGGAAAACTTATCTATTCCAGAACTCTCAACTAGAAAAAAAAATACTTTTATCACAAAAATTTTATTTTTAATATTTAATACCTTCTAGAATCGTAATTAGCTAAGTTTTAGAACTTCGAATGATAATCCCGCACGAAAACTTATGCACGGATTTTATTTCGGTGATCTTCTTTCCTAGAACTTGCATACTTTTGGACGACTAATCTTAAAATGTTAATTTCGTACTGAGGAAAAAAGACGACTTGCGACAGATCATTAGCAATCCTATTCCCGACAATTTGTTGAGAAAGCAGTAGTTCCTTTGAAATCTTGTAGTTTATTCTAGTTATATTAACGTCCCGTTTTCTAAGTAACACGAGGGCTATTTTGGGACAGACCTCGTAATTTTGAACCACGATCAGATGACGAGGACGACACCTGAGCTTGGTAACCTCTCAAAACTTCCGCACCATAACGTTTAACCCCTACATATGATTTAACGTGCAACAGGCCCCATACACGTCGGATCTTCAGTAGAATCGGGTTTTCACCTGGAGCCATCCGGCCCCAATGCCGAGACCTTACCGCTAGGCCACCGCGGCCTCTTGCAATCTTATAGCTTTCATCACCCTCTCATTTCATCATCTTTAACTGCTTTGACTGTTATGATGTGCAGTAAAACTTCGATTAACCGTCACTCGTTTAACCGCCAGTTTATGTTATCCGTCGGGGCCTAGTGGTAAGGTCTCGGCTTTGGGGCCGAAGGGCTCCAGGTTCGAAACCCGATTCCACCGAAGATCCGCCGTGTATGGGGCCTGTTGCACGCTAAATCATACGTAATGGCCAAACGTCCTCCAGTTGGTGTGGTGCGGAAGTTTGGAGAGGGGGTCTCAGCTCGGGTGTCGTCCTTGTCATCTGACCGCGGTTTAGAATCCGTCTCAAAATATCCCTCGTGTTACTTCAAAAACGGGACGTTAATATAACTAAACTGTTATCCGTCATCGTCTAAAAAATATCAACAAACAAACAAACCTCTTTACAATTGTCCACGGATTACTTTTACACTCTACTGTATAAAGCTGGCAGTGACTAATCGTCAGTGGCAAAGGAGTTGACGTCGATCTGGCGCGCCAAACCCATCACTGACCAGTCGCTATTGTATTATAAGCATTACAATACATTTATGTACACATTCTGCTCTTATATTGAAGTTTGAATTGATCGTTTTGTAAAATTAATATGTAAGTATGTATTATTTCATCCCACGCCTGCACTGAAATCACGTTACTGTACGTCTGTATGAGGATATTTCTGTTACACATCTATTCGGTTATCCGTCACAGCCCTGATTCGGACGGTAACGGTTAATCGAAGTTTTACTTTATCTTGAAATTTTTTACGCTAAGACAAAACTATGAAATCCTTATTTTCAAACAAAATTTTTATTCAAGAGTTAAAATCGCGAAAGCTTTTTGCATTGCATTTTTCTTTCCGATTCTTCAGTATATGTTTCGTTATAAACAAAAATAACTAACAAAAATCTTGCATCATACTACTACTGCAAATTTTGCACAAAATTCATCCTGCCTGAGAAGGTTCCAATAAAATTTATTTCTATAACAAAATTTTATTGAAGTTCATTTTCTGTATAATTAATTAGTACTTCATTGTTTGTTTTATTTTTCTGTTTTAGAGTAAAGACAAAATTTTCTGCCCCAAAAAGTGATCGAAAGTAGGAAAGGTTTTCGAAGCTCTGGCCTAGAATAACAAATTCATGGCTTGAATACAAGCGTGAGTGTGAAGAAAATATCCTAAAAAGGAATATTTCACACATGGACTTTAGTTAAGCCCAATTCAAGTTAACTGAACAGGAAAAGCTGTGCTGTTACCTTTAATTTTTACTTAGCTTGACTTGTTCCATGCTTGTAAAGATGGAATTTTGTGAACGATATTACACTCAATTCCTGGCGTGCAAATAATTTAAAATTTTGTACACTATTTTAACATTTTTAGAACTTAATTATCAGTATATTAATTAACTATATTAAAATTTGTTTCCATACTAGTGGTACCACCTGGTGGTGAATATGAGAAATAATTGATTTTCATAATATTTATAATCGATGAATTTTAAATTATTTTCTACTTTCTAGTCTTTAGTTAAAAATAAATGCCTACTTTTTAGCCCACTAAATAAAAGTAAGTTTTTTAAAAACTGTTTTTATTAAATTCGTCCATCACAACCAGTTAAATTGTCCCGAATATAAACCTAATTTCTAAACATAATTGATATATTTGAAGAGAATGCATTTTAGCCACCGATAATTGATATACAGCTTAAAAAATATTTAAAACTAATTAATTTAAATTGCTAGTAAAATTAATTATTGAACTGTAATTTTATGGAGTCTTTTCTATGTCCTTTAGATGCGCCTAAACACTTATGGCGTCATTCAACTTGCGTTGTCATTGATTTATATTTTTCATCAGTTACAGTAGAAATTCGATTATCCGAGCTGATTGGGACCGTAATCACCTCGGATAATCGAAAACTCGGTTAATAAACACTAAATTTTAATCATGACTTCTTTTTTCCGACAAAGTTTTTCAATATTGTTTATTTTGAAATCAGCAAGTCTTCCAAGTATTAATATTTTAACATACTCTTTTATTGGTTATCAAACTTCTTGCATGCATTTTTTGAAACAGTTTTGATAAAAGGATTCGGCTGATGTTACTGATATTCTGTTTCTTTTGCATTTTCCCGATGATCCTTACTTTCCCGCACTCAGCAACGTGAAATTTTTCCGACACATTTACAGTGCCATTATTTTCATGAAAAGGCATGGAATTTGCTCACATCAATATTGAAGTGCTTAAGAATGGCAGGGTGTTTTTATTTTTTTCTCTAAATAATTTCTTGGGTTATTTATAAAAAAAAAACCACCTCCCGATAACGACATTTTACATGCCTTCGCATCATACACCTTCGTTGTTTGCTTTGGATTTTCCTAATGATTCTTTAAGAATATTTTTCTGCACTCAGGAACGCTTAATTTTTCCGACACATTTACAGTGCCATTATTTTTATGAAAATGCATGGAATTTGCTCACATCAGTATTGAAGTGCTTAAGAAAAGGAACTGTGCTTTTATTTTTTTTCTAAATAACTTCTTGAGTTATTTATAAAAAAATCGCCTCCCCATAACGACATTTTACATGCCTTCGGATCGTTAAAATTTCCTCTAATGCCAACTCTGATATACTTTTTGGAAAAATTCATTGACTTATTAAAAATGAAAAACACAGTTCTATTTTCTGGCACAGGTTCGGTTAACAGACACATCGGTTGATAGAGGTCCGAATAATCGAGGTTCTACTGTATTTGAATATATTCATAAATAAATAATTGTTTTCCTTTTAATAATAATGAAACTGATCAGACATGAAGGTCCTAGAAAGACTCGAGTCTTAATGTCGAATACTTTATTATCAAAATCCAAAAATCTTACATGTAAACTAGTAAAGATGAAAAAAATTAATAATAACTAAAAGTAACATTATTATTAACAAAGAATGATTTAAGCGAACAGCAAACATAATTTTACAAAGATCTTCATGTACATTTTGCTATCATTTGTTTCATTTACTTCATATTATAGAATACGTCTTTCTTTTAAATAGACACTAGGAAATAGGATTTAATGTTTAATGACAAGTATAACAGGTTTAAAAACTAAAAGAAGTCATATTACTTGACAGTAGCGGCGACTGGAAGTTATAAGGGAGAGGGGGCAACAAATTTATATATAATTGTAAGTACCAGGGAGTATAGGGGACCGACACAAAATTTAAAAATTCAGGTGAAAAATTTGCTAACTTTTCCGTACATTATTGCTTTTTTATAATTCCTAGTTTTAGGCAGCTAAAATGGAATAAAAATTTCATTTGTCCCTTAAAAAGTGAGGGAGCGACTGCCCCTCCCCTCTACTCGCCGCCAGCTGTTAGTTGGCGTTATCAATTTCATCAAACATAAAATAAGTTTTGGAAATTAAAATACATAATTCTTTCAAGTCTCGTGATGTACTTTCATACGACCTTTTGTTTTATGCTATTTGCTAGGTGGTGTATTTTTTTTTGTACAACTTTTACCCCAGAACCTTATGCTGCGAATGTCTGCTTCTATATATTTTGCTGCATTTGAAAGAATTAAACGTCTTTACTTTTGATATTGGTAATATACAGATATTTTTAGTCGACGAAAAAACAGTATTGATTGTAGAAGCTGTTCAATATGAATCAAACATTAATTTCAGTTCAGTTAAGGATATTTTAATAATGAATAACTGCTGTAACCTTATTTGTACATTGAAGATAAGACATCATTGATATCTTAGTTTGTAAATTTTCCGAATTCTTCTTTTTTGATTTTATTTAATTGACGTTTTCGCAGTATTCAACTTTTAGTGACAATTAAATATTTCAGTGTCCCTAGAAACGTTTCCTAGACAGATACTTCAGAAATATTCGTTGGAGCATCTTTAATATGTAACTGATGATCATTCCAGTGCAAACACAAAAGAACATAATACTTTTCTGCTTTTAATATTCAAAGTTCTGTAGAATATTTACTTCAATCTAATAACAGACTTGAATAAATTATTAGCCCTACATGAATCTCAAAAAACCAAAATGCGTACTTCAAAATATTTGAATTTCGCGAATTGGTCTATAATTATTAGTATATTAATAACACCGTTTTTAACCTTGAAATGACGCTGAATTTGCTTTAATAAAATAGTAGTAAAAATTCACTTTTCAACAGTCATTAAAATAATTGTTGTTTTAAATTCAGTCAATATGCGTCTATTGAAACGAAAATAAACACAAAATATTGACATTTACCATCGGAGTTCTACGTCGAGATAAGTTAAATGCTGACTCTATCTTCTAAACATGTATTTATACTAAGTGTTTCCATTAACATACAGAAATATTTGACGAAATACACCAAGTAAAATGAAATCTTTTCAAAATTGAAATGAGATTTGAAGTCTAAGACACATATATCTTTACAAAAGAAATTCCAAGATTTTCTTGGATGTCTATACAAAGTTAATACGCTAATATTTGTCACACTTGTTTTATTATGAGCGATTTCACACTTAAATTTCTAATTCAACATTAAAAAATCTCACTAAAATACACTTAAAGAGACTTCTCATGCGAGATCTTGTATATATATTATATCAGTTACAATGAACGACATTCAACACATGAATTAAAATAGTTCACACGCATGGAAGCAAATATATATTTTCAGTGTTTATATCCCTTCAAAACGAAAGGATGTGCATTAATTGAAAATATACATCAAATATACAATTGGCAGTCATATTTATAAGACACTTCACATTCTTCGTCCATTAAAACACCTTTAAAGACTTCCATTAAAATTTCTTTCTTGGCCGAAAAAAAAATATTTAAGCAGAAATATGTACAGATTATTGCAGCAAAATTAAAGTAAACATTTATTTTACTTCCTAACATTAAGTTAAAATCTGACAGTTAATCTCTCATATTAAGCCGAATACCTATTAGAATTTACCTATTAGACTTTACCTATATTTTATTAATTCTATTTAGTTCATATTATGTGTTTCTAAATTCATCATAGAAATATTTTACAGGAAAAAACAAACCAAAGTGAAGTTTAGTTTAGTTTTTAAAACCAAAGTGAAAATTATTTTAAATCTGTTGAGATAAAGAATATATTTAATATTATCTTTATTTTCTGTAAAAAAAGGGGGAAATGAAGCCAAAGACTATTCTAATTGTAAATATAAAACAGTAATTTTGGAAATATATTAATAATGTTGGAATACATTACAGTAATGTTGGAAACAAAAATATTTTGAATCGTATTAAAATAATCGGTTCGTTTTTTAATAAAGTGTAAAATTCCATTATCAACAAATAAAATTTAACAATTTTGCAATAAACGAAATTAAATCATCACATTTTGAAACTCTGAATTTCAATTTTGTAGTATGGTAATATCCTAATATGCCAGATTGTCTTCAGTTACACAAAAACGAAAAGTATTTAGAACTTGTAGGCATTTCATACTAAAATTAACCCCAGGAACAACTTTTAAAGTGCAATATGATCCAGAAGTCAGATTGGTAGGACAAAACATCTGTCTATTATGCCAACGGAAAATCTTGCTCATTTATATATTTCCTCGTCTGACAGCTGTGATCCTGAATAAAAGACGACACTTCATAAACAGTTCATCTGTCCAAAGACTTATCCTATCCTCTTGAGACCCAAAGATGTAAATTCCGACCAATTTTCACAAAAATCGATTAATACTCTTGATAGGATTATATAACATCATATATAATTAAATAATATAACTAATAAATAAATTAATATAATTAACTAATATATTAATTATACATAATTTATAAATGACAGCATGGGACCATCCAAAGTACTGGACAGCGAAATTTAAGGGTTTTGAAGGGAAAAAACTTTTTTTGTAAATAAAACACTAATTATAACACAAATAATTAACCACAATTCATTAAAATGGACGCTGGTTCTCAAACGGCTATGCAACTCAACGCTTTTTCAACTGCTGGTCCATCTGGTGGTTTAGATTCTGAACAATACAAGAAACAAATTCTGGCTTTTCGTGACAAAAAAAATGCCGCTGGTTCCAATTCCATAATTTCTGTGCAAACGGCATCTTTCTATTTTCTTCCATTTGCGAGTTAAGGGTCTTTTAATTTTCTCCTGACTTCTGGATCCCCCTGTATATAAAAAAAATTTCAATACTAAAAAACAAACATTTTGTTACTCTTTCAAGTTTGTTTTTCTTATAACTATTTTTCCACCAAATCCACGTAATCAATTATATGAACATAATAAAAAAAGTCGAATGAAATCTGAGTTCTCATAGATTAAATCATCAAACTCAAGAATTAGAAATTACTTCCCTTACTTCATCAAAAAACTTACTTCGAATCTACAAATGCATCTTTCAAGGATTCTGTTCCATTTTATGAAAGAAAATCACCTTCTTGATCGATGTGCTTGTTTTCACCTCGATATTTAAAAATATGCATGTTTCACTAACATAGTTCAGGACCCTTTACAGTATATTAACACCTTTCTCTCTATGCCTGTTTGTTAACTTAAAAAGTGCACTTATTTCAAAGACTCTTTTGACTATAATAAGGTTTTTCCGAAATATATAGTGGAGAATATTTAGTTTGAAAAGCATGCCTTCTATTACAGACATTTTAAAATAGTTGGAGGAAGAATTCTGTTCAACAGGAGTTTAGTCGCTTCAGCTAAAAAATTTTACCCAACGGACAAAAAGATTGTATTTCATAAATGCTTTCATTTTACGTAATTTAAAAATTATAATAATCAATGCTTTATTTTTTAATATTCTTAAGCTCCATGTCTTCATTTCGGATGCAGAGTTTCAGGACACAAGTTAAGATCCCTTAATATGATAAGAAGGACTGGATCAAGTGGAAATCGCCTTCCACTTGGAATAAGTTTGACACGAAGTTTGAAGCCTTCTGTTACCGAACGGCCTGATCCCAGCTATATTATATCGGTAATAATTTGGTTACGTTCGATATTGCCATTATTTAGAAAGAAAATAAAATAAAGTTTTCTCCACCATATCATGCCAATAGACATAATACAATAAGTGTTTTTTAACGGCGAGTACTCAACAGTTTTGCAGGTAATAATACCTCTGCTCGATAGACCATAAGTATAATAATAAAATACTGAAATATGGTTTATGTTTGTTCGTGTAATTAAATAGATAGTTCTGATTCGTGCAATCATTCAACGCTCATCTCGCAGATGCTAAACACTAAGGTTTATTAGATCATGTTAGTCCTACAAGAGATTTATCTTACCGAAGAATGCTTTTTTGTTGAAGCATATTTCTTTCGATGTTAATTTTTTTCTTTGGGTAAATTCAATAAAATGAAACTTTTTCTCAATACTGTAACTAGAAGCCTTTTAGTGATTCAGAGTTGGTAAATTTTTTACAGAATAAATATATGTTGAGAAACTCGAGAGATTTATTTCTTTATTATTTTTCTTATCATGCCACTTTTTCAAACAATGCATTTGCAATTAATTACCATCTACACTTCCGTCGTGCTAGAAGCTACAAACTCGTGGTAGTTCTCTTGCTCTATCTGTTTGCACAGAAACTTTCAACTCGAAGCGATTTTTCTAATACCCTTTTATAATACTTTAAGGTGAAGACTGATCTTTCAAGCATTTTTTCCTACTTTGTATATATCTTATGCACTTTTTCCTGAATAAACGTTGCACAAAAACCACTAAAGAAAAACAGTTGCAACCTTATACTTTTATTAGAAAAATTCAACCGACTTTGCCCACTATTTTTATCTCCAATCCTCGTAATTTTACACTTGCGTTTTTTTCCCGTTATGTTTGCGCATAATTTTGTAGAAACATATATTCATATTTCTTATAATTCAGTGAAAATAAAATATTTTCTCTATACATTTTACTATTTATCATTTGCTGAAATGGTGATCGATTTTAAACACCAAGTTATCTATTCCTAACAGCAATTCGTTCGTTCAGTACTCTGAGAGGCAAACAACTGCGGTTTCCTTTTTGACTTCTTCAGATGTCTGAAAACATTCCAAAGGATTTATTTCGACTTAGAGGGCAACTGATGGTTCAGTATCGCGCCAATAAATAATGACTCTTGCGCCTTGGAAGACTAGAATTTTTCATTGTAGCCATTGGCCCCTTTTATGGATCTTCGACATGGTCTTCAAACGACAGAGGCCGAATTTTCATTTCTGAGGATTTCAGGGAGTAATCTCCCCTCCATCTTTCCCATATAATTCCCAGAAAATAACCATTTTCTGTCGGGTCTGTGTGGTAAGGTCCATTCAAGTTAGCTTCGAAACATCTACAAAAGAAAATGAAAAAGAAATTTTAAAAGGAATGAAAGTAAAATTGCTACCACCAAGCAAATGCACAGATATTTAACAATTTTTATATTTCTTTTTGATGTTGTTTAAAATGCCATTTACAATATTTTCATTCCACATAGGTCTCCAAAAGCCAAAGTGCATGCAATTTTTTTAACTGATTTCTGAAAATATTTAGATAAATCCCTGAAATTCCAGCCATTCCAGAATCTAGACGGTTAACAGTACTTATTACGTCTTTATTTTTTAATACCAATATGTTCAAAAATTTCCATTAACTTTTTAAAAATTTTCTAAATGTAAATGAATTATGCCATTTCTTGCAAAACAAGTGAAGAATATCATGTGGCTACTAGTCAGAGCAGGTTTCATCCAGTTCAAATGAGCACAGCATGTGCACGCTGCTCATGATTACAGGCATTCAAAACTACCCGTCGCGGGGAGGCCATCTCTCGAGTGCTCCATCATGATAAGACGTCGGATGAAAAAAAAGGACGTCGGATGACGAAAACATCACATTCCGGCACCTCCACAACCAGCTTATTCCCCTGATCTCGCTCCATGTAACTTTTTCCTCTGATGAAGAATTTGCTTAAGGAGCAGCGATTCTTAAGTTTCAAATAAGAGCTGCGACAAAGGCACTGGAGTCGAAAGTCATCTTTATTTTTCATATTTTACTATATTTTAAAAACCTTTTAATATTTATGTATAAAAAGTTTTTTATTTTAATTTTTCTGCCAATTTTTCAACTATTTTTCTAAAGATTTTTTTTAGAAATGACATTTTACTTCGTAGTTTTTTTAATCTTGGCGTTTTTTCAAATATAATTTAAAATAATTTTAATGAAATTTATGCTTTAAATTAAATTCCGCGTTAACGGGCTAAACGAATGAGAATTATAATTTCTTATAGACTTTTTAATGCATGATAATTCTCATCGTTTAACCCTTACAGACTTTCTAATTACCTTTAAAACTAAGAATCTTATTTTTTGATTAGAAAGAATATTTGTTCTTTGATTAACCGTCACACATGGTAAAAGTAGACTTGTAATCCGTGTTTACATTTTCGTATGACCGATGGCAAAAATACATAGTTTGCACTGGTAGTTACTTCGAAGGGAACACCAAATAAACAGGTTTTTATCTGTCTACATTGTTCTGTAATAAAATAAGTCTCGGAACTTTTTGAACGTAGAAGGATAATAATTACCTTTTATGAGAACAATAATCGTTTGTCATGTATCACTAACGCAGTAAAATGACTGCGACAGGAAAAATGTGTATTTTTAATCTCATAATTTATCGTGTAGTTGAGTCCGATTTTCTCCTTATCTCCCTTATGCGAACTTTACTTCATTTATATTATAGGTAATTGAATTCTGTTTTGTGAATAGAACTGAAAATAATATTGAAACTAAAACTAAACCTTTAGAATGATATCCCAAACACTTTTGGATAAGTTTACTTTAGAAAATAAGGAAACCAATGTGGAACAAAAAATTTCAAAAAACCTCTATGCTGTTCCTCAGCTTAATATTGAAGTATACTATAATAGACATTTTTCTGAATTCGTGGCATAGACGAACTGTTGCTTGTGAAGTAAAATGTAATGGATTCCATCCGTCCAAAACATTGCTCACATTTATCATTTTAACTAGGAAAATTCATTTACGTTTGAAATATTTAATTTATTTTGTTTAACTAGAAATCAGGTTACCTTTCTCAATAAAATGATGCATATTAATTAGTATAATTCGCATCAATGTAAATAGGGTGACTACATAGGGGGACTCTTTGCAGCGAATTAAGTAAAAGAAAAGGATACACCATATACAGCATACAACAGAGGTTTAATGGAATACAAATTCACAATATCACAGTTGCATAAATAACAACATGGGAAGCGTGTGTCTCTTTAAATTACAAATCTTTTGAACAGTTACTTAAACTACTCTAAAGGTTGTTGATTCTGCGGGGTCTATTCTGGTACCCCCGGTTGGGTTGGGAGTTGGGTTGAGTTCCGTTGTTAACGTGTGGAACCCAACCCAACCGGGGGTACCAGAATAGACCCCTGCGTCCTACTTGCCATTGTATCTGTCATGCGGCATACTGCTTGTTGTTACCCATGTAACTGCTATTGTGAATTTTATTCCATTAAAACTGTATATCCTTTTCTTTTACTTAATTCACTGACTAAGAACCCCTTTTTCGTTTGTATTCCCATGTTCTGTTGTAAAAATAAGTTTTTCTGTATACCTGACCTACCCTTAAAATTTGTTTAAGGACTTTTGAATCGCTCTGTATATTATCCATGAAATATCAGGCTTTAAAGAAGAACAACTGGGGTTTCTACATTTTAAAATTTCAAAACTTGTCCACACTTTTGACAACCAATGTATATGAGCAGAAGAAACTATTTTATTTACCAATCAAGCGCGCAGAATATTCATCTATTTTTTCTTTCATTTTTTTAGCATAGAATGAGGTCGCTCATCTAATGTGATCCTTATTTACATAGACCTATTTCTTTTTAATCTACAGCAGTACAATTTTCTTGTTTGGTTTTTGTTATATTTCTGAAATATTTTTTCTCGCTCAGATAAAACTGTGTGAAACCATCTCAAACGTCTTCCCTACATTAATTCCATTTCTACTTGTCAAAAACAAGTGTTCCAACTTCTCAAATTACAGGATAGAGGGTTTACCTTTCAAATTAACTACTCGAAGAAAACTGGCAGTCTGATAGTCTTGTTTATTACAAAAACTTCCTTTCCTTGAGTAACTATTCTTGATATCAATCTCTAACCGGAACTCTTGCAGACTGGCAAACTTTAGATAACAAATGAATGCCGTATCTTTACAATGAATGAGAATAAAGCAGCGATTCATGTCAAAATTCATGATGATATCAAGATTACAATTATTTTACAGAAGCAATATCAGAGCTTCAAAGCAAGGACTATTTGGTTGTTGTTTAATAACGCATTCGATTGCAACAATAGAGCAACTAGTAAGTTCGGCCTTGAATAGATGATCATATTGCGGTATTCTGCCGATAAGGAACTATAAGAAAAACGAATGTAAAAGTGGGACTCAGCGTTTAACTGACTGAAGTGTTTTTAAATTATTCATTATCCAGCATTTGCCTTTATAAATTAGTTGCAGTTGCTTTTCTAGTAAAAGTGCCGTGAATGTATGCCTACTTTTACCATTTTACAGTTTTACCTTTGAATTCTTGAATATTAGAGTTTGTTTTACATCCCTGTGCTACATGTATATTATGGCATTAAGGCATTCAGTTTGAATTAGTAGCTTGTGAGGTATATTCATTAAAATTATTCTTACAAACCAGATTATTATTGGATAGTTTAAAAAAAATGAAAATACTTCATGTTTCATTAAAAAATACTTCATGTTTCATTAAAAAATACTTCATGTTTAAAATCGCTCATTTATTCCAGATTAGTTAATTAAGTAATTGCATCCAGATTAATTAAAATTACTTATTTGCATCCTGATCATATTGTCTTCTGGCCCCATCAAACCCTCTTTAATCCAAATTAAAATCAGAAATGCATATAAAAACAGATTATTTTGGTGATACCAAATGGCGTCACAGGCCCGGAAAGGGTTAAAATGTTGTTTAAAATCTATATGGGACTTAAAACGTTGATTCCTTTAAATTCTAAATTCAGCTTTAAAGAATACAATAATAATCATAAAATTTATATTATGGACATTCAAATTATTAGTTTAAAGTTAGTAATTAGATTTCAGTAAATTTGAATTTGATTAAAAGAAAACTTGATTTTCGATAGAAACAGTATACATGAGACAGTGTGCTAAATCTATTCTGATTCTCAGAGTTTAAATAATCAATATTGCTAAATATTTTTTTAAGATTTCACCCATTATACCCCATCATACCTCATCGTGTATGATGATGAACATTAATAGATTTTATACTTTTAAGAATTGTTTAAATTAGTATTTACAATTTTACATCTCCACTATGATTATCTATTTTTGACTCTTTTTTTTTCCTTCATAAGCATTAAAAAATTTATACAGGAAATCTGATAAATACTCTGATATTACTTTCTGAAATATAAAAATGCAAACGTTTTCGTGGTATAAGAGGAGTAACTTTTTAGTGCAATAAAATATATTTAATAAATACCAGTACCATAAAACAAATTAAGAATAAATCAACATTCCTGTCAAATCAACTAATTGACTTACCTATAATACCACCATCCACCTTTGAACGTATCTGCACAATTGCAACATGAAGCGACTTCATCATTATCACGATCATGAGTGGAAAACATTTTCCCATCATGAAGGCTCAGAGAATCCGTAGCATTTCCGTGGTAACCTCCCACAGAAAGCCTGTATTGTTTGCTTTCATCTTCAACTTTAAACCTGTAAATATTAAATAAAACCCTTTAATAACAACTCATAAAGGATTTTTTCGAGAGTATTTTTTAAAGAGGGATTTTTTAACTTTTTCCGAGAAGTTTTGCGGCCTTATTTTCTTCTTAAAAATTTTTCCTGCCCCGCAAAAGAGGAAAATAAGTAAGAAAATCAAATACTGATTGATGATAATGAAAAAAATTCAATTTCAGTCATTCAGCAAATCAAAATGATTTTGCCTTTTCTCTATTAAAAGAAAAAGGCCGCCGTGGCCTAGTGGTAAGGTCTGGACGCCCGGGACCGGAGAGTCGCAGGTTCGAAACCCGATTCCACCAAAGATCCGCCGTGTATGGGGCCTGCTGAACGCTAAATCATACGTAGTGGCCAAACATCCTCCCGCTGGTGGTTAGGTTTCAGGTAATTTTAATCAATTAAAATTGTAATTAAGATGTCGAAAAATCCTTTCTTGGTGAACACCAGGTGGTTATCCAAAATGGAACCACCTGCCAAATTTCAAGTTTCTAGGCCTCGTGGTTCGGGAGATTTCGTGATGGGTGAGTCATGGTATTTGTCTTTTATATATAGATAGATATAAACACATACTATGTTTACTGTATTACCAGATTCGCATTGCATAATAGGAAGATAAATATTACTTTTTTTATCCTAAACTTTATTAACCAAATTATTTCATTCTGAAATTGAATCATAGCCTTAAAAATGTACCCATATGCGTCTTGCTGCATGGTAATCAAATAAACCGCTTGCATATAAATGGTAACAATGAAGACTCTATATGAAGAGAATTGATACTGGAAAATCATGCTAATTTAAACATTAATTCATGGAAAGAGGTCAACGACTGCAGAAATGACCAGAACAAATTATATGGGCAAGTAAAGACAATCAAACTCGTATTGTTAATAGACCATATGAATTCTGTTATGCCTTATCTGAATGTCATATAAATATATCAGTTTGGCCTTAATCTGTGGAAGCATTTATAAGTAATATCAATAGCAAGTAATAAGTACTATTTATAGCAAGTTTAACAATAAGCAATTCTTCACAATGAGAAATTATAATTCAAACAAAAAAATTATGATACAGCATAATTTAATGCCTCAAAAGTGCTTATCTAGACCAGCTTATTAACTTCTTTTTGAACTCCTTATATTCAGAACGTAATGAAACAAAAAGTCAGATAAGCTAATGGCAAAAAAATCAATGCAAATGCATAAGTACAAAATTAAGAACAAGTTTCTGTCAGTTGTTTTACGTTACTTGTGTTTACTGGTACAGGAATTTCGGTGACATATACATCGGTTTATAAAAAAATGTTTATTCTTGTAGGCTCTATCATAACCAAAATTCTTTCACAATTCTCTCCTGACTCATCAGTTGAGGCCGCGGTGGCCTGGTGGTAAGGTCACAACCTCGGGACCCGAGGGTTCCAGTTTCGAAACCCAATTCTGAAGAACCACAGTGTAAGCAGGTCTGGTGCACGTTTAATCCGTCGGGGCCAAATGTCCTCCCGCTAGTGTGGTGTGGAAATTTGGAGAGGGGATGGCAGCTCAGGTGTCGTCCTCATCATCTGACTGCGGTTCAAAATTACGAAGTCCGTCCCAAAATAGCCCTCTTGTTCCTTCAAAACGGGACGTAAATATAATTAAACTAAACCAGACTCTTTAATCAGTATAGAAGGCAGACAAAAGATTTATAATTTCATTTAGTGCTTATAGGAACTCTACTAATTTAAACGTTATCTCAATATCTTAAGTGCACCATAAATGTTTTTATTAATTTTCATTATATTTTGGCATTTTTTGTCTATGTAATTTTTCAATGTTTTGGCAAACTCGATTTTTCTCAATATTTACTATTATGTTTAAACAGAAATTAGTGTCCGAAATATTTTTTTTTTTTATGATTTTCAAATTGTATACAGCTAAATTATACACTGATATGCAGAAATCAAGGAATGTTTCGTAAAATGCGAAAAACCTGCAATTAATACTAAAACTATGGTTCAAAATCAATTGTAGGGAATCGTGTAACATAAAATCTAGTATTATCCACATTTTGCACTGGAGATTCAGTCACGAGAGCATATAGGGAACCAACCAGAAATTGATGAAGACGAAAAGGGATTTTGGAGCATTCATTAATGGTTTCATTAAATAACATTCATTAATGGTTTTATTTGCTATGCACATTTCTTACATGCATTTTCATAAAAATAGCATGGATATACAGGAAGATATAAAAATTTCTTTTAAAAAACCGAAATTTTCCCGCTTGTTTTTTGCTTATAACATGTAAAGTATTCAACCAAATTACACAAAACTTACAGAATACTTGACAATATGTTAGAGAAGCATTGTTTTAGAATTTGAAGTAAATATGTTTTATGTTCGAGTAAATATGAGTGTTTGTAGTAAATATTTTTAACTGCACATGCGCGAAATATATCGTAATTGTTTTTCATAATTTCAAAGTCAGATATATAAGGCAGCTTAACCGCTTAACTTAACAGCCCGAGAAAACTCGTGCATCGAATTATAGAAATTTTAGTCTTATAAACTAAAATTGAATCATTAATTAGCTTTATAATTTGACGCAAAAAATATGTAGGATCCATAAACATCTTAAGTATACTATGCCTTCTTAGATAAATTAAAACGACAGCCCCTTTCCAAAACAGGAGGGGTCATCTTATTAGATAGCAAAGAAAACTATTAAGTTAAGTGGTTAAATAAAAATTGCAGTTCAATACCGTTAAGATTCAGATAGCGATTGGCATTTCAGCGAGGTGAGTTTCACCTGCACTCTAAGAGAAGCTGGTAAATAGTGGGCGCACCTTATTATGTAAATCTTATGACAAACCTCTACAGGGCAGATGTTCATTAGGGATATGCGAGACGAAGGATTCCAGACAGACGAGAACCAGTTTCATGTTCAAAAAATAGCCACCCCTCCTCGTGTACAAGATGACATTCCAAAGTCAGTGTCCCAACAAAGTGAATTTCATTTAGAAGCTATGAAAGATTTAAATGTACTGCAAATTTCCTGGTAAAGCTTTGATTTATCGTGTGTTATCAGCCCTCCTGTTGTCTCATATCTATAAAAAAATCGTGTTCATTTTCCATGTTAGATGGTTTGTTTGTATTTTTCAATGAATAAATTTTGTTTCGAAAAAAAAACTTTGATATATAGACCATTTCATATCATTCAGTAAACATTTTCTTAATTGAAAGCTCCATTGATATTTTCTAACCTCATCTTTCATCGCTTTGCGTTAGTATCATTCGTAGTTTATTGAATTCCCAGTAGAGTTATCGCATTATGCTGCATCAGGGGTCACAATATTTCATTTTAAGGTATCTTATTTTTATCATTTTTATGCTTGATAAACTATTATTGTTTTGAGGAAATAAATTTATTTATCCCACTCAACTACACTACATTTAAGATTTTTAAAATTCAGAACTTGCATCATTAATTCTTCTCAAAATATTGAGGGAGGGAGATTTTCTATTTAATAGGGTGTTTGATGGGAATTCTATTTAATATTGTGCTTTCAAGAGAATTAAAATGTAGGCATACTGTTCCGTTGCGGCATTTAATTTAACACTTGCTAGATAGATAATCCACAAACTTCAGCAGTTGTACATTTGTAGCATCTATCTCGAATAGGAACATCGAGTCTCAAACTTTTTTTTGTATAATCGCGTAATGTAAATAATTTAGACTGAATTTCCTACCAAATATTTTTTGATGTTGGAGTCTTTTTCCGTAAACTTTTATAAAGAGAATTTATCACCTTCCTTTTCTGCTAACTTATCAGTGTCTATTATCAGAAATTTCTTTTACCAAGCCAAAGCTTATTACCCTTTGGTAAAACGTCGAAAATTTCACTTAATTTGAAGTCAAAAGTTCGAACTTTATCAGTGGCGTAGCGAAGGTAAGCGGCGCCCGGGTCGTTATATGATTTTATTGCCCCCAGTCACATCAGTGGCTTAGTAAATGGTGACAGGGGCATAATATTTTCCCTCACTTTATTGTATTTGACTTACTGTAAGTGACATAAACTCATTAACGTTTTGTCACAATGGTCAGTGGTGTAGAGAGAGTAAGTGGCACGAGATGAATAATTCGTTTTTATAGCAGTCGTCATCGGTGACTTAGCAAGCGTAAATGGCGCCTGTGGTATTTTTACAACCTCATCATATTTTGCTTTAAAATCGGTATAAGAGCTCTCATGTTTAACTCCATGGCGCCCCCTAAAATTGGCGATTGAGGCATCTATACCCCGGTCACTACGCCACTGGATGGCTGGGATTCTTTTAATAGGACAAAAACACTGTAAAACAGTAATCATTTGAATAAAACTGAGTCCAACAAATATATAAAAATGTTAACAAATTATGTGAACTTATATCTCCTTATTTATGCACTCTTTAGAGATCATAACAAAGATATCTTCTTTTATTAAAAAAAATACTTCTTTTGATTCTCTATATTTTATTTATCTTACATTGAGTACGAAGTTCAGTAATCAACATAAAAAAAGAACAAGATCAGGATAAAAAAACATCAAGACAGTCTTTCTAGTGTTATCATGGATACTTCTATTATTATTTAAGTTTTCTTCTTTTAGTTATTTAATTTATTTCAAAATTTTTATTTTTCTTTAGGTTGCTAAATTGTTTTTTTAATTTTTTTTCTGGTATGCTTCAACTTCATGTCCATCTAAACCAATTACAAAGAATCATAATGATTCTAGATACAGGGACATAAAGTGGTGTTATATATATTTTACTTACTAAGTTTATCTCGTTGTAAATGGGTAAACAGTGGGAAATTTGTTCCCAAGGTAGTAAAGCTTTCACTTATTAAGATTCTTTTATTCGTTTATGTTTATTTCCTTATTCTTTCATATTTAATTGCTTATTGATTTAATTAGCAAGATTTTCTTAATGAAATTGAAATAAATATATCAATAATTAAATTTAAAAACATAAAAGCTTGGGTTTAGAATATGCATTAATTTATGATTTTTGCTGATTTATCAGAAGTTCAAATTAATCTAGCTAAATTTTAATCGAATCATTTTTATTGATTATTTCAGCAACTTTTTATTTCATAATTTTTATTTGCTTACTTATTTATCTCACTTACTTTTCACCCTGAGAATAGGAATAAACATAGAAATTACATCATTTTAAAATAGAAAGACCTGCACTTAAAAGGATATTACCTTATGATTTCTGCTGAATTATCCTCACTTCTAACTGCTACTGATTAACCTCATTAAATGCAAGCATCCACACAGTTTATGCATGAATTAGTCATGTCCTGGTGACAAACAGTAGCATGATTCACTTCTAAACTGCTTAATCTAAAGCGGTTTATTTTCGGGCGAGAAGAGCTGAAATGTTCCGTATCTAAATGGAGTTTCCTAATCGCCGGTATCTAAATAGGAGCTGGAATCAACAGATTTTAGCCATTTCGAATCTCTTTTGATAGCCACATCAACATGGCAAAGGACTTTCAACTCAAATATTCATTTGACAATACAGAAGGTATTTTAACACATTGTGTGCAGGATACGAATTAGATGCAAGCTGAAATAAAAAGACAAACCGTAACTGTGCTTGTTCTAGACAACGTTTATAACCATAAAAGAATAAGTGAACGTATTCTGTAGACATCTATTAACATGTCCAACTTATCTAAACTTGTACGCAAGTCAAATTCTTGAATTAAAATTTTGATGTTGGATAATTCGAGAAAACGCACTTTTACGTTTCCCGCTTCCAAAGTGTTAACTTTTTAGTGAGCCAAAATTGTGCATTTCATTATTTGAATCCAAACTGATTTATTCTTTTATCTGATCATTATGTGTTAAACTCTCATTATTTGAACTGATGTAAAAATATCTCCAATGGAGAGCATACATGGGTATGATTTCCATTGGAATATCGTCGCATGTGATCATACATAGGGTTACCATACGTCCAGATTTCCTCCAGACAGTCCGGATTTCAAGCTCAAGTCCAGATTCGTGTCCGGATCTTCAAAATGTCTAGATTTACGCCAGTGAATGCGACGATAGAAAAATTTAGTTGTGATTGAGAAAATCTGACGTATTCGTAAAAGCTGACGTCATTCCAAGACCCTTCAGTTCCCCCGGCATGTCTGGATTTCACCTAAATAATTATGGTAACCCCAATCATACATGATCACGTGCGACTTAATGGAGGCCACATGCACAAATACTTGTCTCATGCTTGAATTCATTTTCTTTCTGCCAATAATTACTAATTATTGAGATAATTTTTTTATGTTTATTAACCCATTGCAGTGCAGTTTTCATATGTAGAAACTATCTAACTGTACGTCCAACTAGAGTGCAATTTTAGATGTATTTCTATGCAAATTTAATTGCAACTTTTATGGATTCTTGTAATAAAGAAAGCGTAAAACAAGAACAATATTTTTTCTTCGGATGAAATTTAACATTATAAGTAACCATCACAGAATATTCAGTGCAAATTAGAAAATTTCTATCAAAATAATTTTTTAAATCTCTAAATAAAATGCTTGCAGGATGTGTAATTGAAGAGCAATACTTGTATTGCAAAAAAGCTTGAATTTTCCACAATCAATACAGTTTTTTGACGAAAAGGTAAAAAGAAAAAGTATTAATTTTTTGCTTCACTTTTTATTCACCTGACTATTTGCAGTGAGTATCCTATCAGAACAATCAGAATCATCGAACATAGGTATGTTCAGTGTAAAATTTCCTTGAAACCAGCTGTGTTTTCCCGCGATTTAGGCAGGTTGAAAGCCAGTCTATTTTCGACCGCATTCTGTGATCTACAACGAAGTAGAAATTAACTCTTAAAGGCTCGGTTTTTTAAAAAAATGATTTAAAAATGTTTTTTGGTTTTCATTTCTTGAATAAAACACGGTAAAAATACTTTTAAAATCCTATTTTGTTTTAAGTAAGGTTTTTGGTTTAAAAAAACAGTTTGTTACCCATCAAAAACACTGAACTTTAAATGAAAAAAACTCTCCTTGATAAAATTCGATAATATTAAACACAGATGATTTTTAAAAACTAATAATATGGGAATGGAATTTTCTTCTAACTTATAGAATAAAATATGCTATTCTCAAGCGTATAAACAAGGCAGAGAAGGTGCAGCCTCAAGTGAAAATCATCAATTTATTTTTATTCTTTTATCAGCACTCAGGCTGCCATCTATATGTTGTAAATTGATTTACTAACATTTTCAGTATTATCCTATTGGCAACAACAGGCATTAGAGCTTCACTCTTATTCTCAAGATTTTAGAGGACAAAATTGGGTATGTTGCTTTACTTTAAGGCAACATTTTACTTTACTCTACGACACAGCCTTGACTCCAGAGATAAAGATCTCCGGTTTGCAGTTTAAGTGGGTATGCGTAGTAGAATCTTTATTGATTCCAAAAAACATACATTGAGTACGACAGTTACATACATATACGATTTCGTTTTACAGACGGCCTTTCACAAATATATGAGGCATTGATAATTTGAATACAATACTAATTTGTAATTCTTAAATGGATATTAGTAGTAATATTAGAAATACATAAAACATTTTTTTAAAAAAAGCAAACACTAACGAAAAACCTAAACAGCATAAACAATTTTAGGACAGGCCCCAAAAGTTCACTTCTTTTTAAAAACTTGTAGGAGGACTGATTAGGGTCCTTGGAACCTTGGAGGTCCATCAGTCTGAGGTCTTGGTGAAGGAGAGAAATCTGGGTCTGAGTCGGATGGCTTAAAAGCAACACTGGGCATTTAAGGGTTAACTGAAAACATTGTGGATACTGATACTAAAACTAACCAGCGAAACTGTTCCCCTCTTGACTTTCTCGTGTACTTCCATAATACGAAAGCGTTCTGGGCTTAGCTGAACTGTATAGTTAAGAGACGCTAACATACATTTTGGAACAATGCCTCTTTCTGTTCACGGATTTGGCGGAAATTTGGCACTGATATAATTATGGTGTGAAGTTAATAGGTCAAAATTCAAATATCTAGTTTTTTTATGTTTTTGATTTATTGCGTTAACATACGCACAAACAGACACCAAAAAACAGTAAACCAGAAGATGGATTTGCACAACAACAATTATGGAGATAAAATCTTTTGTCTGTTTTCATTGTTTCAGCTTCTTGTGTTTTTGTGTTATCATATTCACAGACAAATATAACTCCAAAAATGTGTTTTTCGGACTCGGGGAGGACTAAAACGTGGGGATTCATTAAAATCTTGAGATCAAATGTTTTGACGATTACAATATTTTCTATACTCCGTATACAAGAAAATAAAACGTCTTTTTAACAATAATGAACTTTAAATAATTTCTCTATGAACCTAACATCATTTTTGAAATTATACAGCTTGGTTCGAGTATTTGAACTGACAATTTTGCACGCAAAGAATACATGTCGAAGTTCTTACCTTGAATATTCAGCATAAGCAGTATTGTCATCGAAATCTTGCAATTCAACTCTTAGTTTCACATCGTCTTGAGAAGACAGTATATGAATTTTTTCGTTTCCAATCCAAAATTCCCGCTGGGGATCGCCAAAGCCTCGTTTGTACATTTCCCAGTTTTGAGTGAAATTTTGGCGGAATTCGTCACCGAAATCTCCTCTTCTTTGGAGTACCTGCAGGTATAAAAAGCATTCCAACAATCAGCTGCTTCATTTATGTGCGAAATAGATTGATCCTAATTTGCAGGGTATAGTCCCTCTTCGGTTGAAATTTATAAGTTGGTACACGCTTAAAACGGCGCCAAGTCGCCAAAGCAAGACCGTGACCGTAGCACTTCATTAATTGTATTACCTTTGACGACATGACGCCGTTTTAAGAATGTGTACCAACTTCTAGATTTCAACCTCTTTTCTAACTTTCTTTCCAGTTAAATTTATCGATTGTATTTAATTGTATAGCAATGTTATTTATAACTCTTAAGTTGATTTTAAATGGAAAGATGACTATTTTTTGCTTTTCTTTCGTAAATTGTAATAAACGGCATCAATACAGGGAGACCAAAAATTGTATACACACTTTGATCAACTATTACATAAGCAATTAATAACATATACAAAATTTTCATAACTCAAATTTATTCATACAAATGTAGAATTTCGTCACTTATTTAAACTGTTTGAAGTGTTATACGTTTTCTTTTTCAAACGTTGCTGATAAAACCAACCAATTGATTTGAAAACAACACTAAGCATATCAATTGGTGCTTGAACGCATTCTCTTTTAACGGATGCTCTCATCCCAATGCTAGTATCTGTCTTGAGCTATAAACATTAAGTTTCATGTATCGTCACAAAAAGATATCCATCAGATTAAGATCCGATATCTGTGGAAGAGTTCATTGCTACCTCTTCGTCCTAACCGTATGTTCACCAGAATTATCAAGATAAGCCCTCACGTTGAAGTAGGTATGCGGAGGTGCTCCATCGTGCTGGAAATACCATTCTTCATTTTGAAATAACTCTTCAATGCTTGACCTAACGCATTCCTGTTTAAAGTTTAGATAAACATCACCAGTCACAGAATTTTAAGGAAGAAAGGACCACATGTTAATCCACATGTTGACCAAGTCTCCTACAGTGTGAACATCCGATCAATTCACATGGCATTCCACTGTTAAACAATGAGAATTGAGCCATTATTGTATGAAAAAGTATCGTTTAATCTAAAAGTAATTATAAAAGATGAAATAACATCATACTCATTAATTAGAATTATGGAACTTCTATTGAAATTAAGATTCTATACTTGTATTTATTCATTTGAGTTATGTAACTTTGATATATGTTAAGTTTTTATGTAATATTTATTAGAGAAACAGTTATAGAGTGTATATATTACGGTCAACGTGATTAATCGGTGATTATTAATAATAATCGGATTTTTGAGAGGTTATTATTAATAATAATCGGATTTTTTATGTGGTTATTATTAATAATGACCAGTTATTAATAATAACTGCGGTTAGTATTAACAATAACCGATTAATCACATTGACCGTAACATATATACATTTTGGGGGTACTCTGTATTTTCTTGTAGAAGCTTCTTTCTTTCGAGAATGAAGTACATTTTGTCACATTGTTACAAAACTTATTTAACTTAATTGTTTCATATTTGCAATTATGGAATTTTTAATCTATTTTTAACCTACTTTCTGATGTGCTAGAGGATTGAAATTTTGCACACTTGTGTATTCTCGATGACATTAAACTGTTTTATTATTTTCAAAAATGAATTATTATGTAATCATCAATTAACCATTAAAGGCACATTGTCGCCTTAAAGCAACATACCCAATTTTGTCTTCTAAAATCTTGAGAATAAGACTAAAGCTCTAATGCCTCTTGTTGCCAATAGGATACATACTGAAATTTTTATTAAATCAATTTACAACATATAGATGGCAGCCTGAGTGTTGATAAAAAAATAAAAATAATTTGACATTTTTCACTTCAGGCATCTTTTTAGCTTTGTTCGTACGCTCGAGAATACCATATTTTATTCTACAATGTTGAAGGAAATTTCTTATTCGTATTATTATTTATTGAAATTCATCTGTGTTTGACATTATCGAATTTTATCAAGGAAATTTATTTCTGAAATAAACCCCAGTGTTGTCAGTTGATAACAAACTGTTTTTTAGCCATAAACTATACTTAAAACAAAATAGGATTTTTTAAAGTATTTTTCTTATGTTTTAATGCAAGAAACGAAAATCAAAAAACATTGTAAAATTAATTTTTAAAAAATCGGACTTTTAAAGGTTAAATTAAATTTTGATTCGTACCAGCGCTGCCACATGGTAGTGAGTTTTATAAATAAAAAATCTCAGGATTAAAAAGTAGAAAATAATTTTCAAAAAATATCTGTTGTTTGGTACACTAATAAAAGTGTGTTTTGAAAAACATATTTTAATTCAATTTATTTTGAAATTCAGTCAAAGGGATGATAAAGAAAAAAATTAGATGGATGAGCATTTAAAAAATGTGCTGGAAAAAGAAAAAATTGACCTGTGTGAGAGCTTGGATGCTGGGGGAGGGTTGCCTTAGAAATCTTCATTACTTGGCAGCTGTAGCAAGAAAAGAAAATGGCAACCGCTCAGGAGAAAGCGCAGTGTGTATTGTGGTTAGCATAAAGAAAAATATCCGAAAACAATGCAAAGAAAGTGTCGCCTGATATTCCATAGAAGTCCACCAAGTGTGCCTTCAATTTATGCATGGATGCAGAAGTTAAAAGACACAATAAATGTTAAAAATCATTTGGCTGGAAATCGAGTACATTGGACATTCTTCGTGCTACTAAAGGAGCTCAAGTAGAGCTACACTGAAGGCACTGCAAGAAAAACTGCTATATTTCTTCATTCTTTTTGCCACAAATTGCATTTCATTTCACCTTTTCGCATTTTTGTTATTAATGTTTAGAATAATAAAGATCTTTCTCGGACACGCTATATGTCCTTCAGACATCATCGCTCTGTTATAGAACGTGGTCACTCAAAGTGCAAAATATCGTACACTGAGCAAAAAATGTATCGCACTCCATGTTATTTTGCCATCAACACAAATAAATAAACACAAATTGAGTAACGAACAAGGAATATAAACATACTAACAAAACAAATAAATATTGTTACAAATCTGTAAAGCCGTTTTTCCTGCTATGTTAATCTTGTGGTTGGAAAGACGTTTTTACAGAGATTTGTAATGAGCCAGCCAATGACTCCCGATCTTTACGACTTTAGCAACAAAATTAGTTCTCGAATATGCTATAATTTTGGTTCTATCTCTACTAAGGACGGAGTTATGGGGAACCTTCGAGATAATTCTATGTGACGTTACATCCTGCCGGAAAATGTATAAAAACAAGGAGGTGCTGAAACGAGTGAACATCTTTGGAATATATTTGAACGTCTTTGAATCTCTTTGGAGTTTTGTCAGCAGTACGAGCTGGTAAGCTCATAGACGCCGAGCGGTATTGAAAGTGCTGTTGCTGTTATTATTAGTGATTGTCTGTCTGCACGTGTTGCTACTTTGTTCAAGTGCTGTTTTTCTTGTTTCCTGTGCTTCGTGTTTTCCGGAATATTTGTGAATAAAGCTTCATTCTCCATTATCCTCCTTGTTGGACTGCTTTCACTGTACACCCACAGGATGATTTTCGTAACTGTATATTTAATGTTTGACTTGATATTTACATTAAAAAATAGGAAAATATAAAAAATGGGCATTTGTAATTCTAAAAAGTATTTGCACACTAGCAATGAAAATGCAAATTTATTAAATATTTAACATTATAAAATACTGCTACTATCCTATAAGCATGCACTTTGCTTCAATTACGGCATGTAATCGTCTGGTCATTGATTCCACTAATTTGTGGCATGTTTCTACTCTGATTTTTAGCAATTCCCCCTGCTTCAGATCAGTTTGTTTGAAATGTTTCTTTCTTCACTTGTATATTCAGAACAAGCCACAAATTCTCAATAGGATTAAGGTCTGGAGATTGAGGAGACGTTTGTAATAGTTTTTTTAGATAAAACAAATACAACCTCTTAATGTTGGCCGTGTGTTTGGGATCGTTATCATGTTGAAAATAATATGAATCAGCAATTCTCAAATTCAATGCACCTTTAAGTAAATTATCTTTAAATATATGAATATATTGGTTAGCATTCATATTACCTTCAAGAAAGGCCATTTCCCCAAAACTCCAATATAAGATATGCACTAGCCTCTCTCGCCGCCCTCCAGGCGTGTTCGCGGCCAGCACCCACTTTGCTCAGTACTGCCCCTGCCACCTCGTTGTTTCGAGGCTCTCAGCCACTACTTTTTCAGTTTTAAATACTGCATGAAGATCAATGGAACCTACCATAAAACCATAGTAGATTTCAAATTCTTTGTAGACGACAGATTCCTTTAAAATTGTAAAATCTTTCAATAAACCTGTAAAATCTTTCAATAAACCCCAACCACTCGACGGATTTCGATAGTTTTTATTTCATATAATAAAGCTTATGACGTCTAGATATGTCATCAAGGGTCGCCCCCCACCCCCTATTTTCAAACGAAATCGAAAAAACATATAAAGAATGTATAGTGGAGAAATCTTTTTCGATTTCGTTCGAAAATGGGGGGTCGGGGGCGACCCTTGATTACATATCTATTAAAATAATTTCAGGGAAGGACTGTAGCTATGCAGCTGTAATGGACGAGCCGCCGCTGTATATTACATAAATAAAAGTTACATTTATTTTTGTAAAACAACACGATATAAATATTTAATACGATACACGATATAAATATCTCCGCCCGCTGGAAGGTTAACTTCCGCCAAAAAGTTTTTTTTTCATCTGAAATGAAAATATTAAATTTTTTCATCGGAAAATATGTTTTTCCAAAACTCCACTGATTTGCTGACATAAGCTTTGACAAAAATAAGACTTTTCTTCCCATTTGTTTCACTGATAAACGTTTTTTTTCCGAGGGGCTCTGCCTAGAATATTTACAGGTTTTTAAACATTTCGAAAAGTTTTGGATGCAAACATACTCCTCAATGTTGAAGCAGCCAATTCTCGAGCGCTTGAGAAGGGATTTTTGTCGATTGTTTAAAATCTTCTAAGAGTTTGAGCCTTATTTTTCCGTTTTTCAAGTTCAGTTCAAAAGATAATAATTCAGGTTTATGTGTATAATTTCTTAAACTACCATGGATAAAATATCCTTAAGAGTTCAGAGACTTGATTAAATGCAATAAAGATCCCATTATTCACTTTAAAAGCTAATTTTTAAGATATTAAAGCTATTGGATCAAAATAACTAAAGACAGAGGGCTAATGATGACTCTCCTTTGTCCTGAATTTAGGTTCGAAATCCATTCGCTGTTGTACCACTTCTTTTTTCTTCTTTATTACATAAAGAACTGTAGAAAAGTTTCACTTTAACTTTTACCTGTTTCTCCGTAGCTTAACTCACAATCATGAAGAGTTACTATCTTCTCACGAAAATTTACAGAGAGTTCATCTGTTTTTGTCGCCATGCTAATGAAGCTTTCCAAATATCACTTCAATGATCATTTTATACGTTTGATAATTACTGCGTAACTTCACATTTGTTGAATATTTCATATATTTTTTACGTTTAGAAACAATATTTACAATAAATATTAAAGGGTGCAAATACTTTTTGGCACGAGAAATTGCTATTTTAATTTTTCAAATATGTATTATTACTTTTTCAAGAAAATGGATGATTATTTGTATTTGTTTATTATATAAATAAAGCAATATATGAAACAATGCCGTCATGATTACTTTCCATGGTTATTTAGGGAAAATAATGCCATTGTGTGGAAATTTTTATTTTTGTTCACTATATGTCAAAAATTCCACCTAACGACAAAATCTCTACTGACATCAGCTGATCCTATAAAAGGTACAACCAAGTATCAAAAGGTTATATGTTTTCGTGTCTGATTTTTATGATTGCAGATAGTCGTATGTTAAACTTAGACATACGAACTTTTTTTTTATTTTGAGTGACCATGTTTGAAGTTTACCATCTGACTGCTTATCCCACAATTTCCGCGGGTAGAGATAAGTCTATTTTTTGCTGCATCCTGTGATTTTCGCAAGCTGTTGTGTTTACTTAGAACTATAACAGCGATGAATAATATTATACTAATAGAGCCTTGCACATAAATAACAATTCGCTTCGTTCAAACGTATTTGAACATATCTGCGAACTTTGCTTATAATTAGCAATTTAAAAAAAATCCGCAGTCAGAGCGTTAAAGGGTCTTCATTGAGAAGGCAGAAATTTAAAAAAATGAAAAATGTTTAATATTATGCAATGAAATTGTAATTATATTATTTTATGGTGATTAATTTTATTTAAAAAGAGAACTTCATGTGCATTTCTTAAGGCCTCTTAAAACAAAAAATATAGATTTAATAGATAAAGATATAACGCGAAATAAAAAGCATTGAACAAAGAGAGATCGATTTATGCGTTATGAATGAGAATAAGCTGCAAGACTAGCACTTCAGTTTGAAACTCATGCGAAGAAATTTCTTTCCACTCTCTGTCCCAAAAGTTTATAGACTCTAGTAAAATACATGTTTTAGCAAAACGGAAAGGTATATAAATACCAATTACAAATATGTTTATTCAAACCGTATGCGACTTGCATTCAACGAAATATTTAGAAAAAATAACAATTTGTATTTCAATTATATAAAAAAATGAAAATATTAGGTGTCCCAAAAGTTTATAGAATATGACATTTCAACAAAAGGTGCTCAATACAATGTTCTTAATAGTTTAAAGTCTTTCCATTTTTCAGTATGACATCGTATACACGTTTTTCCATAGACATAATTAAGGTTTGTAATATCTCTGGTTCCAAGTTGTACCATGCACTTTCAATGACTGTCTTCAAGGCATTCACTGAATAAAATTGCCCTCCATTCTCATATACCTTGCGAGACATAATGCCCTACACATTGTCAATTGGGTTTAGATCAGGGTTCATCGGTGGTCACTCAAGAACAGTAACATTTTTCGAGTTTAAATTTTTCGTAGCATTAGAGGTATGGATGGGAGCATTATCATGCTGATATTCCCAATTTCGTTATATTCCCAATTTCGTTATGTTTTCTGCAAATGCCATAAGATGATTTTCTAGTGTTTCTATGTATTTAGGGGAATTCTGTCGGCATTTGAAACTGACAAACCCACTTGACTGTTGGAACCGAAAGCCGTCCACACCATCACAGATCTACCACCACTTTTCTTACTGAAAAAGCTCCTGGGATCTTTTCGTAAATCATGCCAATATTTTATATTCCCGTCTGGTGCATCGAGGTTCCATTTTTTTCATCACTAAAAAGTTCAGCCATCCATTTATCACCATATGACATACGATTACGAGTCCATTGTAATCTCTTACTAATGTGAAGCTTTGAGAGTAGTGATCTGCGAGCCATTTTTGCGTGGATCATATAACCAGATTCTATAATTCGTCTATGAACAGTGTTCTTGGAGATTCGCAACCGGGAAGCCCTATTAATTTCGTGAATCGACATTTTCTGACTTGAAGCCATTTTTGGTATCCGTCTATCACTGCGAATATCTGTCACACGTGGTCTTCCCGAACGTAGTTTTGGCTCATATGGCGTCTTGCGAGTTAAAACACGATAAATCATACTTTTAGAATGATTTAAAAGTTTCGATATTTCCTCAACAGTCTTGCAGAGCAATATCAAATGCAGAATTTTACTCACTTCTTCATTAGAGAGCTACGAAGCTTTAGGCATCTTGAAACGCAGAACAAACGGCCGCTTTCCTTTTATTACAACATATTTATTAGTCTCCGAATCGACGTCTTAATTACCGATACCATATTTGCATAAAATTGCATTTGTCTATAAACTTTTGGAACAGGTTATTTCTGTTTATTCTACGATTTACAAATTGGCAATAATATACGGGGTAGAACTGCTGTTTTTTCAATATAATAGACATAACATATCTATGCAGTAAGTTACATCGAAATACATCATATACAACAAAAAATACAGGCAAAATACAAGATTCTATAAACTTTTTGCCAACAATTTTTCCTTTATATATATTAAAAACATTTTACTTGTTTTGAATCAGTCGACACAAGGTTTGATGTTGTGATATTCAATAGAAAAACTTAAATATTTATTAAATTCCCATTTTTTTTTAATCGGCGAAATTTTAAATAACTTTACAAGGAATGAAGATTGATTAGTTGTATGTAGCATAATCGCAACATATGCTACTTTAGAAACGTTGAAAATTGATTGCATGATACTTAATCCAAAAATATGTATAACGAATATACAGGTTAACCACTTAACTCGAATGCTCTAGCATCGAATTATCATATTTATAAACTTATATGCTTCATTGAAATAATTCATATATACTAAAATTCGATACATAAATGACGGGTATTCCATAAAAATCTCAAGTGTTCTTTGGAATCTTTGTTAAATTAATACGACAATGCATTCCCAAAACAAAAGATGTCATCTAATTAGACAACACAGTTAAGGGGTTAGAAACAACACAGTTAAGGGGTTAAAAATATATCCAATTTTTCACATGTTTCAGTAATGTCGAAAATAACCACGAGCTAATCGCTGTTAATCTCTCGGCTCTTAAATCTCACTACATACTGCCTTCATTTCATCCTATTATAAACATGAGCGTTAAATTTTTGTTACTTATCAGAAGAACATGCTAAGATTTAGAATTTATCTGAAAACTCACTTTCGGAACAAAATATTAATTCTGGCAATAGACTTAGGAACAATGACTTAGGGGTCTTTTCTGGTACCCCCGGTTGGGGGGGGGTTGGGTGTTTAGGGCGGAACCCAACCCAACTCCCAACCCAACCGGGGGTACTAATATAGACCCCTAAGTGATTTATGTTATCATACCTTTTTCGGTTTAGTTAATCCTAATATATATTAATGAAGGTTGGTTGGCTTGGTTGTGGGTAGTGCTGGTGGTATTCTGGTTGACTGATGGAGCTACATATGGCTCTGAGTAACGTCAGCTTTACAAACACCCTGTATATCCTGAATGAATAGTCTTAGAACACTGTATCAATTGCACTCCAAATATCAAAATTGTTTATCATGATATTTTATAGTGCACTCATTATCATTTATATATATTTTACTGTTTTGCAACAGCATTAATAACATTTAAGAACTGGAGCCAGCAAAATAAAAAAATAAATATTTTTGAGTCTTTCCTATATGTAGGGGGAAGAGGGGTAAAACCGGGTACCTAAGACTCGAAGTCCTGTTGGAGCTAAACTATTCGACTTAGAGCTTATCAAATTTTATTAAAATATCCATTGTTTATCGGAGTACAATAAATCTTTCAAAAAAAGTCATAGTTTTACTACTTTTTTTACTAATGATATTTTTATTTAAAAAAGTCATACAACTCGGTTTTACCCCACTAGTGGGTACACATGTTAACTCTATGGGAAATTGGGAAAACTCAGTTTTCAGTGGAAAAGTGACAGACATTTTTATTTTGTATGACAATTTAAAAATATTAGTTACAAAATTCACATGTAAAGCAGTCTTCTTCCTCCGTGGCACTGAAGCTTTTGTGGATTCAGCTAAGATAGTTTCTACGTTGGATCCACCCTTTGCATTTATTTAAATTAGAAAATATATTATTAAAATATAAAAAATTAACGTCTGATGTATTTTTATCATCTTCATCGGAAGAATCATCAATACTGTCTGGCCTGGTTATGCACCACTTGGAGTATCTGGTTTTACTCCGAGTGCAGAGGTTATAAAAAAGAACTAGAAACACGCAATTATTGGATAAAATCCTTATTGTTTGATAGGGTATAAATTCTTAGTAAACATATAATAAGCTGGACTAAATACAGTTTTTTTAACTGTAATAGTTCTTAAGTAATGACAGTTTAAAAACAAACGAACATTAGAGAGCTGACGTCTTAAATAAGCCATCACAGACGTAGTGAATACAACAGCAACAACACGGCCACTATGACCGCTGTTTCTTCTTGATTTAGTAGAGTGTAATTCGGAATAAGTCCACTATGAAGTTGAACTAATAGCGCCAGAATCTAGGTACCAGATTGTACCCCACTTTTCCCTAGTTAGGTAACTTGTAGTTTGGGGTTGCATAGGACTTCAGGATGGCCGCTGCACATGATTCATATCAAAAAAATATTTATATTGTTGCCTCTGTGGGAGCCAACCATCTAATTTTTTGCCACTGTTTTATTATATTCATTGTTAGCCAGAAAAGTTTAAAGAAAGTGTTTATTTCATGTTAACATTGGTACAAATGATAACTGAAGTATATTTACTATAAAAGGTGCACTTCAATTCTTAAATCCTAAGCAAAAAAATATACCTGCCAGTAACTTCCATGCAAGATAACGTGTCTTTTTTTAATATACGAAAACACAGGTGAAAATTTGGTAATAAATTGATGGATTCTAACATACAAAGGCATTTTTTGAAATATAAAAAAATTCTAAAATAATCTTTTTCTTATAAGATGATATTTACAATTTTATAAGAAAAGTCTTAAGAAGCATTCATTTTGGGGCATTAAGTATTTCAAGGTAATATTTTCATTTTCTTTGAACTTTCAAAGCGCATCTAACCATTTTGCATTCCTCTTATCAATTCGCGAAACTTATATTGAGAAACAATTTTAATATTTAAATAAATAAAATAGGAACTGATTAATATGTTAAACAATTTTTGTTAAGAAAAAATAATGCCTTTTGGGACTTCAAGAAGATCAATAAACCTGAATAATGGCGCAAACAGACAGTTTTTGCTATGGGAGACAACTATATATTTGCCATTATCAATTATGATTTATAATTTGGAACAAAATCATTTTCTACTCAAATTAATCTAAGGTGAATTAACATCACTTCCGAAAGCTTTAATGTACATTCTAAAGATCTTTATGGCATTTCTTAAAGTTAATTGTAATGCTATTTCATGACACCTTATTGATATGCCTTTTTGTTTTAAACGTATTCTTCATTCATGAATCCTATAAAAATAAATTTTCAGGTTAAAATAAAATTATTAATACTTTACACTCATTTAATCGTTTAGATGATTTTTCTATTAAGGACTTTCAAACATAGTTTGGATACAATATCGCTTCTGTAGACTAAGGTTATTCAGAACTCTCAGATTATTAAGTAAGGATCATCAGATTTATCATGATATTTAACAGATTTTATCAGGCTTTAAAGTCAGAAATTAGCAGTTTTACGGCACTTATTATTTCTATCATAGCCATGAATGATATAGAATTGAATGAAGAGAATAACGCAAAAATGCTGCGTTGGTACTAATAATACATGTCTTTTAGGGTTAGCTATTTTAAAGTCTTTACATCGTATTTATACAACACCCAAAACATTTCTGGTTATGTAAAAAAAATGTGGTGATATTGTAGTACTATAACAAAAAAGTCAAATCTGAATATTTAAATTAAGTCTTTCTGGGAGTATAAGTTTAAAAAAACTGAAATTTATATTTTATTTATCACTGTTATTTTACTTCGTCATAGCTGATCCATGAAGGACTTTATATCATATAGTAAATTGCATTACAAGTAAATCGCTTGAGAATGCCGTAAAACTGCTCAAGTACTTGCGTGTAAATAAATGCCTGTGCAAGTACTCAATATTTTGGGTGTCTTTTAGGTTTAGTCATTTTCAAGTGTTTACGTCCTATTTATATATGTATAAGATACTATAAAAATGTGTAATTCCATGAAAATGGCAAGTGTAAAGTTGAATATCTAAATTAGATCTCTCTTTGAGTTTATACTAAAGGAAAAAAAACCTGAATTCACACATTTTAACGCTATTGGTTTCATTCAGTATTTATTGCAATCCAAGAGGCACTTTATATGATATAAATTGCACTCCAACTGAATCGCCGGAAGAATTTTATGATTCAAGTTAAAAATTATTCTAACATTTATTAGTGTGCATATATTCAGTATTTCTCTCGTGTATGAAGATGTGAATTAAGCCAGTCATAACAATCACCTTACGTAATTCCTGTCCTAAACAAACCCGGAAAATTATTACCTGTTTTACGACAAGATGAAAAGTTTCTCTGACATTTGAGATGAAACTATGACCTCGCCTATTTTAAGAGCAAATAACGCCAAATAATAGTCCTTTGGGGCTTTTCCTTTCTAAGAATAAACATAACTTCGTCTTTTAATCTGATCAAAGATTTTCTTTCATAAAATTTATTTCTCCTTCGGTTATTTAATTCGGGAGTGGCTTCAAATTTGATGACCAAATATAAATTTTTAAAGAAGATGACAAGAAGTTCCTGATTGATTTTGGATAACTTACGCATAGCTGTTCACTTCTGAATATTTAAACATTTGATATTTGAAATATTTTTATGAAATTGTTATGTTTAATCTCTAAATTTTTTGAGCTAGACTGAAACCACTGCATTTCTTTTGTGTGTAGCTATGAAAAAAATTTACAAAAAATGAGTAACGCATCCGATTTCTTAACCGCTTAACTTAACAGCCCGAGAATACTCGTGCATCGAATTATCGAAATTTTAGTCTTATAAACTAAAATTGAATCATTAATTAGCTTTATAATTTGACACAAAAAATATCTAGGATCCATAAATATCTTAAGTATCCTATGCCTTCTTAGATGAATGAAAACGACAGCCCCTTTCCAAAACAGGAGGGGGTCATCTTATTAGATAGCAAAGAAAACTATTCAGTTAAGTGGTTAAGAATCTAAAGAACCTCACGGTTTCTAACGGGATTTTGCCTATTACAAGTGTCTTAAACATCATCTGTACCAAACAGAAACATATGAAAGGAGGTGTTTTTCTAGCATGCTAAGTCTCATTAAAAGTTGTGAGAATGTATTCAGAAAAGTAGATAGATTTCTTTAAGAAATCTTTTACAATATTTCAGCTTTCAATACAAAATGTCCTATCTTAACTCTGTAGACGCCAGCCAACAGTCCATCTGAGCGACGTTGAAAAAAAGTTCGTCTTCGAGGGGGGGGAGACGTCTACCTCTACTCCTACTCTTCTGGAACGGTTCCTTTACGTTCTCAGTTTTCCAATCAGAATGGTGTCTGTCAGTCTCCACGTGACCCACGATTAAACTCTCACAGGCGCAACCAGAGCTGATTTAAATAAAGAACTTGCAAGAATTCAACGATACATGGTGTTTTACTATGCATCAAAAGAAAAATTAGATGAAAAATGTTTCATTTTATAGCAAATCGACGCACCTCAAACTAATTGCGTAAAAAATTTTCATCATCTGCGAGTTTAGTTAAAGATATTTTTAATCGACTAAGCAAATTTTTATAACTTATTCTGCTGATTTCCAGGTACTTTTTGCTAAAGTTTTACAATTAACTCGTTCCATCAGACAAAGAATTATTTTTACTTCATTAAAAGCATATTTTCGCTATATAGAAATGCTATTTAGTATAACTTCAAAAAACAAAATAATATTAAAGTTTTTCTAAGAGCTTTTGTTAAAATTAAAAGTATTATAGAGCATTTCTTTCTCTTATTACCTTGCATACTATTTCGTTTTCGCTTTCTTTTTCTCCAACAAAACTGGATGATATTTACTAACGCGCCTACTTATTGAACGTAACACATTTTAAACACAAATATTCACTCTTTGGTTTAAAAAAAAACTCCTATATTCTCAGCAGGCAATAGCCTTTTTTCAGTACAACTTATTTTAATTGAGAGAGAGACTGCCCAGAGTTTAGCAACAACTTTCAATTTCACTGTTTCACAGATTAAAGATTTCGTGGGAGAACAATCCCATCCTAATACATCATGCTTTTTAAAATCACCTAGATTTTCATGTCACGTTTGATTACTTTGTTTATTTTGGTTATAGTGAGTTTCAGATTATACTTTTAAACTGACATAAATTTTTACTCATTTTTAACCTTTTAACAGTACAGTTTTTTGTACTATCTAATTAAATGACACCCCTTGTTTTTGGATGAGTTGTCATATTGATTCAACTACATGGCCATAGAATACTTGAGATGTTAATGAATTACCGGTAATTTTTGTATCGAGTTATAATTTCAGCGAATCACAATTTTAGCTTATAAGTTTTAAAATGACATAATTCGATGCACGATTGGAGCTCGGGGGAAACAGTTAATCCCTTATCCCTCTGACTGCATATCCCGTGATTTCCGCGGGTTGGAAGTTCGTCTGTTTTTTGCTGCATCTTGCGATTTTCGCAAGCTAATGGGTTTACTTAGTATTTTTAAAACGTTGAATAATATTATACTAATAAAGCCCTGCATGTAAATAACAATTAGGTTGGTTCAAAGGTATTTCAACATGTTTTAAAACGTTGCATCTAAATAGTAATTCAAAAAAATTATGCAGTTAGAGGGTTAACAGCCATACCCGTACGTGCATCGAATTATAGCATTTTAGTCTTTTAAACTAAAATTTAATCATTAATTAGCTTTATAATTTGACACAAAAATTACGTAGAATCCATAAACATCTCAAGTATTCTATGCCTTCTTAGATGATGAAAATGACAGCCCCTTTCCAAAACAGAAGGGACCATCTTATATGATAGCAAAGAAAATGAAACTGTTAAGGTTCTTAACTTTGTTTACCTTAAAATTGGTTTTAATATATCCATACTAGAAACTGATTTTTTAGTTTTTGAAACTTTTTTTCCCAAGTTATCAACCTTTTGACCGATGAACATTTTAACTTGAGTTTTACGCATAATAGCTAATCAACCTTACAATAGTAAATGCCGCTAATCAATCAACTAACCAACCCTTTCTCTCCGGTTAACAAAGTGTAGTTGAAACATTGGTTTACAATGCAAGTCCAAAATTAGATTCTTAGAAGATTTAAAGACTTTATATTTCGTGTCTGTAATTAAGAATTTATTTTCTTTGTCAATTGATTTTTATTCACTTTATAATTCGATCAACAGTTTGAATAAACGTGTACTTATTGTTAACTGTTACCGTTGCAACTGCCATAGCAACAACAGTTTCATTGTTGTTGTTTTTAAGCAGAACCCTTAAAATTGTGCTTCAAAAACTTAAAATTGTATTTTAAAACAAGGATTATTTGTTCAAAAGCTTTTAAGAAGAAAACGAAAAAAAGATAACGATATCCAAGTCGCCATTATCCTTCTTATCAGTCTAAAGAATTTTAATCAAAATTTTACCGAAGTATAGAAATTCATTTGGCCATAAACTTAACTTAAAATTTTTTTTAATTATATGAAAAAAACGAAGAAAATTTTTCTACAGTATAAAGGGAATTTTTAATATTTTCATTAAGAAATATATTTTTTTCATTATTTATGGATTAAAAAAATTATTTTGAAAAGCATGCTAAATTTTACTGAATTCAGTATAACTACTTTTTCCTTTTTAACTAAAAGGGGGGAAAATATAATCAATCAAATCAACCCTAAGTTCTACATTTTTTGTCTTAGCCGTTTTTGTTTGAAAAGTTAAGATAATATGAAATTATCTAAGATTTATGTAACTGTACATATCGTCATTTAACAAGCAACACCACCTGTCTCAATTTTTTGAAATTTCAACGAGGAAGAAAATACTCAATTTTTTACAACCAATAGCGAATATTTCATATTTTTTCATATCTGGTAGTAACATGCGGTCTCATGTTTTTATCAGATGTTAAAAAAATTCAGAAATGTTTGTTTTATTGGTTGTAAAAAAATTGAGTATTTTCTTCCTCTTTGAAATTTCAAAAAATTGAGATAGGTGGTGTTGCTTGTTACGCGACGATATTTTGTCATTACATTCTGTTATACCTAGAAACGCATTTTGGTGCAAAAATTTCATGCAACTCATTTTCTTACTCCTAAAAAAATTTACTTTCTTATTCATTTTGTTTCTTAAAAATTAAATAATGGCTTGTAAAGAAAGCCTGCTTAGTTCAGTTTGATTGAGATTTCTGTTCCGTTTTGAAGCTATACGAAGGGATATTTTGGGACGGACTACGCGATTTTAAGCAGCGGTCAGATGACGAGAATAGCACGTGAACCGGTATACCATTCTCCAGAATTTTCCAGCCCACCACGCCATAGGAATGAGATTTGGACCAACAAATTTAACGTGCACCAGACTTGCGTGTAAGGCAGCTCTTTGTTTGAACTAGGTCTTGAGCCTTCGAACTCTCCGGTTCCGAAGCATTGTGTGGTTGTATGAAACTTAGGAATCACTCAATATCATTCGTATAACAAAATTATGCTTTTTCCAAGGAAATGAAATGTGCAACTGATATCTTCACAGACTTGTTCTGTACCTAAATTTCATGAAACAGTTGTCAAAATCTTTGAAAAACAAATATTTAGATCTCTCCAATTCATGTGTATTAAAATTTCTACTTAGTGCGAAATTCTCATTGTATCCGTAAATTGAAATTAAAATGTTTTATCTTATTTATTCGTGAAAACATGACGGAAATGAAAGGATTTGTTCTCAAAATCAGAAAAATCAGATTTAAAAATTATTATTACATCAAATAATAAAATTGACACTTTTATCTAATAAATGCAATTAATTTCTTTTGAGAATTAGAAGTATTTAACTCTAATTCAATATATTGTTTCACAATATTCTAGTCAATTATCGATGTTAAAAGTATTCTCAAACTTTACTCTTGACAACTGAAATACGAAATAATACGACTAGCGATGATATGTTTTCTAACGACCGGTACTAAAATAATTAAAGCCTTCTAACATTGCAAAAATAGTAGCCGATAAAATCAATAGATTCAATCCGCATGACGTCACAGTCACATGGAAAATATAACTGGGCCTTAGAAAAAAGCAGACATCACAATTGAAGAGATGAGTGGATGAACATGTTAAGTGACAATTAAGCGAATTTGAGAAAACGAGCTTTAAAGTTTAGAGGTTACATTTTTATTTTTTCACTAAATTTTTGCTGTTCCGGCAATGTAGCGACTAAAAAGCATTCGAAATTTTTTTATGTTTATTGACATGGTTATAGATCTTTTAATAATAAATAAATTTGATAATCTTTTGCACTTAACATGTTCTTCCATTCACGCGTCAAAAATACTTTTTGCTTAGTCGTGGAAGAATATATTAAGTGCATGTTTCTTTCTGCATTAGCGTAATAGTGGTAGATTAAATACATACGCATAATAATGAATTGGCAAAATTTTATACCTATAAAGTTCTTTATATTTTCATCACAAATTGAACAAGAAAAATTAAGTAAATTGGAAGCTGAAATAACACGCACACACACACATCACAAAATATTATGTAAGTTTGGGAAACAATAAAAATAAACCTCAAAACTATTCAAGAGTGTTAATGTTCAATTTTTTTAATTAATGATTCATAAAGAATTGATATACTTTTTTAAGAAAAGGAAGCTTTTGTTCTAAGTTTTTAATCTTTTCTGAAACTTACTTCGCTCTGGAATATTTGTCCATAATAGGCGTAATAATGATCAGTAAAATTGTATAAATATAAAACTATACGTATTTTCAGCACAAGTTGAACAACAAGAATTAAGCAAATTGAATGTTGGAGAAGCAATAAAATAATCAAAAATAATATGTTTGTTTAAGAATCAATAAAAATAAACATCAAACCCATTGAAGAGTGTTAATTTTTTGATTTTTCTTTTTTAATTAATGATTCTTAAAAAAATTATGTTATTTTTTAACCCTTTGACAACGAATTTTTTTATCCAATTTTTATGAGGCATTTTTAAACATTTTTTATCCAATTTTCTATGCGAATGAATATTATAGACTCCAAATAATTCATATTGATTGCTTTAATTTTTTTTCTCCGAGCAGATTCTAAACCAATGACTGGGACATCATAGTCCTCTAACCAAAAAACATAACTGTTTTATGCATGAAATGAAAAGTTTTTAAAGTAAAAAAAATTGGTCTCCTGTTTCAATTGTATGAGAATCAATTACATCAACAATACCGAAATAAATCATTACTGAAAAAAATGACGAGTTTCAAAAAAAAATCTTTTACTTACCGCTAATTTCTCTTTTCTTTGTCAGCGTGTAACTTTGCAGTTCAGCGTAATGTATGACTCGTATTGAAGACCAGATAGAAAATTCGTAAAAAATTACTGCGAAAGCTTCTTTTAAAAGCAAACGATTTCTATTTTCGAATTGTCTTGTCAATATTTTCGTCTGCATTAATACTATTTCCCGCGCTGAAAACGATTCGGCTTCAATCGAAGCACATGTTATTTTACTCAAGTTTAACAGGTTTCTCATGGAAAAAGATGTTAAGTACCCTTATCATGTTCTTCCACAACGAAAACGCAAGAGACTGTGCACTTAACATTTTCCTCGACAGAAAACTTTGTTATTTTTGTACTTTACAGATTTACCGAACTTCCTATATTTAAACTAGACTTCAACATGTTCTTTTGTCCAACTATCTCAATTTTTTCAAATATGTCACTTAACATGTTCATCCACTCAGCTCTTCCATTCCTACCTACAATTCATAGACAAAAATATGAAAGATTCATTTCGTCGCTTAATAAGCAGCAACACCTATCTCAATTTTTTAAAATTTCAAAGAGGAAGAAAATACTCAATTTTTCACAACCAATAATTAATATTTCTGAATTTTTTTAACATCTAAAATACACATGAGACCGCATGTCACTACCAGATGTGAAAAAAATAAAGAAATATTCGGTACTGGTTGCGAAAAATTGAGTATTTTCTTCCTCTTTGAAATTTCAAAAAATTGAGATATTTGGTGTTGCTTGTTAAGCGACGATTTCTTAATTGTTTTTTCGCATCTAGTTGTAAAATGCGGTTGGTTTCGTGTTTCTATCAGATGTTAAAAAAGTTCAGAAATATTCGTTGTTGGTTGCAAAAAAATTGAGTATTTTCTTCTTTGAAATTTCAAAAAATTGAAATAAATGGCGTTGCTTGTTAGGCGACGATTTTGTGTATATGAACTTCTGTGATGCAAAATCACAATTAAAGCACAATTTTTTAAGTGTTTGCCCCATAAGTAGCATTATAGTCATTTGAAAATCCTTTGATAAATTTATGACGACTGATATGTGCATTTAAAAATTGCCATTTCGAAACAATGTATTAGAAAATCGAACTTTTCCTTGAACATGCTTCATAGTAAAATTTCATATGAAATAATCATAAACAGAAAGTAAAATTATTATTTTTTGCATAATAATTTCTAAAAATTCTTTTGGTTAATGTATGATGCAATACAAAATTAACGGTATTTTTGTGCTCAACTCGTTCTAATATTACTTAAAATTATCTGTTGAGTTTTATGAATCAATTCTCCCAACCAAAGCTGGAGAATAAAGGTGAGAAGTTTCCTATACCTACTGTCACTGATCTAACTTGAAAAAATAAACCGGTGCAGTGATATTTTCTATCAATTAATTGCAAATGGGAAATATCGTAACTGATTATTTTGCATTATAATTAAGTAGAAAATGAAAGACAATTTATATGCTTACCGTCCATCCTCCTCCCTCGGTTTCGAGATCACAATAAGCCAAAAAGGGTTCTGTAGCATCTTTGGGCTTAATTGTGTATATTCCCGTCTTAGTTGTTCCTTGAGCTTGGAGATCAGCACAACTTGTTGCCAAGTATCCTTCACCTGGTCCTTCATGGTACGCCTCTGTTACTCCAGGTACAAAAGCAGAATTCCCTACTCTCAATGTAGTTTTCACACGTTCCACTTCATTTAAAATCTTCGTACAAACATTCTGTACTGCTAGTTGTCGGGATTCCATATGACCTAGCCTTTGAGCAGTTTCCTTAGTGGAATTATGAATTGCTTGGATCTGAGCAGTACATGATTCGGCACCTTTTCCTTTACCTGTCCATTCGCGAAGTTTCTTTAAAGTTTCATTGTGATACTTCTGATGCGTCAACTCTAGTGACTGAGACAATGCTTCCATTTTTTCTCCCACTTTGTTTATAGGTTCTGTCATTCTCCTCCACAGTTTTCGAAAGATTCGCCCAGGTGTTTCACGTTGAGGACTGCCGTCTTCCCCTTTACCAGCCACCTTAAGTTCCTGAGCAGTATCATGAGAATAAGCAATATCGTGTGCATTTAATCTAGAGGTCTTTTCAATGCCACAGTTGCTGCTTTGGATCGAATCTTCAAGTTTACTGCTAAATCCTTCCAGTTTGAAATGGAGAACGGACTGTAGAGAATCCATCATGTCCTTCCATTTAGATTCTAATATTCGTCCTATAGTCCTTTCAAGATCACTAGGACTACACTTCTTGGCAACATTGTCCAAGGGATGTCGAACAAATGAGTGCAAAACGTCTTTCAATGACTCCCTGTCACACTCAAGACACTCCGAAAGCAATGCTGTCGATGCAGTTAATGAGTCAATTTTCTTTGTTATGAAAAATTTCAAATCACTAGTAGGGCATGCATTTGGCATTCGCTCTATTCTTGTTTGTAAATCATCGAGTTTTCGATTCATTCCACCAAATATTTGGAACAAAGCTTGTACATTTTCTGATAATTTGTCTAAACGTTCTATTTCAACTTCGTTTTTCTTTTCTATTGATGTCATTTGCTTGCGACCTATCTCTTCTAAGCTTCGAGATATCCTCTGCAAAATTTCTTTTCGGGCGTCATTGTCTTGATGAATTTCGCTCAACAGTTGACTTTTTCGATTAATGTCTACAACTTTACTCAGTAAAGAATTTAATGTAGCTTCGATTCTATGTGATTTTCTTCCAGATTCTGAATCCAGGATCGCATCCAGTTTTCCTGTAAAAAAAATATTATTAGGCAGTTGCATTCGCTATGATACAGTTATTTTACTTTCTAAATGGATATGATGAATATTTATATTCATCGGCCCTTATTTGATTAGGATACGTTTTTATGTTTATACGCGTAGGCCTATTACAAGCAATATCAGCATTAGGTCATATGCGTTCGCTAACTAACCATCACATTTATTAAAGTAAATTACAATTGTTTTTACATTCTAAGCTGTGATTTAACTTCGCATTTCAAAAGGAGAATTAACAATATGTTAATTTGTAAAAAAAAAAAAAATGTTGGAATTAAAGTGAATGATGTGAAATTTCGTTTCATCTTTTATAACTGTTCTCGTCTGAAATAACTGCTCCCATTTCAGCTGTTAACAAAATAATATTGTATCCAAGCATTTCATTCTTCCTCTACACGTAAAGGAATTTAAAATGTTAACGTCTGTTTGCCGGACACGTTATGAAACAGAGAAAACAATTTGTTTATGATGTTATATATATGTTTGAAAGTTTTTGTTGACTCAACAGTTATTTCACTTGTGAAAAGATAAGTATTTGACGTATCGTTGAACAATGACAGCATGTGCAGAACTAAAAGACAGTATCACAATACGCAGACGAAAAATCATGGGTGATCACTTCGGTCAGTGGTTGAGCGTACAGTTCATCGCCTTCAAAAGAAATGCATTTGTAATGGAGAATGTATTGAACAATATCACATATTATTATTATTCACACCTATCCCGACCCAACATACCCGGAAGGGTGTAAGGCCTAAAAGATGCCAACAGCACGCGGTGTTCCCAAGTCTGACTCTAATGAGAAATAAATATGTTTTTCAACATTCTATTTCCTTTTTCTATGGATATAGCAGTAAAAAAGCCCTTTATAAAATGATTATGTAATTATTTTTTTACTATTTCAGGGTTGTTGCGCACATTCTTTGAAAACTATGTGTACAAATTGATATCAATCCGACAATAGGTTGCAGATTCATAATGCTTTAAACATACCAACTTATTTTATGCTCGCTTTATATATAAATATATTCGTTGTATTCAGGTGTCTTTTGTGTATGTAACGAGATAAGTGTTAAATTTATCGCAACGACTCTGCGCTTCTTTTATATTGGAAACGGTGCAGATTTCAAATATAATCGGTCTTATCTATGCTTATGATACATGACGAAGCCACTAGCATCTGAAATTCTCAGGAAAATTTCCAATATTATCTAGACAGATAAATATACTGAAAATTTCGCTTTAACTTATGTTTAAAAGAAACAATCAAGATCATTGTACAGTCCATGAAAAAAAGTATATGAACACTTCTTATTACTCAAAATCTACAAATGTTAAAATCAAGCAAAATATGTCATTTTATTTAGTAATGTATCTTCTTTAAATGTATGTAAATCATATTTGCGTAAGGAGCCGTCTTCATATTTATTTTTATATCATCTTCAACTTTTCCAAAGGTAACTTTCATTGTTTCTTCTTTTAAACGATTCTACAGATTGAGAACATTCCGAATATGAAATTGTCAGCAAAATTAATTCACAGAAAAACAATCGTATATAAACAGAGAAAAACTAGGGGTTATTCTAATATCTAGGAATGTAAGACACAGAAAATCCTGAAATCAACTAAGGAAACGTAAAAGTAAATGAAAAAGTTATTAAATTTCATTAGTTGATTTCATAGTCTGATACCAGACCTTTTAGCTATTCGTAAAATGATGTGGACCGAAAGATATAATCCAAAACATTTGCCAAAATATAAATCCAAAATTACATATTTTTATTTTCTTGATCATCTATGAAAAGAAAATTAAGAAAAATAAACAAAAAATTCAATATTAACGAAATAAATAATCTTTGAGTACACTTATTTTAAAATCGTTACTTAATTGTGGATGTGTAAAACCAGATTTTCAAAAATCGATGATTTGACATTTTTTATTCTATAGTTCTTTATATGCTGTTCAGATTTTTTAAAAACTATCAAATATCCTGAAAAACTTAAATAGTCAATGATGAATACAAATTTTTCATCAGAACTATTTTTAGAGTGATATGATAATTAGATGGTTGTTATGAAAGATTCCACTATCGATGAAATATGTTTTCATGATAAAGCTTTTCCCAAACGCATATTATAATCATCTGCCAAAATTTTTGATATGGCATTTCGTCGCTTAACAAGTAACACCACTTATCTCAATTTTTTGAAATTTCAAAGAGGAAGAAAATACTCAATTTTTCGCAACCAATAGCGAATATTTCTTAATATTTTTTCTCATCTGGTAATGACATGCGGTCTCATATTTATATCAGATGTTAAAAAAATTCAGAAATATTCGTTATTGGTTGAAAAAAATTGAGTATTTTCTTCCTCTTTGAAATTTCAAAAAATTGAGATTGGTGGTGTTGTTTGTTAAGCAATGATTTACATTAAATTGCTTTTTTACTCAATAAATCCGGTAATCGCAAGTAAAAGAAAGGATTCATACGTCTTTCAATTTCATTAATAAAGATTGTATTATATCAAAATATAAAGCCACTATTTAATTCACTCATAATTTTTTTTATTTTACTCTATTAGTCCATATTTTTATTTAATCATACTTTTATGATTACATTCACTCATATTTTGGTAAGCCAGTTTTACAAAAAAAAATCATTTTGTTTTATATATCAAGGATTTCCCAGAATTCTTCGCAGTCCTAATCAATTCCAATCCTTTCTTATGCGTTTTAAATAATTTCGTTCAAATACTAGCTAAATCAAATCTGCTTGATGAATCTATTGTTCGCATCTTCTCTGCTTTTTCATTATCATTATTTTGTAAATAATAATGTCATTCTATATGTATTACCTAATTATTAATAGCAATATCCAAAGAACTAAGTTTTTTCAGAGTACATTTTAGCTATTATTTTTCTCCCAGCTAACCCATATGTAAAATTGCGATGACCCACCCAACCCTAAAAAAGAGGTTTTAAATGGCAGTATTCTGAACGCTTTAGAGCTGTGTATTTTCGGGTCTAATGAACAAAAATGATTGAAATTTTGCGCAAGTTTAGTTCACCAGAGTTATTTCTTTTTCTGCGATTCCCATGAAAATTTAATGTGTTTCAATTCAATAATTTTTAAGATATAAATTTAATAATTCATTGAAATAATAAAATGTTACTTGAAATTTGAAAAAAAAAATGCACAGTTTTAATTTGTTATGTAGCTGTATAATACAAAGCAGGAATTACTATAACTGATCGATTATATCTGGAAATTTGTCGAAAAACGACAACCTTCCTTTAACATTATAAGATCTAAATTTCAATTGCTTATAATTTATCATACTCTTATTTGAAATGACAAAGTTTTATATGTATTCGAGCACATTTTATCTGAAGAATTTGAATTTGCATTCCAAACTGAGTATCTCGATTTACAAAAAATTAAGTTAGTGAAAATTTTAATATGAATATGACCGCCCTCTTGCCTAAACAATAACTACGTACACTTTTAGAGACCACTTTTCTAAAACGACAGAAAGTTTTGGTTTCACAGTTTGAATACTTCTTTGTCGGATTATACTGATTAAAACATTTAACCTGTAAAAAATTTTTAAAGATAGTAAACTGATTAAAGAAAGTTAGCTGTTATTTATAGTTAAATTATGATTACTTTATCAGAATATGACGCTATAAAGTCCTTTTAATTGTTCTTTTAATTAATATTGACAGATGGTACTCGTGTAAAAGAATCTTTACAAGAATAATTACATTTATTTGAAAATTATTAGATATGACAATTACGAAGGCGACTTATTAAACAACATTTAAAGCTTTTTTCGGCGATATTTATATTTAACTCGCTTCAACCTATTATGCTCCTTTTTTAATAAAGGGCTCAAATCTTTGATTTCCCAGTTAAATCGCGTTCGGGAAGTTATAGAAGCAATAAATATTCTCGGAGTCCTGTTGATTCAAAAATTAATCAAATGGTAATAAAGAGGATATAACTCATTTTACCATAAGGCGTAACTGGTTTTCTTGCTTTCTGACACATTTCATAATATAATAATGATGGTCGCGGTGGCCTGGTGGTAAATCTTCGTTTCGAGGTCGCTGAATCGTGGATTCCAGATCGACTTCAAAGAATATCAATCGTTCGTATGGAACAAGTTCGTCTGAAATCTGCAGTTAAAGATCTAATCCCCTACTTTGACATGTCGGGGATGTCTGAAGAATCGAGTGTCGTCTCAGAGTGTTTATGAACTTGGTTTAAAGTTACGAAATCCGTCCCAATAGCCCTCCCTTGAAGTGAGGTGAAACAAACACAAATAGCTGATCGTCTCGGGTACAGAACACTTTCTTGAAGCATTTTGCACTCAATAGGCGCTAATACCATCCTTCTGGCGGCTGCAGCAAGGCAAAATCTATGTTGGGTTGGAGTTGAGGCTCTAGCTCTTCGCGCACATATATGCAAATATCAGTCATCTCCACTGGACGTCCTTGGGTTAATCTTCTTCATGCCGAATTTGTGGCTTGAAATTTTTGTACAGTCGTCAACAAAAAAAAATGCGACAATTCTGTAACTCAGGTATATATTATATCATATTCACAAAACTAGTGTCGATGTTAATGACGCAAGGGGGACAGGTTTGTTCAAATCGACTGATTAACCGAGTTCATAAATATAGTTAATTAGCTGGTATCTCGAAATTTTTTCCATTCCAATCATTTTCATTCTCATTCAAATTAGTTAATAAAACACATTTTCTCATTATATGACATTATTGCACAAGGATTACTAAAATAATATTTTAAAAAGGCAAACGTAATAGCCATAAAAAAGTGTACTAAGAAACCGACGATATATTCGTAACTTATATTTAATGCAATTCTGCTAATTATATGCTTCGGGTTCGAACGGAAATCTCCAGTGCGCCAAAAGCTCATATGCAAATGAATGCAACTTGATACTTTTCCTGATAGTTTTTCATTTTCTTTTTGTTTAACTGTCTATAAATCTGCCATATACCAAATGTTATCCATCTAGCTTTTTTTTAATCATCGTGTTAGCATGCACGTGATCGGACAGACAGACAGACAGAAAAGACTTCCCTTAGACGGATTTCCTCCAAAACTTGATAAAAAACTATAATTTTGGTGTTAAGACCACATACCAAATTTCATCCCTCTAACTCGTTCCATTTTTTAGTTTTCGCGTTCGGAGAAGACGGGTCTAATTCCAAAATTGGTTTTTTTCTGCTTCAAGGAAGTCTAAAACGTGAAGATTCACTAAAATCTATAATCTAAAATCTAAATTATTTGACTATTACGATGCTTTGTCTTGTATACTATACTAGAAAATAAAAATGTCAACTCCAAATAGTGTTTCATCACCCGTACGCAGTCCTTTCAACCCAATAACGTCAGCTGAATTTCACCCTGCAAATTCAGGTTTATTTCCGTAATTCAAACATTTTCCTACTCTATTGGTCGAATTAAAAATCATCAGTGTAATATCCTTATTATTAGCCAAAAACACCGTTTCACCTATCCTATCCTAATTTCCTATCTGGTTAACAATCGTTTCCCCCTGAAAATATCATCTCCTCATTTAGATAAATTCATTAGCTTAAAATGTCAGTACGTATCTTCGTTTCTGTTAATTAACTCGGTTAATCAGTCGATCTGAATACACCTTTCCTCTTAAGTCATTAACATCGACACTAGTTTTGTGAAGATGCTCTAATATATACATGAGTTACAGAGGTGTCCTTTTTCAGTTGTTGTTGACGGCTGTACAAATGTCTAAACTAGAGAAGGGCTGACATTTAACCATTTGGACAGTGGAGACAGTGGCATTTAACCACATTCCACTGGAGATCTGAGGTAGTTCATCCGACAAATGATACCTCCGTGTCATCGTAAGAAATTAACTATTCTAAATTTCTTTTTTATAGCATAATCACGGCAAAAGTTTTACTTTCATACGTGTATCTTTCTGCTGCTTGCAGATGACTTATTTGGACTGCTTCGGCATAGTTTTATATATTGCCGTTTCAACAACACAAACTAATTTCATACTAATTGATTTCTTTATAAATGAAGTATTGCATTTTTGCGATTTTCCTTCAATTATGAAATTTTGCATTTAAACCTGGAGGATCGTTTGCGTTTCTCGAAAAGGACCGAAACACCCACCATCAATATAGACAGCTAATGTGAATGAATAATGCATTGTTAAAATACCGTTATATTTAAAAACGAATAAGTAAAGCTTTCTAACATCATATCCCCTAAACTATGTATCCGAATATCACGAATCACGTGAAATTCGAAAGACCGTTCACAGAACAATAGCCTTCTCGAGGAATTATGTTTCTCACTGCTTTCTAAATCACGTGATCGAATTCGGAAATCAGAAGTAACTAATTAGGATATTCCTCAAGCTCTTGAAGGAAGTTCTTAAGACGAATAAGAACTAATCAAAACGTTTACTCTATATATGTTCGACAAAAAAACCACAGATATTAAATGTTTCAACTATATAATCTACCAATTTTTGTTTTAGGAAAGTTTTTCTGTCATACTTCTATCAGCTGACGTCGCATTTTGTATGAAATCGTCTAGTGAAATAAAAATTGATTTAGTGTTGTGTTATAAATGATGTTTCCTCCTTGTTTCTTAGAATTAAGTTTATCCCAAGCAAGAGTTTTTAACTTTCTCATATTTTCATTTCACCAATTCCTTAGTATAAGACTTAAAAGTTTTCTCCAGTAATAGATTTATAATACCCTGTATATTTCTATTATAAAATCAATTATTCCGCTGTAATAAACTGTACATTGTAAATAAATTGCTTTTTTGAAAGGGCTTAATTTTTCTTTAGCTCCTTAACAGTGTTGTTTCTTATGCTATCTAATTACATGATTCCACCCCCTTTGTTTTGGAGATGCATTGTCATACTGATTCAACTACATGTCCATAGAACCCCTGAGATCTTAATGGATAACCGATCATTTTTGTATCGAGTTATAAGTCCATGAATGACTTAATTTTAGCTTATACGCTTTGAAATTGACGTGATTCGATGGACTAGAGAAACTTCTGCAAAATTGTTAAGGGATTAAATATGTCCAATTTTTGGCGAGAGTACGTGGTTCCAAACGTACATCTTTAGTAAATAGTTTAAAAAAATTTATTTGATGATTCAAGGATTATCCTGAAAGTATTTTCTGAAAAAAAATGCCTAATGATTTACTAGGTCAAGAATGAGCTAAACCGTTGTATGTAAGCATTTTCCCTTTCGTACTTTTATATGGTGAGAGATCTAGTATGGCTTTTCGTGGAACTTATTACGGGTAAAGCAGGTTTCGAATGTGGAACACTATTATCTATTCTATTACGAGAAATAGCGCCACCTCTACATATAACAGACAACACTGCAACTTGGTCGAGAAGGAGACAGGTTTAGAGTACAATTTTATATTATTCAATAACTTTTCGCATTCTTTAACAACATTTGTTTGAATTGTAGTTTATCAATTTCCTTGATTGAGTTTATTTTCGGTTGCAATTTGATAGACAATATCAAAAAATTCTGTGGATTTTTTTAAAAGTAAAAATTTGGATACAAATATCATACTTCACATTCAATCCATTTAAGAACCATTTAAAAATAGTAAAACTTTCTGTAGTAAAATAATACTGCATAATAATACATTTAAATAGTAAATATACTGTATGAAAATTAAAATGTAAGTCCATTGAATATTTTTCAGAGAGTTGTAAACTTTGGATGAATGACCGCTGTTTTCATACTGAAGGAAGAAGATTTAACGAATTAAATCCTTATCAGAATTACAGTTTCCGTAAAAATTAATTTCGATACACTATTTTTTCTCTGTGTTTGTAAGGGTAACTTTGTAGTTATAATATACTTCAATATTTTATTTCATATAATATTCCATGGTAGATAATGAAAAAAATTAAAAATATATATAGATGTGATAGTTATTTCATATTAATCAGTATAATTAGATAAATTGAAATAAACTTTAAAAATCTTATCTTCTTTTTAGTTAATTGGTAAGTGTATACTTACATCAACTACAACCGTTTATTTAAGAGAATTACAAATTATTAAGAGATTTAAAAAACAGAATTTACGTTCGATTAGGATTTATTCATTTATCTTTGCATTGCCACCTATATATGTTTCGACAGAATAAATATAACAACTATTGCACATAAGGTATTTAAAAAATCTTCTATAGTCGATCATTATGTTTTGATTTCACAGTCGTTAGAGACAGACCAAATCACAAAGACATTCACGGGTGAAAAATATTTTTTACTTAAGCATGCAAAAAACAAACTCAATTTAAATTAATTATTTTTTATAAAATGTTTATAAATTATATGTTGCGAACTTGTACTGAAGAATATGAAGGAAAATATTTTAACCTAAATGATGTCCTTTCCAATTAGTTAACGAGAGTTTTGTATCACCAAAATAATATTTCTTCTCAACCCTAATTATTAATATAAATAAATTACGAAAAAAATTCTTTTACCGATTTTTATCGATTTGTTTATATTATTATTTTTTTACTTAATATAATTTAAGTAAACTGCTATTCCCACAACTTTTAAAAAATTCCACCCCATGTTTTTAATCCTCGATTATTGCAGGCATTCAAAATATCAAAAATGTGCGTTTTTATTGGAATATATGTAAGTGCATTTTAAAATGGAATAATACGTTCAAATTTTTGAAGTGTAAACAAAAGTTCTGTTAAAGTAATACTTATAACGATTAACATTAAAATTATTTAACACTGTTTTTTAAAAGGAATGAATTCTAAAAATTTAGCATAATAATACTAATTTTTACCTAGCAATAAATGCACAATGAAAAAAAGAAGTTAAATTGCATATCTATACACTATTTTAAAAGGTTTCTAATGCCAAAGTTATTTAATTTCCTTTTATAAAAAAATGGAAATATATTTTACTAAATTTCAAGTACATTCAATAAATGCTCAAAAAAGTAACAAATGATAACTCCTCAAATATATATATGAAAATATTCATCAGAATGCTACGTAAAGAAAGATTTTAAAGCGCTTCTGTTTCTGATAACTTCAAGCTAATGCTTTTACTAACAATGAAAGTGACTTTTTTAAGCAAAATTATCATCAGATTTAAGGATGAAAAGTTTGAGAATCATTCGTTTGTATGTTAAAGTGAAAATAATTAGTTAAACAAATAAATCCAAGTTTGAGAATCACTAATTTGTACGCTAAAGTAAAAAGTAATCCAACGATTTATTTGAAACTTATGAAGTAACAAGCACTATCGAATAAATTCTTCATCGTTAGAAAATTTTCAGGACCAATATCATGTTTATCCTAATATTTAATCTGACATTTTGAAAAAATTCTTGCATCAAATTCAAACAAGGGAAGTTTGAGAATCATTCATTTTTACATTATAGTAAAAACAGGGTCGGCATTTTATTTCAAAATTTAATATGCTCACAAATATTGTCGGATTATTTTTCCCCTCTAAGAATTTTTGAAGTTCAGTTTCACGCTCTTCCTAATTAATAAACCTACTATTTTCAAGCAAAACTTTATCGAATTTATACAAGAAACGTTTGAAAACCATTCATCTGTATGTTACAGAAAAAAATTCATAAGCTAATTCATATTCATAAAGCTAAAGATCTGCCGAAAGTTGATAGGTAATACTCAAAAAATTTTGCAGAGCTAAGCCCAATGGCAAACTTCTCTTTGTCAAAAATGTAAAATTATTAAATAAAATCTTCATCAAATTCAAAGATGAAAAGTTTGAGAATCAATCCAAACCTTTATTCCAAACTTTTATGAACAAAAAAAACTGTATTGGATTAATTCTTCAAAGAAAAAATTCTTCATGATTTTCCTAGTGATAAATGTCAAAAAAAACTCTCATCAAATTCAAACAAAAGTTTGAGAATCATTCATTTGTGCATTGCGCGAGAATAAAAGATTTATTCGAAACTTTTATATACTGACAGGCAGTATCGGATAAATTCTTCACCGTTAGAAAATTTTAAAGCCCAATGCCATGCTTCTCTTTGTCAAAAATGTAAAATTACTAAATAAAACCTTCATCAAAATACATGAAAAGTTTGAGAATCAATCCAAGCCTTTATTCGAAACTTTTATACACAAAAAAACTGTATCGGATTAATTCTTCAAAGTGAAAAAACTTCATGCTTTTACTGGTGATAAATGTGAAAATTTCAAACAAAACTCTCATCAAATTCAAAGAAGAGAAGTTTGAGAATCATTCATTTGTGCGTTACAGAGAATAAAAGAAAAAAAAAGATTTATTCGAAACTTTTATATACTGACAGGCAGTATCGGATAAATTCTTCACCGTTAGAAAATTTTAAAGCCCAATTTCGGCAGAGCTCTAGAGAATTGCTAAGCTCGGTTCGAGACGTCTGTTCCATTTGGCGCTGACAGACTACTAGGAAGGACACTCCTGGGATTATATAGCAATCCGCCCAATTCCCACAACATAAAGCTTGTTCCGCGTGGTATAACAGGATACTCCCATCTTCTAGATATCATTGCTAAGTGCAGGAACAAAATAATAAAAAAGGACATCGGGAAAGTGAAAGCTTTCTTCCGTACTCCATTTAGTAGAGGGCCGGCTTGACCTGATAAATCTGACATCATTTGTCAGTTATTCTGGATGTTCCCTGTCTTCAACATTCCAGCCCGATCGACCAATCCGATTTCTGGACTTGATTTTTTTTCTCTCTTCCATTTCTTCTTATTCCTTTTCTTTTACTTTGCCAAGATGGTACAATTGTTGTGTCGAAATTATGTTTTCGTTGCTTTCTTCTACATTTTTTTTACTTTCATTTTATAGTTTCTTTCGTTTCTTCTGTCCAAGAACCTATTTAGCTGCAGAGATTAAAGAATAATCTCTTTAAGCTTTTGACTTTTGCTACTTTCAGCAGCTTTCTCCAGTGTTAGAGATAACGATATTTTTGATAGGTTTGCACTTCGGTTGAAAGGCACCGAGTACGTAAAATCAATCAAAAGTTAATTTTTTGCTCAGTTTTATGTCAAAATCGTTGTTAATTGTCATTAGTTTCTGAAACTATAACAGATGTTTTCCAACAAATTTCTAAGGATATCATGTATACATCATATAGTTTTGCTCTCTTCCTTGTGTTGTTTTTCTACTTTAAAGAAGTGATCCAAAATATGAAAAAGTGTTTTTAAATAAAGAAAATTGGTACTAGAATTATAAAAAAATAAAAAGAGCTGAATCATAAAGTTTAGGAAAACTTTTCTTTTTAATAAGTTTTAAGGATAAAACTTTCAATTTAATAAAATCCCTACATTTTAAAAATATAGAATTAAATAAATCAAGGAGTGTCATTTTTAGATGAGACTTTGAAAATTTTTATTAACTCATTTTAAGGTCAATTATTGGCCATTTTTGGAATATCACTGTATCAAGATTTTTGGTGCTTTGTCTCACTTAAAAATACCTGGCTTATAAAAAGATTTAGTATGATAGCTACATAGTTTAGTAACAATTCATCAAATATCAAAAATAGGTCGTTTAATTCGTTATTTCATATCCTCTATTTTCTTTCTAGGAGTATTAGGAAAATCAATTTTGTGAATCCGAGTTAACTCGCTTCAGCAGAATCACGGAAAGAATGTGAACTTGGGAATTTATTAAGAGAAAACTCTTTCTTTTTTTTTTGTTGTTGTTGTTTTTTTAATAAAAACCTATTCTGTAAGCCTCAAGAGCATTGCAGTAATATGGTAATCAATAAGGGTTATTCAATATTTTCTTTTATAACTATTTATTGAAAATATTTTAAAAGAACTATGTACATAAACTTTGCTGAAATATTTATAAATAGTTCAAAACGAACGTAATATCTGTCATTGTCACTGCAATAAATCGTCAAAACATTATTACGAAGAAGATTAAACGATAATTTTAGAAGGAATAGAAACATCAATTTTATCATTATTATGTTTTTTTATTTATTTATTCATCAGTATCCTTTTCTATGCACAAAGTTTTGCAAAGCTATCGATACATTGATAATTTATTTAAAAATTATCTTCTTTTTTTTGTTCAGAGATTCCATGGAAAATTCTTTAAAGAGACAAATGATTTATGGCTTTGTTTTAAGAATTCAGCTCCATTGCGTATTCAAAATGGTAGTGCTAAAGAAAAGAAATCGAACGTAAAAGTATATTGATGAATGTCAGAAGAAGATTCATATATTTCAAATGTTAATCATTATGCTGAATCTGAACCTACATATTATTAAAATGAGTTGACTTCAGAAGTATCATACGCTACTTTTAAGAAACACAATCGTGAATAAGGCAACACATTTTTGAGGAGAAGGTTTTAAAATCAAATACAAAATAACTAACTTCCATAAGAATGCTAGGTATTAACGATTAGAGCTTTTCAGTTTCAAGGGCAGTTTTATCATATAATTTCTCAAGAGAAAACATGTTTTGCTTATACATATAATAAATTTTTAGTTTTTCGTTATTTTTAAGATCAAAATATGAAAATTATTCATATTTTTCGAACATTTAAATGTATATATATTTTTTCCAAATACAGCAACTATCTTCTGATCTCTTGCGTCGTTATCTTCCTTATATATTGTCTTGAGCTAGAAATAAGTTTGTAAAAATGGATGATGTTCCTTTGATTGTATGTTATTTGAAAATGTCATTCTGTATAAACTTCGATGATCCAGCCTTAGTAAAGAATCCATGAAGAACCGAACCATTTCACAAAATAAGAATCGGAAAATAATTTTCAAGTTAACAAATTCTTGCTGATATTAATGACCGAATGGAATTATGGATAATTGTATGGTATAAAATTTTGAATTTATGAAAGATTTAACTCACAGTTCAAAATGCTAGTATAACAGTTATATATTGAATAACTACTTCTAAAATTAACAGTTATTCATTAAAGCATTCAAGAATTTACATCTCATGCTATTATTGAGATTAGTATTTATCACTCAAAAGCAAAACTAAATTTGCATGAAACCGCTGTGAAATTCAGGTAGTTAACTAAAAATAATTACCTGCAATCACAGAAGCACAAGTGGAATTTCCACTAAGCTTAGATTTAGTACAAATTAATCTTGATGATACGTAATGCTTTCATCCGCCTTTTCCCTCCCTCCCTCGGAAAAATTCCTGACTAATGATATAGGAGTAACATAAAAAAAAATCTCCTTGATTATTTGGACGAATAACGAATAAAGACAGAGCGTCCATAAATAAAGTTATAATACATGTGGAAAGAAAGTGAATTGTTGAAACATTGCGTTGCATTTTTGACGGCACTCCTCTCTCCAAACTTGCGTATCACATCAGCATAAGATCATTTAAGGTGAGTGTTCTTTCGGTTCAGGGAGGCATTTGTTACGGCACCCATCTTTCCAAACTTGTGTATCACATCAGAATAAGATAATTTAAGGTGCACGGCAGACTTTTGGTTAAATCGGAGTTCGAAACTATGATCCTCCAACCATAAACCCAAAAGTATGTTTTCAGGCCACACAAACCGAAGTAACTTGATTAATTTTCCCAAGATAAAAAGACAGAAATGATGCATGATCTTATAACAAATCATGCTGTTCATTATTTATTTTATAGTTACTCAACAGCAACTCTGTGCTTTCTAGAAAAAACAATTAATTTAGCATTTCTAAATTAAGGCATTGAGTGAAATAATAAATAACTTTAGCCTTATCACTGTAGAATAAAACATTTCCTGGGAGAACGGTTTTTACAGCATATACCAAATAAACAAAGAAAATTTAAGAATATTATTATAGTGTCCCAACAATCCATACTCAATTTGAATTATTATTGCATTAACATGAAATTTCCTCACTCAATTTTTTTAACACAACTGTAGAATTTTGTCAGTGATTGGAGGTGTTTGAACTGTTGGCTTTTATTGTACAGACAACGGCGACAAATTAAATTAATTTCAAAGTCTCTAAGCATATAAATTATCATTTGAGCGCTTTCTTTATCAATGTCTACTCTCAACTCGTAGATTTTATCCGGCTTAGGGTTATAAACATTATCCAAAAAAACCATCGGTATGATATCTGGTGAACGAGAAGGGAAGGGAGAGGACTCTTTCATCCCAACCAATTGTTAACCATAAATCCATCAACGTAGTCCCTCACGTCAAAATGGTAATTTGCGTAATAAATATCTTGAGTTAAGATATTTTAATACATGTTATTAATTGTTTATATTATAATTTTTAAAATGTACATTTTTGCATACTTTTGGGGACGCCTATAATGTAGAACACCAAATTAAGAAAAGATTTTCTTACTTTCAACTCCAGCTACGATCTCCTTGACTGAAGCCAACTCTCTGCGAAGCTCATGATGTCCAGTTCTTGCACTAGGAACAATGCTGAACATCAAGACGCTGGCGAAACATAGGAGATAAAATTCCATCATTGTATTCCTAATCGATGTATCCAGACGATCAAGAACTATTTATCTAAATTCGTCAATAGTTTTCTCCACCATGGTTCGTATCACCTATCACGACCTTAAAAAAAGATTTGAGGTAAATAAATTTATTGCCTGCAAAATTATATATATTCCTACATTTAATACATACTTTTTATAACAAATGTCACTCTCGTATGTTTTCTGCTAATTGAAAATTTCAACGAAAGGTTGAAGATTTTACTTTAATTCGAAAAAGAATATTAGTAGGCGCTATTAAATTTCCCGTTGTTGAAATAACCAACATCAAATAAGAACTTGTAAGACTATTTTAGAGAATTCACATGCAATCAGATTATTACTTGTCAACTAAAAATCCATTTTCGAGGGAGTGGAGTCAATTTATGCTCACGTGATGCTCATTAAATGCGTCGCGCCAGCTTAAACTTGAAATATATTGTTTATTTACGGGTGGAGAAAGGACATGACCTCACAGCACAATGAAAAACAAGGTGTAGTTATTTCTTAAATGACATTCGCAATTACGTTTGTCATGTGACTGTGGCGTCCCACAAATTGATTTCATTCTTTGGTAAAGTTGATTGATTGGTTTTAGAAAATCTTTAACTAAAAACATACCTAGCGCTAACAAATTATATTGCAAAGAAGGTGAGGAATTATTGATTTTGAAGCGTTTCTTTTATTAATAATAATAGTGGTTTAATTCCTATTTGCCTGTCGATTAGAAAAAAAGGAAACAGTTAAATTTCATTCCTGCAACAATTCTACCTTCAACAGCTCCAGAAAAATGTAATTAAGACCTTCAAAGAGTTAAATCAACATTCTTTAAGCGAAAATATCAAGCTAGTTGTCAACCATTTGAGTGGGGCAGTATAGCCAAAGTTGGCTATTGCGCCAGGAAATCCAAACAATCAATTAATCAAGCTAGCTGTATGCAAAATATAATTATTTGGAAAAAATTATCTTTCTTTGAATTCTAGGATAGATGCAAATAACTTCCGAACCTAATTGAATTTTATTCTAGAGATAACACTTTCTTTTCTGGTCACTTTAGTCATTGACAGTGATGATAATTAATAATGTAACCTTACACAATAATGAAAACTCACAATATTGAAAGGAATTACGATACTGAACGGCCATTATTCATTAAAATAGAATGAAAATATTCTGAGTATTGGTTGGAAAGGAAAATTCTTCAGAATCTAATTTTTAAATAAAACTTAGTTAATGTTCTTTCATTTTTTTATAAAAATTATTTACCTTTCAGAAAAAATGGGTACAATCTTGATCGTTTTATTAAATTTCGGGGCAAATCCTGAACATCTTTCATACTCCGGGAGTTCGCATATATTTTTATATGATAATTCTTAAATATTAATATTAGTCTATTCGTAGCTGGCAGTCTTCATTTCGAATTACCAGAAACTTCCTTCGTGATTGAAAGCGCAGTAACTGCAGTACAGCTGAATAAAATTTCATTATATTCAAGGAAATCCCAATATGTCTGTAGTGCAAAGGTTTATAAAAGAGGAAATTAAAATTTCCAATTTTGCTCATTTCAAATTAGGAACTGTATGAACTTTCTGAAAAAAATTATTATAGTTTTAAGTTTTGTCTTACTTCATAGAAAAAGGTCACAGATCGTAGATCTTTCAGTATATATAAATATGTGTCTCGATACCGTTAAAGCATGATATCCTCAAACGAGAACTCATTTTTAAATACTATTTTCCTCACTTTTCTTCAATTATACATGTTTAATCCTCCGACTGCGTATCCCGCGAATTCCGCGGGTTGGAAGCAAGTCTATTTTCTACTGCATCCTGCGATTTTCACAGGCTAATATGTTTACTTAGTACTTTTATAGCTTTGGATCATATCAAACTAATAAATCTTTGCATATAAATAACAACTGGCTTGGCTCAACGGTACTTGAACACGTTTGCAAACGTTGCATCTAAATGGTGATTTTAAAAAAATTACGAAGTCGGAGGGTTAAGCGACAACGAATTTCTTTTCATATGTTTGTTTCCTTTCCTTTCGCCTTGACCATAGCTCATATACTTTGTTTCCAAGTACAGAAAACTTTATCTTTAATCAAAGTAAAATTCTATCAATCGTCTCAAAAAGTTTTCTAATCAGTACTTTTAAGGATATCTTTAGAAAAGTCTTTTTATAAAAATTTCTTGAAGTCAAGAAAATCGAAGCAACTTGCCTGTGATGATATTTAAGAAATGTTTATTTACTACAGTATTTATTTCCAGTCTAACCTCTGTATCTTAGTCTGCTCTGAAGATAACAAAAATGTACATTTTGAGCAATATATGATGTCATCAAATCATGACGAGCAAACTTCGAAGAATTTTAATATTATTCCGATTGAGATGCAACAGATATGATATAAGAATGTCTTCACCAACTATTTTACATAGCGTTCTGCATGAACATTAACTTTTTTTGCTGACTTGAACCAGTGGCTTATGGCCCCTGGCATTGATTGTCTTCGTTAACCACAAATGCTTTCAGGGAATTTTGTTTTTCCAGGAAGCAGCCTTCCGAAAGTCACATGTTCTCGTTTTTCTTAGCAAGGCATGAATGTCTTGTTTTTTTTATTGTTGTTCTTTTTGTTTTGTTTTGTTTTTCCTCCTCCCTGGGTAGTTGCCTAACAGAAACGAGGTCAGGTCAGGATGTTTAATTCTGGCCAATTCCGGTCATACAGAGGATTTTTAAACAGACCTGTGGTAGTCTGTCCATGATAGATATACCCCCACTTACGTGGGGGATTACTGGGCATAATGCAAGTTATGGACTCATTTAAGAATAAGTTCAATACTCGTTGATATTGCATTCGGTCCATCTCTGTAATTTATCCCTTCTACCCTAGAAAGAGGCGATAATCATCTTAATGACATGCCTCTTATTTTGACTATTGTATATTCTATATAATAGGTTCCTAAAGAATGTAGGTTTATACGAACCCATGTTCTACAAAACAAAGAACCAGAGCAGTGTTTTCCAACGTGGGACCTACGCCTCACAGGTTGGGCAATCTGATTGTTAAGGGGGGCAATTCGAAAATGGACTCGTCGAAATGGACTAATATTAAAAATTATGCATATGTTACATAGGGGGCATAAGAAATTTTGAAAGGTTTAGGTGGGGCATGGCACGAAAAAAGTTGGGAAACACAGTACTAGATCAAAAACGTACTGAGATTACCTATACTCTATTATTGAATTCAAAGCCTCGTTTAAATGCGCTGAATTTTGATACGTTGATTATCTCCTCAGCAGGATCTTGGTGTAGTAGTTGGAATAAAAATGCTAAATGACCTTTCTGTGATTTTTTTTGAATTGCACTTTTTGATTTCAATTAGTCAGATGGAATTACAAGAACAGCCATAACACGCTAATGTGTGTTATAATGGCCATTCTTATCTATAAAAGACAGAAAAATTAAGCTCAATCATGATTGAAAACTCCAAGTAGTTGAAATATCCTTCCCCAAAAGATAACCGAAATTCACGTCTTTTATAAATGGATTTACATTTCTTTTGTTTTTCCTTTTTGTATAAAAAAGAGGGAAACTACGAATTATTGTCCTATCATTTAAAATTACGTTTCTATCATAACCCAAGCAATTACACCAATTTACAAACATATGTTTTTCTTAATTTATCACTATTTTCTTTATTAAAATTATTTTTGTTAAAATTTTAACCGATTAAATTTACGAATTTAAATTTCTATGCATTTTTACGATTCTTTCATATTTATATTTAAAAAATGGCTATAAACAATATGCAAATGCAATAAAAATGCAGTTGCAGCATTCAGTAAATACTAAAAATGAAAACAGCTGAGAAAAAAGTGTGATGGTGCAATCATCTGTCTATCAACAACATCAAAAAACTCTTCTTCAACTGACGCGACTGGCCGTTTGACCGATTAGTACCGACCAACACCTTCCTGTAACATCCTTCATCATTGAAATAAACGTCAATATCGCTCATTTTGGGCTTTAATCTCTCGCGCTGCTATTTTGCGGCTGCTTTTATCTCGTTTTCGATCAGTTTGTTAAGCGTTTTCGGTGCCTAATAGTTCGATCGATGAAGAGGTGACTTTCTCGTCATACTTATTAACTCTTTCATTTCTACATTTTAACATTGACCTAGATTTTTTTATTAGGAAGTAAGTTTGCAAAAACACCCACACATCATTCTGATATATTATAACAGTTATTATCCATTAATCATATTCATTTTTCAGCCTTCCTGAAAATGGTTTGATTTTTTTTATGAATTTGAATCACCATTTGTAAATATTTTGCACTCCTCTGAAAATGCAAGGACAAACAAAAAAAATTATCTCCTCATGTTTCTGAAAATTATTTTTTTATATTCACATCAATCTTCTTATTTTTAATGCATACCATTCTTTTCTGTTAGTTATAAAAAACTAATTTTTTGCTGGAGATTCCATAAATAATTTTTAATTTGATGATTAAGTTTATTTTTAGGAAGGACTGTGAAACAACGAAATAGTCATTTGATAGCATTTTCTTCATATTTGAGTTTCTTCAAACTTCAGAAAGTTATCTATCGTTGCTAAATAAAGGGCAAACTGGAAAGTTGCACAGGGTTAGGTGAGAAAATAAGTTTTTGATGACAGCACAACTTTCTTAGACTAACTTTGATAACTATTCTTATACACTATAAAAGGAATTCATAAAATTAACTTCAAAAACTAATTTTATACATTTGAATCATCATTCGTAAATATTTTGTTCTCATCTGGAAGCGCACTGACAGAGCAAAAAATTATCTCCTCATGTTTCTGAAAATTATTTTTTTATATCCACATCAATCTTCTTTTTTTAAAGCATGCCATTCTTTTCTATTCTTACTTACTAAAAGGTCAATTTTTGCTGAAGGTTCTATAATTATTTTTTGATTTGATGATTAAGAATTTTTTAACATTGATCATAAAACAACAAAAAAAAGTTCATTTTATATCTATTTCTTCATATTAACGTTTCTTCAAACTTTAGCAAGAGCTGCTTTTCTTTAGTAAACAAACGATAAACTTGAAAATTCCGGAGGGTCCGGTGAAAAGATTTTTAACGAAAGGATAGCTTTCATAAATTTTCTTTGATAGCTGTTCTTATCTACTCTAAAAGGAATTTCTAAAATTAACTTCAAAAAATTAATGAAAAATGTGATTTCTAAATTTTGTTTTAAATATATTTTTGTCCAAAAATAACCTATGAAGGAATTTTTATGGTACAATGGGGCAAAAGTGGTGTGTCATTGATATAGCCATTAAAGCTATAAGAAAAATTTTATCACGTCAGAGCAAACTCTCACATTAAAAGTAGCGTAACTGCTGATTTTCCATACGTTTACATCTCCATTTGAATTATGTTTCTTAAAATATTTTATAAAGAGTTTCCAAAATTTATTGATAATTCTGTAGCATTGTCTTTTCAGTTTTACAAAGCGCGGTTGTTGTTGTTTTTAATCTTAATTATGAACCAAAAGTAACCTCTGTATAATACGATTGTTACTTTCCTAAAAAAATGTCGTACTATGCGAATCTGTGTTGCACGAAACAAATAATTAATACAATAAACAGGCTTAGGTTCTAAAAATTAAATGACAACATACTGTTATATTTATAATTAAGAGAAATATCTTTATTAAAGCGATTTCACCAAAAATAATGCATATAAATAATTGTATATTAATTAATGTTTTCTTCGTTGTCATTACTAAGCCCCGTTAACAAAGCGCGGGGCTTTTTCAGTGACAAGATATCGTCATCCTCTTAATTTTTTTAAGCAATATCTTGACTTCTATACAATACTCTTTCTCAAAAATCACTCAGTTTGCTTGCTTTTAATTCAAAGGTCTTTATAAATTTTGTTACATGATTATAACATGGTAGCCTAGGATTTTTCCGCTTCTCGAATTGCTTTAGAGGGACACTGTGTTGTATGAGCGTTTTCCCAAATTTTCTAGCCATGCTATGAAACAGCCGTGTGAAATGAGGATTACATGTATTGCTTCATATCCTACTGAGCATTTTTTAAATTATTTTTTGTTATACCGAGGAATATGTAATGACATATGTTTAATTTTAATCATAAGGCATGGAATTTTCCTAAACTAATGTATGCATCGTCAGTCACTTTCAGTATGTCCTTGGGTAAAAAATTTTACTGAAGCAATTGTATTGCTTCATATCCATCTGAACATTTTTTTTTAATTATTTTTTTGTACACCGAGGCATATGTAATAAAATCTGTTTCATTTTAATCATAAAGCAAAGAATGCTTTTAAGGACAAAACTGGGTTTTTTTCTAAGTCCTGGACTAACGTATGCATCGTCAGTCACTTTCAATCTGTTCTTGGATAGAAAAACTTTATATTAACAACTAAATTGTATATTTTGTTGTCAATCGAAAATGATTAAACAAGGGATATAAACACATATGGAATCCAATAAATAAGTATAAAAATAAAAAATATCACAGTGTTGCATTTTTGTTAAGTGAAATTTATCAAAATTCAATAAACATTAAAACTTTCGAAACACGTCGAATAATGATTTGATTCTGCTAAAAAAAGCAAATTGTTTTAATATACTTCTTTTCTCTTTTCATGCACAGCCAGCTTATTATTTTTCTTCCTTGGGATGAAGGTAAATTGTGGAGGCACATAAAAATGCTAAGAATTGAAGACAACCATTATTTTTACACATCAACAGTTTCGAATTCAAAAAGAGTTATGATTTTCGGAAGTGTACAATAATGTTGGAACCTAAATCCATAATACATGTTCTCAAAAAATATCTCATACAAGAAAAATTGCTTTTCTGCTGTTCATTCTTTTCTGTGTTGTTAAAATCTTAGGCGTTTCCGAATAACTAGAAGGAATATAAGTTTATCTAGTTTTAAAAAGTTCAAGTTTAAAAACTGGTAATTCGAATGCGAAAGTAAATCATTACTTGGCAAAATATTCAAATTCAATCTTAGTGCAAATGAAAAATTTTGTTTATTACATTCATGAGTGCCTAAAAAGATATGTATGCGAGATTTTAAAAATTTAGCTTGGATGAAATTCTGGCCATCTAAAAACATAGTATGTCGTTTGATTCCTAAGATACAGAAAAAAGTGTTTTCCCTTGATTCCGATGTTTTATTAGTATGCACTGATTCGGTCTCACAACGAGTATTTTTCACAGTCTAAGAAGGCTGTTTTTCTTGGAAAAAATCAGTTTATTTACCTACATATAATTTCCAAAAATTCGGTTTCAAACTACAGGATCAGTTAAAGTTTTTTTTTCGTTTTGGTACTATTAAATAGTTCTCACTTTAATGACACAATTTCTGCGCAGTTTTTTCCCTCAATTTTCTACTTTTGTTCATATAAAATGTTGAATATAAATGCGACCAAAATCCTAAAAATAAACTTCTCTGCATTTACATTGTTACTTTCAATCATCACAAATAATTTTTGGAAAAATAAATTTATTAACATTAAAAAATATAAAAATTTTCATAAAACTGTAACAAACTCTTAATGATAAGTGAGTACGTAAATGGTCAAAAACTTTTTAGCTTCTTTTCCTTGTTTTAACAGCCAAATAAAGGCATTAAGAAAAGCTGGCTGAATCCTTGCCGCTATCTCCTATATTTGTATGACTTCAGGCGATTCCACTATCAGATGTTCCATGAAGTAATTTCTTAATCAATATTTTATGCCTTTATCTAAGTTCTTACCACTCAAAGCTGGATTTATTCTTCATTGTAGGATATAAGTTGCAAACATCTCGAACGAAAGTTAAGATTGTGGAGGCGTATTTTCGTCAACACTAATAGAGGAACACCTTCAGACAAATGTGGGTTTTTCACAATCAGTTGCACCTACACACAGTGATCTCTGAAGTTCAATAGTCTAAGCAACTAGTTTCCTCGTCAATGGGTCAGTTATAATGAATTGTTTTCTCGCCTAAGGAAACGCAGCTGGATATGTTTTCAAAACACAAACACATCCAACAAAGCTGACCTTTTCACTCATTAAAAAAATATCCAGCAAATGGATAAAATAGCATCGAAATATGTGTTTGTTTATTGACATTTAATCGGCGTAAAAATTGTCTATGCTAACATTTATGATTGCGCAAGCTAGTCGAAGTATTAAAAATGTTCTGAGAAAAGGAAAATTGTTATCAGTGCAAAAACATTATTCTATATAAAATAAACTTTTAATATATAAGACAAATATGGCTACCTGCAAGGTCATCTTTTTATTTTGAAAAATCCTTCTCTAGGATACAGTATTTAATGTTAAACATCGAGAAAAAATGGATAAAGTTTTTATAGTATGACTTCTTTCATATGTAAATTCAAATTGTATTTGCATGAAACCAAAAATAGTCTAAAAAAGGTTTGGGGGATGTATCCAAATCGAAAGCATATAGCTATCTTACATCATCTAAAATTAAAAATAACTGAGATTTTTGGAAAATAAAGCTTACTTTGGATCTTAACGAAACTAGTTACCAAAAACAAGCGAATGCCTGAATTTAAACTACTATAAAACATTACTGGCCACAGCATTACCACGAAAATAAAACTCATGTTGTCATTTATTTGCCATTAATTTGCCAAAAATTTTCTTAGATATTTACAGCCACTAAAGTTTTATTTGCATGGTGTAGGTTATAGCTTAACTTTTCAGATTGGCGGTTCGTAGTATTTGACACAATTGGGTAGTATAATATTTGTACCCTCATTACCATGTGCATCTAAGATCTGTTTATAGCCCAATCAGCAATGCTTGAAAGAAGGGACGGAACGAGTATAGTCAAATAAATGCTGCAACGTTTTGACCAAGTAATGCTTTAAAATGAATTTAACATTGATATAGTAAATGAAAGTAATTCCAGAATTAGGTTTCAAAAATTTGGCAGCAATGTGTGCTTTCATATATAAATGAATAGCGTTTCAAGGTTAAAGGATTGAAAAATGCTGCACCAGTGGTGTCTATGGTAGGATTTAAAAACCGATGAATAAGATTTTTTTTTCTTAAAATGAAAGTGAACGCATTGACAAAATGCCACTTGGAAACAGACATCCTGTTAATGCTAATTTGAATATAAGAATTTCTTCATTGCAGAGCTGATTAGCTTTTCAAGATAAAATAGGAGAGAAGAATGAGAGGCATCTTTCAGGGCATTCTGTCATTAAAATTTCAGAGGTTCTTTAAGAATATAAAATTAATAGCCCAAAATAAAAAAATTAAACTTCTTTTGATTTCAACCTGATTGTTTTAAAGAATGAAGAAGATAAATTAAAACGATCGCAAGAATGCATCAAGGACCATTGAATTTTACTGCATAACCTGAGCATATGAAAATAATTTTAGGGAATGAAAGTTTTCTTGGATAGTAGAAGAAAGTATTTTTTAACTAAGGCTGAGAAATTTATTTTCACAAATATTTTCAAATGAACTATTCTATTATTAAATATTGTCAAATGAACTATTCTATTATCAAATATTGTCAAATGAACTATTCTATTTCTCACAACACTTTTTTCCTACCATGAGATATAAACAATTTCAGTTAAGCTTAACTGTTGAGTAAAATCATATCCAATTATATCCATCCATCGTTCATCAGTTTTTATGTTCTTGTTTAAAATATGTTGTCACTAGTAACAAATGAATTTAAGAAAAAGAGATATCTTTGTTTTAAACTGTGAAAAAACATGGCCATTATTTGAACGCAATTTAGAGCCAATGTTACTTTAGGAACGAGAGAAATAAATGCGGAATTAAATAGTACTATAAAGATTAATTTACATTCAGTTGGAAACATTTTATGGAAGAAAATATAATTTAATTAATTTAAACGTAGAGTAAATACTTAATAGCTTAATTTGAATGGAAATTCAAAAATTGAATTCACGGATGAATATTCTATTGTGAGTCTGTAAAATTGTAATTGTGAAAGTGAATTTCTTTATTAAACACGTAGAAAATCTGATAATGATACTCAGGTAATTTTTTACAAATATTTTTTATAGATGATCTACTAAATGTTGCTTGTTACGAATAAAGAAACACATGATGAAATAAGAAAAGTCATTGCTTACTTTTTAAAAATTGTCGGAAGAAATGAAATAGCTCAATTTACTAGTTAATTATTTTTGATTATTTATGTTATACTTTTACTTAGAAAGAATTATCTCAAATGCCTTAGATAACTGAAACAAAGTGGCAGATATTTACTTTGTTGCATGTGCATCTGTCTCAAAATAAAATCATTTTCCCTCCAATTGCTTTGAAATAATTAAAAATTGCTTCCAGCTCTGAAAGACAAAATTCTTGTCAAAGAGATTTCGATCCATACACATCTTACACGCTCCAGCTTAAAGCTTTGATAATTCCTCTTAAGCCATCTTCTCGAAACAGTACAGGAAAACATTATTTTTACTTTTGTTAAGGATAAAATATTAACAATTTTCCAAATGGAAGTTTTGGTTGGAGGTATTTCGAGGATTTCCATCTTATTTGATTTGATGGCCAAAATCTAACTAGGATGGTGCAGATAAAAATGCGATGGACATACTAAAAATACAATAAATTTCAAAACATCAAAAATTCAGCAATCCTTTGTGCTGGCATAATAATTCAGAATTATAAACATGAATGATTCACACAAACAAATCTGAAATTATTTTAGATTTTGACTGCTCCTACAAATTTTAAAAAAAACGAAAATAAAACTTTTTTAGATTTTAAAACATTGCTGAAAAAAACACTTTTTTTAATTTACTTTTTTGCATTATAAAGTCTAATTTACATGACATTGATTCCATAAAAATCGCATTTTTATGGAATTAAGCTCATGTAAGTTAAATGGATTGAAAGGAACCAAATGAAATACATGAGATAAATTTTAGCCCAATAAAATATGTACTAGTGGTAAACTTTATATACAAACTGAAAATGTTTAATGAATTTCAAAAATAATTAATGGGATAAAAGCTTACTGTGATTTTAAAATTTTAAATAATTTGCATGGCCTCATAAATCCTCGTGCTTGAAATAAGGTATTGAATAGTTTACCTGAATTGATAGTTTACCTGAATTTAAAATATTCAGTACAAAGTTTAATTATTAGACAAAAAACGAAACAATTTTAAATGTTGTAAATGCGTGTAAATAGTAATTAATCTGTGTAAATACAGAAAATATTCAGATAAAAACTCGAACTCCATTGGAAACTTTTTGCTATATTTTTGTTTAAAAACACCATTTTAGTTCTATTATTTCGCTATCACATGTGCTTTATTATCACGGGATAACCGTATTAAAACTATATTATAAACTTTTATTAGACTTGCTGTTTTTCAATTTAAATAGAATTATTTAAGACGGAAACTTAAGACCTTAAAATTTATCAACTATGCATAAAAATGCTTCCTTGATAAATGAGTTTCCAACCTTTCTACTTAAAAAATGACAACAGATATTAAAATAAGTGAAATAAATGTTTTGAAAAGATGTATGTTTAAAAAAATTATAAAAATATATAATACCGAAAGATATTAAATTATTTTAAAAGATGTTATATATCTTTATATAAAACATATTATCTAAAATCTCCCTACATCATTTTGCACTGTATCCGATCTCTCAATAATTTTAAAAAGCACTTAAAATATCTTTAAAACAAAACCATGATTACAAGTTCCAAAATTAAATTATACGATTTCTTATAAGCAAAGAAAATGCACAACTGAAACCAACACAACCATCCAAATGATCTTTGTCAGACTTTTCCTGCTATCACCTTACCTAATAAATCAAGTGGAAGTCTACTCTACCACAGAAGAGGACACAAAAAAATGCAAGCAATAACTTACTTCTATTCTCCGTTCATTTGACAAGCTTTGGTTTCGGATCGCAGCAACTTGTGAGAGCGCATGCAACGAAATAGTTGAAAATTTGAAATGAAATGCGCTGCTCCATGGACGCAGCGCATGCTCTGTGAAAGACGTTTTGTCTTTTTTTTAGTGGTTATGATGGATGGAGAGTTTTCCTTCTCCTCCCACTGCTCCTCGCGAACTTATTTCACCCCTCACTCTCACACCCCACAGATAAACTTTTATGACTCTCCTTTTTAAATGCAATCTATGCCTTCCATCGTCAACCGCAATTTAACAACCACAATTTTGAGTAATTATTTCCACTGAGTGGAAATTAACCACGGCTCGAAAACAATGGAGTACATTCTTCTATAAGGGGAGAGCGAATGGAATTTGAAATGGAAAATGGCTTGAGATCCGGAATAGAAATGGGAAGCAGAAAACAAAGACATTCATCTAGAAAGGAAAAATTAACAGAAAAAGAAGAATTTTCTGGCATAGAAAAACGATTCTAAATCGTTTAGCATTCAGGAACTAACTCTCCATATCCGTTTTACCCGCGCACCCCTTTCAATGATTTATGCTGAATTTTGGCTCCCCTCATCCGATGAATTCTAAAATTTTAAACTGTTAATATAAAACATCTTTTGTGTTATTTACTTGTAGTTTCCTATTTTCGTTGAACTTTTTATTTTTGTATTAAGAATGCCTCTTCTCTTCTTTTGATTTCAGTTATTTATTCTTCGAATTTCTTGACTTTTTTTCAAATGCTCGTGACCCTTTTTATCTATTTGGAGCCCTCAAAGGGGACTAAACCACAAGCAGAAATTCAGTATTTAATTCCAAACACTCTAAAAAATATTAATCATATATTCATGCTGTGTTTGCATTATAAAATTCGTAGTATGTAGCTATTGCTCGAGTTGGAGTTCGTTAGTTGATTAAGCATCCACCATTTGTTCGCATTTTTACAAGCTTTTATTAAATTTACTCTACCACAAAAGAAGGCTCCATCATTAAAAACACGAAACTTGAATTGTTTCGTGTTTGTAAAGATGAAATGTTGTAATCGATTTTTCACTCACTTCCTGATGTACTAGAGTTCTGAAATGTGGGTTCCGGATGATAATACAGTACAATACAATATTTTAATATTTTCAGAACTAATTCTCAATTAATCATTTGATTTTGTTCAGTTTAGATTCAATGCGAAAGGCGCCATCTTGTAGTAAATTAGAGAAAGGTTGATTGCAAGATTCCTTAATGATTATAATAATGAATTATGAAATATATTAAAGATTAAAAAGTTTAAAATAATAATAATAAAAGGAAATTTATAAGAACCATGCTTTTATTAATGTGCTAAAACTGTAGAAAATAATTTTGTACCAAAAATCTGGTGGTCAGAGCAAAACCAGAAAAAGCCGAAGGCGCTGAAAACATTACAAAAAGTACGCCACAATTAATATCAAAAGAAAGTTCTTAAACATTCATTAAAATCTAAAATATATAATGAATGCGATTAAAATTTCAATTTACTTAGAGTAATTATATCAGCACTTCACACTTTTCCGAATTTGGCTTTGACCTCCATATTTTCGATAAAAAAATATTTTCTACATTTCAGTACATTAATAAAAATGTTCCTTTGAAAAACTTTTTATTTTTATTAGTCGAGATAAACTGATGATTTTGTCCCAAGAATACAAATTTATTTACTGAGTAAAGTTTTTTAACTACGAACAAAGGGCGAAGTCATCTGAGAAATAAAACTGATTGTTCAAACTCTGTGTTGAACTATCTCTCGTTCATCAACTGTTTGAATAACAACTGCCTGAACAAGTACGATAGGTCAACATGAAAACACTCAGTACATTTATCCAATTTCGAATTTCTGCCTCCGGACTACTAGAGCCTTTGGACTGAAGAAAATAGTTGCATTCGTGGTGAACGAGGAATGCAAAACTCGGAACTTATCCAGGTTGTTCAAACACCTAACCATTCTGCTAGTACGAAATTCTGTTTACAATATTCTTGACTTTCAGATTATTCATGTAACATTTTAATAAACTCCTCGAACAAAAACTCTGTAAAGATTTTTAAAGTTTTCTTTGCTGCTGATATAAATAATCTTAGATATGTAAAGATGAACAGGTGATACATGGTTGGATAGAAAAAAGAATGTTTCATTCTTCATTTCAAAACCATTAAAAAGACTAGTTTTCAAAGATCACCTCGCCTCATCTCTTAAATATTGATTTCGATTTTAAAAATAGATTATGTAAACTTCGTTTTATTTATAAATATAAATAATATAATTTGTTGAACAAGTAAAATGTTACATAGTTTATCATTTAATTTAAGCAACTCATCCGTCGCCCAAAAATTACTTTATCTTGGTTATAAATATTAAATAAAAATTCTTTCAAAGTAAGCTTGCTTTTTTTCAGAAATTATTCACATTGTTAAATTAAAACTTGTATGAATAATTATTAAATTTTAACATGTGATAGATAACTCAAATTTTCAGTGTCTTTGTTGCTCGAAAGCAGAGTGTGTCTTGAAACATCCAAGAACCATCTTTCAGGCATCATCAGCACAGATGGTAGAGAGATGGATCACTTCATCTCCACTCATGAAATTGATATTTTCTCGTCATATAACTTGGAAAAACTCTCTGCGATAAATCGACATCTGGAAAAATGCATTACAACGACGTAAATATCATTTTTAAAGATATTCATAATCACTCTGTTGTGGATGGTTCTGTTTCTCGAAATTATTTCTCAATCTGAATCAAAATATTTTTTTAAAAAACATAAAAAAATGTGTAATTCCAAACTGAAGGTCTATATCTTATCGATATTTCGCATATTATAACACTCCTTTTATTCTTATTTCTGACAGTAGAGACCTTTTCATTATGCCCTGCAATACAGTAGAACCCTGGAAATCCGAACTAATTGGGGCTGACCATTGCTCGAATTCCGGGTTATTCGAATTATTCGGAAAATTCGGTAAAATACTCTTGATATACCAAACGCAGTTCAGTATTGACTCGGGGTGCTCTGTGAAGGCGTACAGAAAGAGCATTTGGCGATTCGTACAGTACAGTGACAAACAAATTGAGGGTAAAAAGAAGATTTCTGAGTTTGTGTCTACTAATTAAGGTGCTGTATTCATTCTTAAAGACCAATTTTAATACTTCTTTTAAGTTAGGAATAGACACTAGCTTTGTTTCCGATTCGTAATTGTTATTTTTCCTTCGTTTTTCAGTAAAAACTTTTCAGAAAATTAAAAAAAAGATGTTTGGATTATCCGAAATTTCGGATTCCCGAGGTTCTACTGTATAAGTTTTTTTTATTTAACTTTATATTGCCAGTTTATCTTTTAAACCAGATGTTTATTATGCCATATTTTTCAGTCTACCTTCCAAATGTGCTTCCGTTGCCGACAATATTAATTACGAGGCACGTCCACTTTATTGGTATCAAACTTAGGAAAGAGTAAACCGTAGCAGAGTGTTCAAATAAACTGAAATTCTTCTTATCTGGAAATGAACAAAATATTAAAATCATAATTCAGGTCATTGTCTAGATTTTCACTGGGGGGCTGCAGTCAATTTACGTAAATTCATTTTTCACCAGGGTATCGCACAAATCTTGACGATTCAGTGAAAGCGTAGAGGTAATAAATCTTTCTAGAACAGTTTAGTGGAATTCAGTGGGACTGAAATTCAAAGACTAACTAGTCAATGAAACAGAAAAAATCCTTGTGAAATCCCTCATATTACTCATTAATTATACACTTTTTGTTTATTTGTGAATTGATCTATAAAATAACATCTGCATAGAAAGCCTGTCACTTGGATGTTCTTGCTCTGTATTCTAGTTCTCCGAAGCATTAGCACAGGGTTCTGTGTGTATCAGCGACCAAGACATTCAGACAAAAAGACTTTCCTATTGTAATAACAAAGTCCCTACCACCCTAAATAGTCTTTGTAAAACTTAAAAGTTATGAAGGGAATATTAATTATTAAAAAGTAGGCTATTTAAAAAAAGCACTTTAATTCTATACATTATCTTAAGCCTTAAAAGCCCGATTTTTTAAAAATTGATTTTAAAATGTTTTTTGTATTTCATTTCATGAACAAAACATGGTAAAAATACTTTTAAAAATCCTACTTTGTTTTAAGTATGGTTTATGGCTAAAAAACAGTTTGTTACGAACTGACAACATTAGGCTTTATTTCAAAAAAAAATTTCCTTGATTAAATTCGATAATGTCAAACATAGCTGAATTTTAACAAATAATAATACTGATAAGGAATTTCCTTCAACATCGTAGAATAAAATATGGTATTCTCAAGCATACAAACAAAGCTAAAAAGATGCAACCTCAAGTGGAAAACATCAATTTATTTTTATTTTTTCATCAGCATTTAGGCTGACATCTATATGTTGTAAATTGAATTTTTGTAAATTGAAATCCTTTTGGCAACAACAGGCATTAGAGCTTCAGTCTTATTCTCAAGATTTTAGAAGACAACATTGGGTATGTTGCTTAAAGGCAACACTGGGCTTTTAAGGGTTAATAAATCCTACCATGTACAATTCCAGCTGTCCTCCTCCAAGCTCTTTCACAAATGAGTGAATTTTTTACAGCAGCTGCGGCTAGTAGACGTTTTATATATCTATCTCAATTAATCCTTTATGTGGTGGCACTTGAAAGACCAAAGAAAATCATCTATTTCTTATATTCTTTTTCCAGAGAATTTGAAACAGATCTCCAAGCTACATTTATAAAGTGCTAAATCCGTCCTTTCTCTCATTCTTTCGGATTATGAAATTTCTCTGTTTTAAAACTCAACCAAGAGACTTAAGATAGCATAGAGAAAACAAATTTTTACAATTCAAAAAGTTCTTGAAAGGTTCAATCCAATAGCACCAATAATTTTATAATTTAACACAATTCAGGGTAAATATAGCAGAAAGCTTACGCAAAAGAAAAGTGAAATACATATTTAAATTTACATAAAGAACTGAATCAGATTAACATTTCTTTTACAAAAATAAACTAAATTTACTTCATTCTTTCATAATATATTAATAGCTTTTAGTGAATCTCAGTGTTTTTAAAGTTAGAATGAATTTAAGACTATCAGTAGAGTTCAAAAAAATTGAATAATTTTTTAATTTGAATTTCATTTTTAGTTGCAGAACGCGACAAAAAATATTTCAGTAGAGTATTTTAAAAAATGATTCAATAACGGAATGTAATTATTTATTCTTTCTAATTTAAGTTATATTTAATATAAAATATATATTTTTAATTTAAGTTAAATTTAAAATAAATTGGATATTTTTATATAAGTAAATATTTGCATTTTCAATACATTTTTATGTCTTATTATGGAAAGTGCAGAATGCGTATGAGAGAAGACAAAAATTTGTTCGTATAGTTAATTATTGTCACTTGAATTATTAATAATATGAAAATCACATTTTTAAAAAATATTTTTAAAGTCTCTTCCTAGTATAAAACTAATTAAAACTTCAAAATGAACGGTAAAAATGATTCAGTTGGTGTTTTGAGTTATGCTAGAAGTTCAAAATTAAAGAATATTTGTTTTATTTTGTTTTGCTTGTAAATTATTAAAAAATTAGACATTTGATTGTCATTGAGAAGAGATATTTCTAAAAGTTTTGAGCTTATAAGATTTTCATTTTCTTCCCTCTAGAGTTGAAAAGTGATAAATAAACTCAAGAGCATTTCTTAAGAAGTCAAAACGAATTTTCGATAAATCTTGTCAGCACACAAGACGTTTTATGACTGGAGGGTTAAAAAGAATCCTTATCACACGTGTCCATAACCTCAAGCATAAAAATTTTGAATAGATATTTGTTCGGAAACATTTCAACTGTCTTCATCATCTGAGAAATTTGGATGGAAAAGAAAACCCGAGTTCTTTCCAGTGCAAAAGTTTTTTTGCGCATAAAACAATTCTAAAAATTATCCAAAACTTTGACAGTGGTGTTTTCAATAAGTACCGAATTTGCCTCCAGCCAGACAAAAGTGTGGGAGGATTCAGACTTGAAGTTTCCACATAAAAAAAATGCATTAAAAAGTTGGTACAAAAAAAGTACTTATCTAAAAGTAGGTGATGGAGTTTATATTACTTTAAATATAAGCACCGAGTTTATTAAAATCTGTCCATCAGAATCGTTTCCCCTGAGAAAGATTTTCGACATTACTTGAAATTCAAACGCCCTAAAAAGATGCGACGTTTTAAAATGAAAAATCTGACAAGTATTTTTAATCTCAAACTGCGCCTCGGGCTCATTTCCGTCCACAAATCAGAAGAGGAAAAGTGAGAGGGATTGGCTCACAAATTTGCTCGGGTTTTAAGCAATGAGGATTGATATCAAATAAAGACAGAAATATATACGTTCAATGAAGAGTTAAGTGAATAAATTGGATAATTTAAATTAGAAGGAATCATCTATTCTATTTGAGGTAAGGGAACCGTAGTACTTAGAAACAGATTACAATGATAATTACTTCCCAATTCATCCTCTAACAAATCCACTACACTTTAAATTTTTATTCTGCTTCTAATTTTGATCACACCATCATAGCTATATGAGGAACCAAATTTGAAAACTTGAATTTAAGAAGATCCCGTAAGAAAATTTAACAATTTTAATTAAATAAATTATTGATGAATTATTCGTGAATAAATTGGTATTAAATTATTGATGATTAGTATAAATTATTGATGAATAGTATTAAATTATTGATGATTAGTACTAAATTATTAATGATTAGTATTAAATTATTGATGATTAGTATTAAATAATTGATAAATTGGTATTAAATTATTGATGATCAGTATTAAATTATTTATAATTAGTATTAAATTATTGATGAGTAGTATTAAATAATTGATAAATTGGTATTAAATTATTTCTGAATAAGATAAATTATTGATAACTTATTTCATTACATTCCCGTTTTCAAGCAATGCGAGAAATATTTTGTGATGGACATTGTGATTTTGAACCGTGATCAGATGACGAGGACGGTGCGTAAGTCGGAACACTCTCTCCAATCCTCAACACCACACCAGCTAGAGGTCGTTATATTAGGTGAACCAAGACCATAACCAGAGCAGATCTTCGATGGGAATGGATGTCGAAACAACCACCTACAAATCCCGCAGTCGACACTCTGTGGATTCAGAACAAATAAAATATTATGATATATAATTGATGATATAAGAAAAATTCTAGAACAGAAAGTAGAAATAGAATTCTGTAAGGCAGATAGCTCTATAAGTAAGTCTAAAAAGATTTCTTTATTATAAAATTCATTTGGAGTAGATTTGATAAATAACTGGCAGAAAATCTTTAGAATATTCACTTACAATTTCAAAATTATTACCTCCCAAAAAAACCTTAATTAAAACCCGAAAATATTTTTTTTTCTTTGTTAGTCAATGAAAATCAAGATGAAACAGAAATTTACGGCTGAAAAAGTTATCGACATCTCCAATCTTTCATTACTATCTCTGATCTGAAACTGAAATAATAAGCTAGTTATTAACTGTCATATCAGATATAGTTAAAACCAGTAAGAATCAATGGCTTTTACTGCAGTCATTTCTAAATTATTTTCAAGAGTAATCTCTTGCTGATTTTGTTTTATGGATGGCAATTTGTCGAGCCAAGTATAATTTCGTTATATAAGTTTTGCAATTACTTAAGAACGAAATGCATTAAAGATTTAACTTAACTTTAACTGAAACAAAAAAAAAGGCTTTTACAGCCGATTTTCACCATCCCTAATCTTGGACGGACTTGAAAAAAGTTTTTCGGACGTACTTTTAGTAATGGCCTCAATTTCAATATCATTAATAATGCACGCGACAGTTTATATTAAAATTTAAGAGATAGCTAAAGATAAATGAATAAATAACTGGTAGTTAAAATTCAAATGAAATGGAAAGATATGAGAAAGATATCTTCCGCAAACTTTCAGACTACAGGTATCAGCCTGATATCCTTAAAGTTCTTGAAAAGAATTCTTTGAATCAGCCTAGGTGTCACGGTGGTCAGGTCACAGTTTTTCGGCTTAAGACCGAAGGGTCGAGTGTGTGAGACCCGATTCTGATGAAAATTCGCTTTATTCAGGCCTGGTGTGCTTTGAATCGGTCGGAATCAAAGGTCCTCCCACGTGTGGCATGGAAGTTTGGAGAGAGGATCCGACTCAGTTGTCTTCGTCATCTGTCTTTGTTCAAAATTACTAGGTCCGCCGTAAAATAACCCTCGTGTAGCTTAAAAAACTGGACGCTAATCTAAGTTAGTTATGTTAACGACCCGTTTGGAAGCAACACGAGGGCTATTTTGGGACGGACTTCGCAGTTTTCAACCACGGTCATATGAAGAGAACGACACCCGAACTGGCGCCCCACTCTCCAAACTTCCGCACCACGCCAGCGGCAGGACGTTTGTCGCCCTATGTATGATTTAACGTGCAACAGGCCCTATACACGACAGGGAATCGGTTTCGAGCCTGGGACCCTCCGGCCCCGAGGCCAAAACTTTACCACTAGACCACAGCGGACCTGAGCTAAACTAAGACAACTGAATTGAGACCTTACAGCTTTTGTGTTAAACTTGCACTACTTTATATAATTTGAAACATTTTCCTTAGCATAAATATTGGGATTTGTAGACCATATTCGATAGTTTAGATAGTTATTTTTTATTTTATTTATTTATTGAATAATAAAAACGCCAAATAAATACTAAGGGAATTACTGAATAAGGGAATACGATTCGTTTCGTACTGGTTACCATATGTTTTCGCCTTGATTTGTTCCTTTCTTAATTACAGTTATTTTATTTCTCGACAAAAGTGTATGCTTAATTATATTTATGTATATTTATTTATTTATTCATTGAAATAACCTATTTATTTAATTGTTTGTAATTTCTCTATATTTTTAAATGGACTGTATATCTGCAATATGCGCATTAATTAATTAGTTAATTAACTCTTGAAGGCCTATATAATACTAGAAAATTAAAAGCATATATTTAATGGAGATTTGTTGATTCGTATTATTATAAAGCATATCTACAATAATAAATGAGTTAGAAAAATTATGTGGAATGAGCGCTAAGTGAAGACTATAAAAATGCAAGGTGAAGTTGAAAGATACTCTGAGCAAAGAAACTTGCTAACGAAATTTCAGTAGTTGTGGTTCATCAAGAGCTATGGGAGTACTAATGTTGTTGCAAACCTATCAGATTATTTTCAAAATGCGCAATTTTATTTTGAATATTTTTCAACAAAATTTGCTGTGAGATTTATAAACATGTTTATTATATAGAATCGAAAATTATATTATAATTATTTTCGGTTAATATTATCCTTCTTGTAAAACTCTCTATATGAATTAATATTCTGACAAAATTTTGAAACCTTATTTCTTTTAAACAAACAAGGTCCATGTTCTGCTCCGTCCATGAATAGAATGGACAAAAATGAGACTGAAATGATCAATCGATATATTAGATGCATGTGTGCAAGGTGTACTCCATTAAGATATTTGTTTTACAAAACATGTCTGTATTTTTTCATCGTGTGTTAGTATCATAATCTGTGGCGTACAGAACTGCTGTTAGGTACTGTTTATTCAGAAGAATAGAAAAAACGGGTTTTTTTCGGTGGTTTGCTAATGCTAACTAATTTCTATTTTTTTTTTAATTCTATAAAAAAATATTTCTTTTAAAATGAGTTCACCATTAACATGACAGAACAACAAAATTATATCACTATTATGTTTGTAAATTTTACCAAAAAGTACAAAAAAATTAGTATTCTGTTTTTCTACTTTACTCTTAGGCTCCTTAGAATTTGATTACCGGAAGTATAACAAATTATATTTCAGATTTTTTTTTTGCTAATACTATGATTAATTTTGAGGAAAGTTAATTAATTTATCCTATCATATAGACAAGGGAAAAATGTTTTGAATTATTGTATCTGAAAAATTAATGAATCAAATTAAAACAGAATTATTTATGTGAAAAACGGACTGAAATTTTGAATATTACCCGTCTACTATTCTTAAAAATGCTACAGTGCTTGTTTCAATATCAACTTCAGCTGAGAATTCTGTTTCAAACATCAACTGATTCTTCTGAGTGAAACAAAGAATTTTGCATTGCATTGTGCAATTATTATTTATAAATAATGAAAAAGGTAGGCCAAAAGAAAAAAATATTGATATATATTTCTTAAATAATTCCAAAATTTTTAAAAAAACTTGCATTTGTTTGCTGTCAAATGAACAAAAATCAATACACTGTTCAGCAACGGATTCCTAGATTACCACTTTTGGACGATTTTACACTGGAAAGGGATGTCAGGCAATGAGTCATATGAGCGCATTTCCGGAATTCTTTGTTAGATCACGCTCAGTAAAATGTAAACATCGCCCTTCCATTCTTCACTTTCCCTCTATTTTGATGAAAAGAACTCCGCCCGGCGCATGCGCAAAAGCGCGAAGGGTTTCCGAATCCTTTGCTAAGCAATAAAAAGCTTTGTTTACTCTCGAAATATTTATCCTTAAAATTTATTTAATGAACTGATTTTGCGCCACGCTACTAATTTTGTGTTAAAAGCATGCATATAACAGATAAAATTAAAACAAAAATTATTTTGGCTCGTTTACATAAAGTTTTTAATCTTATAGAAAAAGTGAGAACTCGAAAAATTATCTGTGGATTGTTTCCGAGATGTGGATTTTCCACATGTTTAGGTAGAATTGTTTCAGTTTCAGATAAAACCCACATATTTATATTTTCTAAGTTTGTTGTTGAATTTTGATTCATTACTGCTGAATGCTATATTAACTCTGCATATAATTTTATATCTAATATAAAAATGTCTACAAGTTTTTTTTTTCTTTTACCACAATTTGACCCCTTTGCGTGACTTTTGGTGGTTGATTTTGGTGTCATTAGATTCACTTGACTCTCACTACCAACGTAAAATCAAAAAAATTTACATTCGATACATCGAGTGAACTGTTAGGCTAGGTCAAAGTTTCTATGAACGTCTATGCAAATGCACTTCAATGGGTACAGTATAAATAGTATACCAAAAATGTAGTAAATGCTTAAAGTCCTTACTACTAAAAATAATTAGTTATTAGAATATTTACAGGTGTTTTTTCACACATTTTATGTTCGCATAGCGAGAACATCGAGTAAATCTAGTTATAATAGTTTCGCTCTAATAATTTTCTACTGGGGCTGTTTTGATACTGCATCCACTGCACGTCATTTAAAACGAATACAATATTCTCAATTAATACTTGTGTCTGATTTAAATAACTGGTGAAATAATTATTATATTCTAATATACAGGGTGGTCAGAAATTATTGGACCCATTTCCAAAATTAATTTTAAAAAACCCATAATGTAGGGAAAATGCTCAAAAAGTTTTTCAGATAGGTTACACGCCTTTACGGCGCATTAAATCTGCTCAATCCAAGGCCAGTGTCAAAATGGCTACCGTGCAACAGAAGGCACGTCTCTGGTTCCACGAAACCAAATCAATTGTAACAGTTCAAAGAAATATCCGGTTAGAGTATCGATATTGTCAGTCTCCAAGTACGAGCTTCATCAAGCGTTGATATGAGAAATTAAAGGGAACAGGAAATGTCCGTCAGTGAGGGAGACTTGCACTCCTTAATTGCTTATACCAACGCTTAATGGAGTTCTTACTTGGAAACCGACATTTTCGATACTCTAACGGAATAATTCCTTGAACTGTTACAATTGATTTGCTTTCGTCGAACCATAGACCTGATGTGCCTTCTGCTGCACGTTAGCCATTTTGACACTTGCGATGGATTTCGCAGATTTAATGCGCCGTGACGGCGCGCCTATCTGAAAAAACTTTTTGAGCTACTCTCTCATTAAAAAAAACGAAGTTGTTACATTATGGGGTTTTTTTTATTAATTTTTGAAATGGGTCCAATATAAACCCCCTGTACTTTCGAAGCTTTATTGAGAATCAGTTAAAGAAAAGGCTTCTTGATAGCTGGAGACTGTTTATAGCCAAATTACCTTTTGCTTGTTATAGAGCATGAAAAAGCTAATGCCCAAATAAAATATTATTTAGCCTAATGCCTTCAAGCATATTTTTCGAGTGCTTCAGTATTAATCACTTCAGCTACTTTGATTTAATGCTAAAAGTACTGTGTGACGAACTAACAATATAGAATGTTTAACTCTGCAATCAAATTATCAGGATGTTTAAAAACTTCAAGATTAGCCTGTCATCTGTTCTGCTGTTTTAAGCTAATGTATCGAATTGGAGTTCCTTTTCAGAAAACAGGGTTACAAAAATTTTACGAACATTCTTTCATGTTTATAAGATCATTTCCTTTGATTTTCTAAATTTATTCTTTATATTACAATGATAAAGAAGTAATGCTAGTTGTTAAAATGTCCCAATGTTTTTCATAATGAAAGATGAAGAGTTTAACATTTACATCAGTGGCTCAATTGATTTAACATAATTCTAAAATATTGAAAAAATTAAAGTTTTTGTTTGAAATGTCCATTATCTGCAATAATATGATCTTGAAGCTACAATATTTTCGAGTATTTCATTCAGTTCATTTTGGATTGCCTCAAAAACAGTTTATACATCTGCGAGGGCCTGCTAATTTCGTTGCCGCTGCAAGTATAAACAAATATATGCAGTCCAACCAAATTTGCATAAGAAAGCTTTAAGTCTCATTTGCACAGTTTTTTGTTTAAAGCCGCTTTTAAATTTCAATTTGAAATAACAGAAAAAACATTCGTATAGTGAGAAATTTTAACCTTTGTCTTCCTAAGAATGTTCGAAAAAAGACTGAGTTTCCTTCTGGAGATTAACTCCTAAAATTTTAAGCAAATAACTCCGAATTTTGATCACAGAAATTTTATCCTGTTTTACTGATGTTTATATCAGATAAATATTTTATGAACTAGCATTTATCATACGATTTTTTTAACATTTTATAAAAAAAACTGCAATACTTTGAAATGCGTTTATTAATTTCCACCTTTTATAGAATTCTCAATTTCTATTAAGAAACTTTCAAGCAAAATTAATCTGTATTCACGTAACTTACGTTAAATGTGCTAATTTAATTTTGGAATCCAATATTATCATGTAGAAAGAGAAGGGAACGTGAGATGTGAAGGCGTGGAGTAAGATGCGTAGGTAGTAGATTTAAGTGTAGAGTAATCACAAAGGAGCTACTCCCGTCTTGCTTAGGCATACAGAGTCGTTGAATAACGGGCGTCACGACAGTAGTCGGGAACTAAGGTGGGAGTCCTAGTAGCCGTCATCGGCCACGGCCCAACCCCTCCCTAAGGAGGTACACCCCGTCATCGGAGTGAAGGTAACTCAACCCCACACCATTATTGTACCCCCAGGGGAAGCAAGACCCCACTTACTTATCCGGCGGCTTCTCATCTACGTGCTCGTGATGCAGTATTAGAATCAATATGAAAGAGATTACTTAATTATTTTATTAATTTTTTTAGCACTGTGTAAACCTCTTTTCCATACATTTATTTAAAGCAAATAAAAAGAAATGTGAGAAAGCAAGATATTGCACTGAAAGAGAAAGATAACGAATTCATAATAATTTTACAGAATTTATGAGGTATTCATAAATTTTAAGAAATTCGTCATGGGAATTTAAAAAATGATGCCCTTATCTAGAGTTATTAAACACTAATTACATCAAAATACTGATATATTTCAGACGAAATGCATTTTTTTCCAACGAAAACAACGTATTTCAAAATTTTCACACAAATGCCAATTCCCGATTATATTAATCTTCATACAAAAAATCATGTTGCCTTGAGTGTATAAATAACTGACTGGAAATCTGAATTTAAAAAATGATAGATGGGGCTGATTTTCACCGTTAAGTGGGGGAAAGAAACGCTTTCATTATCCCAGTGGTTCTCAGCCTGAGGTACACATACCCCTCGGGGTACGTGGCGCGCCAGTTAGGGGTACGCGAAAGTATGCTTGGTAATAGTGAAAAACACAAAACATAAGGGATTAAAAGCGAAAAAAGTTATAAAATTTCTCCTCCCCAAGTACGTGCGAAAAATTGAAGTTCTGAAAATCCAAAAGTCTTACTGAGTAACAGTGAAAGAAGCGTACAAAGAACTCAGTGTTAAAGCAATAAATATTTAATACCCTTCAAGAACACTCGTCTTATGCGTATATTAATAACAGATATTACAGTAAGCTTGACGCAGCTCAAGACATGAGATCATATCTTTCTTCATTTGAACCTAATTATATAAAACTCTGCTCAATGAAACTATCTCATGGATTGCACTGGCATTGTCTTCCATTTGAATATTTGATTATCACAATGAGTGATTGTTAGCTTTCATCATAAGTTGATGCGAAATTATTTCAACTCTGTTTTCATTTGTTGGGATGTGGAACTAATATATTTTAAGAAATGGAATTAAATGTAAAATTAGAAATAAATCATCTAAATATTATAAAGTTGATCCGAATAGTTTTACTTGAGCTAACCTAAGCCCCTTAACATCTATATATATTTAAATTAATTGGCAAAACTAGAGGACCAGTCCTCTAGCCCCAACCACTGGACCGATTTCTATCATTTTTATTTCGTATGGAAGCTTATGTCATCTAGATAAGTCATTAATAATCGCCTGCCACCCACCACTCTCCATTTTCGAGAGAAATCGAAAAAACACTATTTCACTATACATTCTCTATGGGGAAAAACCATGAGAGTCCTCCAGCCCCAACCACTGAACCGATTTCGGCAGTTTTTGTTTCATATGAAAGCTTATGATATCTAGATATGCCATCAATGGTCGCCTGCCACCCATAACCCTTCCTTTTCGAGATATATCACAAAAATAAAACTTTGGTAGAGTCCCTCGGCCTCTACAACCGCAAAATCGCCAATTTATTTCGCTGAGTTACAAACATAGCTACAGGCTATTAATATGGACAGCTGGTCGCCGAAGGCCGTTAATTATTAATAAAAATTTCTTTGCGAGAAGGGATGGTAGGGGGTATGATAGTAGAGGGTACCCAAAAATAAAAAGTCTTATCAAGGGGTACGGGAGAAAATGAAAGTTGGGAACCACTGGATTATACAATCGTATAAGGCAGAGGTTCCCAACCTGTGGTACGCATACCCCTTGGGGATAGCAGTGGACCAGTTAGGGATACGCGAAAGTACCTTATTAAAAAGCATAAAACACAAAACATAAAAAATTAAAATGCCAAAAATTTAGAATTGTGTTTCTTTAAGTTCTTGTGGAAAGTGAAAATGAAAGTTGTACTAGTTCGAAAGCCTATTCAAGAAATAAGAAAATGGAAGGAGTAGATTAAGACACAGCAATTGATGGATAATTGGTTGTCACTAGCCCCACCCACCACCAGTCATATTGCACGATTTTGCATCAGTCATCCATGTCTTCGCAAAAACTGTAGCTTTACTAGACGCCATTACTCTTTCTGTTCTTTTTCTCTTCTTCTATTCGTTCATGGTTATCCAGAAAAATCCCGAATCCTCTCAAAGCTTCTTGTTTCAACATTTTTATTTAAAACGTGATTAAAAGGAGGCATGAATAATTGATTATCACGATGAGTAATTGCTAACTTTCTTTATAAGTTAATGCGAAATTAGTTCAACGCTATTTTCATTTATTTTGGCTCTGAACTAATACTATAGTAAAAAAATGGAATAAAATGTAAAATAAAAATGAAATTCTACAAATTTCATAGAATTCATTCGATTCGTTTCACTCTTATGCTAACCAATCCTGAACGATATTAAGAAGAGGAAAAAAACATGTTGAACTGAAGAATGGGTTTTTTTTGGGGGGGGGGGTATGATAACAAGGGACCCTCAAGCTTTAAGAAAGCTATTCAATACGTTTCTACTAAAAAACATTTACTATTTAACTCTCATTTTTCAATGAATATAAGACAAAAGTCCCCTCCGTGGACGTCCATACACATGAAATTCAAAATAATATTTACTGACACTCAAGCAATTTTTTAAAAAATAACATTGTTTTTCAGTATTAACTAGTTTGAAGTCTCTAGTTAAGGTATAACCTAACATTTTTTTGAAAAAAAATTATTTTTACTTAGTAATTAATTTTTACAATTTGTCCCCAGTCAAATACGTTTCTCTCCGTGGATAAAGAAAATAACTTTTAAAAAATATCATAAATGGCAGCTCATGTCAAATCATCAGAAAAGAATTTATAAGAGAAGCAGACAATTTGTTCTTTAAGGAAAAAATTTCGTTCTATTGCGAATTATTGAATATATTCCAATTTATTAGTTCCATTTAAAGCTTGGTAAAGTTCTCAGCGTCCACTCCGTGGACAACATAAAAAGTTAAGAAAAATCTAATTTATAATTAAAATACAAAATTTTGATAGGTTTAGTATCGAATTTAATAAAAATAAGTGTACCACTTTAGCCACATAAAAGCCAAAGCACTTAAAAATTCAAAACTTAGTTTTTGTCTCCTCCGTGGACACAGCATCTCCACAGAGAGGATAGCATTGAAAGGGACAAAATCTCAAAAATCATGATACAGTTAGATAAATTAAAATAATATTAATTAAAAGTTCTTTGGTAGATATTTTATATGAAATTTAGTGATTTTCTTTTGTATTTTAAAAAAAATTAAAATTGATATTATATTCTCGAAAAGAATTAAGGTAAATAATTCATATAGAATATTTATAATATTAAGGCTTCAATAATGTACATATAAAAAACATTTTAATAGCTAAATTTATTTTTAGTAAAAATGGGAATATCAAAAAATAAAAAGACAAAGCAGTCAAAAGCTCAAATTCAGAAGAGAAGAGAGTAGATTAAAATTAATACGAGACTTACTATATTGTTTATTAATAAATAAATATATGATATTCCTTAATCTTGCATTTAATTGATTACTTTCCTGCAAAATGTTGACTTTCATTTATTTTAAATTGTTTGTAAATATTATTTAACTAATGCACAGTCAGTGCCATTATTTAAAAAGTGCTATCTATTTTAAAATGTTAAGTTTTCTTGCACTGAAATAAACCTGTACCAATAATTAGTTAATTGTGCTTTCGTTTAAAATGTAAAAGTTCCGTTGACTATCATGTCTCCTTCGTAGACAGGTCAAAAATTTTAAGGCTAAAAAAACAGTGAAAAATAAAATAGAAAATTTGACCATTAATATAAAGTTATTTATTAAGCTTAAATGGAAACATCTATGCAATTTTTAAGATTTTTTACATACTTTTGTAAAATAATTTTTTTTAGATATTTGTACCTTTTTCATGAGAATGACCCAAATCATCGTAAATATTATAGTGTCCTCTGCGATTCTTATTGTCTGGTGAGTAAAGTTAAAGTGTTTTGACTAACATAAGCCATGAGATCACGACGATACAAAATTTATATGACCTCAGCACACACACACGACCAAAATCCTGGATTCGCCACTGAAAAGACTAATATAGGGATTGGGGAATAGAAAAAAGTTGGGAACTGCTGATGTAAGGGATAAAAAAAAACATAATTTTAATGATAAAGTAATTTCTTTCAGTTTTATCAATCCCATCAAATCTCTGTTAAAGTGCATATCGCCAGGTTGGCACATTTCCCATAAAAGAATCGTAGTGGTTCTCGTGGGACATCAGATTAAACGGAACTATCTGCTCTAACAGAATCACCAAGTCTATGAGTGTTATATTTACCTAACCTACAGAAAAATTATTGGCTATTTTGGAAAATCTTTGTTTTGTAGTTTTACATAGGGCGCCTTGGAAAAATTTGGATTCAGTAAGGGTGCCGAGGATCGACTGGAAGTTTGGGAACCACGGGTCTGATAATTCAAATTTTATTGGAACACCATTTTAACCCTTAAATGCCCGATTTTTTAAAAATTGATTTAAAATGATTTTTGACTTTCATTTTTTGAATTAAAAGTGGGAAAAATACTTTAAAAAAACCTATTTTGGTTTAAGTATGGTTTATGGCTAAAAAACAGTATGTTACCAATTGACAACACTGGGCTTTATATTACAGGAAAAAATTCACTTAATAAAATTCTATAATATTAAACTCAGATAAATTTTAAGAACTAATAATAAACATAAGGAATTTCCTTCAACATTTGTAGAATAAAATACGAGTATTTTTAAGCCTACAAACAAAGCAAAAAAAGATGCAGCCGCAAATGAGAAACATCAAATTATTATTTTTATTTTTCATCATCACTCCCGCTGCCATCTATGTATTGTCCATTTATTTAGTAACATTTTCACATTGGCAACAACAGGCATTAGAGCTCCAGGCTTATCCTTAATATTGGGTATGTTGTTTAAAAGCAACACAGGGCATGAAAGGGTTAAAGTTGTAAAAGTTATGCACGTGACTAATCGGAAGAAAAACGGATACTTCATTAGCACAAGTAAAGTATGGTTAAATGTTGAAAATCAGAACACATAGCTGAGAAGATACGAATTCCCCTCTTCTTGCTGGATTTTTCAAGCAGCTTTCAGTTAATTTCACCTGAAATATTGTCCCTTCTGTTAACTGAATGCATGTCACCAAAAAACTAAAATAGATTTAGCTTTCAATACGTTTCTTGAATTTCAAAAGCTTAGTTTTTTACAATCAGAGAAAAGTCAAATATTTAAAAAATATCTCATCGATTAGAAATAACGAATATATTATATAGATATGTTTTTTATTTATTTATTTTCCTACTCCGACCCAGCCTACCTGAAGGACGTAAGGTTCTTTTTAGAACAGCTGAGAATTGAATTTATGAACACATTTATAAACGTAATATCAGTACTGAATCAAACAATATTCAAAAAAAGCTGCCCAATAAATATAAATATACAGCTCGATTCAAAAGTTTAGGCGAAGAACGAATTCACAAAGGTTTTGAAAATATTTAACCAATTTTCCTAACACTACTTCAGTGTAATGTGCCAAGCATATGCAATATTTATAACAACAAAAAATTCAAGTGTATGTATTGCAGGTTCCTATTTGATAACAAAACATAATTAACATTGTCTCAAAAGTTCAGACAGAAATTAAACTAAAATAAAAATAATAAACCTTAATAAGCATTATCTAAATTTTTATTGTTTTTCCATTCTTTTTAAATAGTACGTAAATATGAGTTTCCATCGAAGAAACTAAATCGTTCATGACTTGGGGCTCGATTTCATACCTCACATTCTCGATGGACTTCTAGGCTCACTTGTAGCACAATATTATCTACTTTTGGCGTACACATTACGATAAATGATGCCCGAAAGATTCTCGATTGGATTAAGATCAGGACTACATGCTGGCTAATCGAGAACACTAATATTTTGAGAATTAAATCCCATCTTGGTATTGTTTGCAATGTAAATCGAAGCATTATCTTGCTGAAATTCCCACTGAGGATCACCTTGAATTTTGATAAATGGTAACAGATTATTCTCCGATGTTTAAGAGTAATATTGTGATGTTAGGCGACCCCTGGTAAAGCTCAGAGGTACTTTATACATTGCAGTAAAATACGACCCAAATCATCACTAGTCCACCACCTTGTCTACGATTAGAAAAAGCCAGCGTTCTATACGCAAGTTTTGCAGTATGATGTTCAACCATCTTGCCCATCCAAATTCCACTTTTTTTAATCGCTAAATATCACTCAATGCCATTTCGATCCATATGGCGTATACTTTCAAGCAAACAAAATTCTTTGCGATTTATAGCGTAGTTTCAGTTCTAACTGTCTTCTCAATTTACAATGAAACATGCTACCCGTTTCTTGGTTGCGTCTACACATCGTATCATTTGACATCGACAGTCCTATTGACCTCTAAACTTCACGAATAGACTTTTTTTGTACTGGGTACTTATTAATGTGTATGTTAGTTTTTTCCAGCAAGGTCCACTGGTACACAACTGTCAGTCCCGGAGATTATGGACCCTGAGTCCACGCGCTCCGTTGAACCCCAATCATCCCTGGTGTACTGGGTACTCTCATCGGATCCTCCGATAATCGCGGGTTGTTTTATTTTTGTCACACATGACCTCCCAGCTCTCCGTAACGCTTCCTTCTTATTTTCACTAGACAAAACTCTGCCAATAGTTTTTTTGAGTGATTCATGATTGTTGAAAAATCTGAAACGAACTTATCTTTAGCTTTGAAGTTCCATATTCTAACAACCTCCTCCGCCTGAACTTCTGTGGCTAGAGGCATCTTGACTATGAAATGTTATTGTACAGATAGATAAATACACGAAGTCTGTTAGGTCATTATTACACATTCACGTGAAAATTCGTATAAATGATTCATCGTGTCTAAACTTTTGCAACAACAGGCTAATTTCTGTTTTCATCGATAATTTGAATTTTAAAGCTGATTAAAGGATTATACTTTAATTATATCATCTGAACTTATTGAAAAGTTGTCTTAATTCTGCTAAAAAAATTCTTGATATTACTGCTAAATGACGACTTGCCTAAACTTTTGCGCCGCGCTGTATAAAAAAAGTGCCTAAACACTAACTTGGACCTACATGACATTACCAAATTAAAGTATTGTTACATAACCAATATACAAATAAACAATTGAAATACAAAACAAATTATAAAGTGCAAACCAATCAGCGTATAATATCTAAAATTCAAAGTTTTAACAACAAATCCAAATTCCCAAAATTATCAAAAAGCTTTAAATATGTCTGTAGTTATTTAAGCATTCCTTTATTCAGAAAGTTTACTGCAGATACATTCAGAAATCCTAAAAATTTCAGCAAACTACTTTTGTAGTTGATCAAAAAATTAAACCACACGAATTTGTTTTTATCAATAAATCTATTTAAATAAAAGTCTCTAGTATAGAAACTATTTAACATTAATACATGTAAATGTATGTTTTATGTGAATTTGACATTGATTCATACATTGACTAAAGAGAAAATAATGCGGGGTTTTTTTCAACTAAATACAGCCATGCATTTTTTCCTAATGATCAATAATTCCGCTGACATGTCACTTCCTTCAAATTAACACCATTAAGTTTGAATCTTGAAATTTAGTAACATTTCAAAACAAAACAATTTGCACCACTTAGATAACAAGGGCATTGTATCAACTGGGTCTTTTTTTCTGTAGATCTTCAAATGGAATTATTAATGACTGACATTTTTATTTCTAATTGATGAATGCGGCTACTGTGTCCAAGAATCTGCTAAACGTCAAGCAAGAATTATGGAGAAATTAAAGAAGCAAATGTTGATTTCAAAGCTAAGTTGTTGACAAGTAAAGTCGTTTTCTCATGGCGAATATTTCGCATAGAAAAAAAATAAAAACTCGAATTTTCAACCTTTTAGTAACCTGAACTCATGATATAAGGAAGATAAACCAATAAAACTACAGTAAAACTTCGATTAACCGTCACTCGTCTAACCATCAGTTTCTGTTATCCGTCATCGTCTAAAAGATTATATATCGAAGTTTTACTATACTGTGCTTGAATGTTTAAAAGAATATAATCGGTATTCGCACTTGTATGAAGCTTAACACGTTCCCAATTTTTTCTATTAGTTCAATCATTTAAAAAAATTATTACCAAAATCTAAAATTAAAATTAGAAAATATTAAGATTTTACAAATAGGGTAAGGAATGTATCTCACATTCACATTTCAAACAAAAAGAATGCTATAACATACATTTTAAAAAGCTAATTTTATTTGGAAATAAGAATTCTTCTAACAATATTCTTTAACACTCAATGCTTTATTCTTGTGTTTTAGGCAAATTAGCAAGGAATTATCAAAGCGAAAGGGCAAAATAATTTGGTAAAAAGGAAAAATGCAAAGAAGAATAAGGAAAGTAATTCCTGAGGAAGAGAGAAATTGAAAGAAAGTTCAAACAATAAATAATGGAAACTCGAAGTCTTTTGAAGAAACTCTATCGACACAATAAACAAAAGAAGGCATTTAGAAAACAATAGAAGAACGTAGATAACGCACTTAAGTTCACTAGATTGCGCGGAATGAAAGCGGTTCTGGCGATAAAACATGAACTCCAATCACAATCAGTAACAATAATTGAATTATTTTTAACCGATCACTGCTTTTATTAGCATTTCTTTGTACTAGATAGCATCTATTAATAGAATAGATAGGTAAAAATTACTTGGAAATCAGAAGGATCGTCGGAGAAGTCTGCCCTTTAGATAAATCAAACTAAAACATTTCAATATATCTTAAAATTTATCTTAATGCAGCTTTCTATACAGGATTAGTTGAATTAAAAATTAAGTTATAAAAGTTTTAGTTAAATGTATATATGATGAAAAATTTGTAAGAGCGTCCTTGCTTTAAGTACTGACCTCATCCAAACTGGAAAACACTGAGAAACTGACCAAACGGAAAACACATTAAGCATTCTGAAATTATTTAGAAAAAGAGGATATTTTATTTGTGACCTCAAGAGTAATTGTGCGTTTTTGTAATGTTTTTACTAAGTTCGAAGTCAGTAAAAGAGAAATTTATCGTATGTGATACAAAAATATTTTAGGAGGCATAGAAAATTGCGAATAATTGTCAGACAAACACAAGTTACGGACAACAAATTAATAGAATGCGTACAAAAAAAATAAAACTGACACAATCAAGAATGGGATGATTTTTAGTTATTTTTAGGGCAAAGACCTCCTGAATAGAATACAGAAAATTAATGTTAAAATTTACTGACGTACTTTGGCAATAATCATGGCCATCAATCTGCAAAAATAAATCGAACTTAACTCAATAATCTGGTATCTTTTTATCTTTAATTTTCAATATAACCTTCATAAGGACAGGAAAAGGCGATATGCCTTTGTGGTACGAGAAAGAGTACAAGGTACCAATATTATCGGTTTCTCTGCTTTCGCTTTAAGGCATAACCATGTAAATAAAAACAACAATGCTATCCTTGCTTCAGAAATATTTTCAGATATCATTGTTCAGAGCTTTTTTTTCAACGTTTTTCAGGAAAAAAACACAATTTATTTAATACAGTACTTCCGCTTAAGGCGAAAAACTTCAAATCAAGGATATTTCTTAGCTCGAAAGCAAAATTCAAGGAAACTAGGAGAGATCCATTTTCAATCAAAAATTAGTATTTAGTTGATTTATTATAGTTAACTTTGAGTTTCATTAAAATCAACAAATAATTATGCTTTATTTGGTTAAATTAGTAACAAATTATGTAACATCCCAATTTCGTTTGCTGTGTTGAATACTTAATAATAATATATTGGGAATTTCACGATAGAACATTCCAAAAATAGACTGAAACGTCCCTTGATTTTGTCTAAAATGTTCAGGAGCCAAAGTTTGATTATACATAGGGTACTTTTGCATTCTACTTCATACTCTAGATTATGTTATAAATTAAGTTCAAAACATATTTATATGACTCTTTTAAAAAAATGCTTTAAATTTAATCATAATAAAGATGGTAAATGTTTTTTTTTCTGTAGAGAAATTCAGCTTCATTTTATCCTTACCACTCAAAATATATACACATATCATAAGCACAACATTATTCTTTCAGGTTTCAACTGAAAACTTGAATTTTTTACAGCAGCTTTTAAGAATTTTTATCACTATGATTGATTGTATTACTATTATGCATTTTTAACGATTCAAACTCTTTATTTTGGATAATAATATAAATAAAAGAACAAAATGTTTAAGACATCAATATCTGATAAGCAACTAATTCAGATTTAAAAATAGGGTTTAAAGCATTAAAAAAGTATATTTTAATAATATATAATACTAAGAATTATTATCAAAATAAGAACTTTCTAAATGATAATGAACTTCCAATTCCCATTAATCTACAACCATGGAAAATATTTTTATCTGCTACTTTGAGTATTCAGCCATTTATACTAATATAAAAAGATTCCATTTATAGTATCAATTTCTCAACATCAGTTTTATTCACATTTCCACTGCATATCATAGACTTCGTCGTTTTATATACACTATCATAATAGTTTAGCTCTCAGAGTATCATTAGCCTGTTCACTCTGAAACTTATTTTTAAATGCTGCTATTCCTGTTACTTTTTGTTAAGAATTTTTAATAAATGGTTGACCGAATATGGAGCATAACACGACCTTAGTTTACATCCATAAGTGTTTCTTAAGAAAGCCGCTAGTTCAAGACAAATTGTTATTGTCAAGATCAGGGCCAAGCAGTGCAAACCTTGGTTCAAGGGAGACTCGTGTTACATAAAGAAAAGAAAACATATGGTAGTCATCATCTGTTCTCAATTGAGAAAGAATACTTTACTTAACAGATGGCTAGTTTCTTTTTTATTATTATTATTTTAAAGCCACTCTCTCCACTTTGCTTAAGACAGTTACGTTTTTTAAAGGTTTTGTTTCATATTCATAATCGTTAAACTAATTCATTCTTAGTCCATGAAAAAAAAATAATTTTTTTTGATGAAAGTAAAGACAACTTTCAAAAATAATAAGTCTGTCGACATGTTAGATTTTTTTTAAAAACTTTATTTCGATTAAATTGTTGGTTGCAGAAACACGTAAATCATTTTTATTTCAGATTTGCACTTGTGCTGTTTCCGTTTTTCTTAAAGCTTCCAGCATTTTCATATTATTGATTTTTGTGGTTTCTACAATCACTGATTTAATTATTAATTTTAATTTTTTGTGCTTAATGCTTTAGTATTTTTCAGTAATTAATATAATAAATATTAATTACACCCATTATGATTGTTGAATTATTTTTAAGCCCTTAGAGTAATTATACCGGAAATGCAATCATGTTCTTGTGTTCGAATGAAATGGAATGAGTCGTAGGCATAAACCTAAGCGTCCAAAATATTTAACACTTTTATAGAAACTCATTGAAATTGCAACTGATTGATCTACTATAAGATAAGGAATTTAATAAAAGATTATTCTAAAATAAAAATTTGCAAATTAAAACAGTCAAGGAAATTAAATTCAGCTGGGGTTTTTTTATAATATGGTCTCTAAAATTTTATCACAATTTTTTTATCTTCATTTTAACTTCGATAAAATTTGGAGTATGTAAATAAAAGATAATAAATTTTAACATCAAATTTTTCTATATTTGTAAGTAGAGTAGGTGTAATTTATAAACCAGTACTCCTAGCTGTGCAACAGTAATTTTCATTTATTTTCCTGCGATAAGGTTACACTTAAAACGAAAGCTATATTCGTGGAAAAAACTGTTTAAAGTTATATTTTAGGCAGTGTTGTTTCGTTAAACGAATCATGTAACTATGAAAATTAATTCCACAATTTCTATAGAAAAAACCATCCTTCCAAATATAATTACTGATCAATGAGTTCCTCATATGTACAAAAAAATCGCAATCAATGAAAAGTTAATGATTTTTTCTTTATTTCCTGAACATATTTTAATATTTTTAAGCAAAATTTCTGACTTAGTAAATAACTAAACTTAGTAAACTTCAAAAATAGCATAATTGCATTAGCATTACTAAGTTGTTGTTACTACTTATTGTTTCTACATAGTTACTCTAAACTCTTAAACTAACTCAAGAATTATAATGGGTGAAATTAATAACTATTGCATTACTTGCAAAATAATACTACAGTATTATACAAAAAATTTAAACAGCAGATTTAGACCAAGAAAAGACATGATTTAAAACCATTATTTTTCGTTTTTTATGGAAGACTTTTTCTAATGGGTACATCACGTCTAAATTCTTATCAAAAAGCAAGCAAAACATTAAAAAAATACAATAGAATGTTGCACTTTTGTTGTTTTCGGATCCGAATAAAGTTCAAGGCATTCTTATCGAAACTATTTTTATATGGTAACAATAATTTATAAAAAAAAATTAGATTGATACCAAAAAAGAAAGTACAAAAATATTTTAAATGCGACAAACATCTCTAATAAACCAATAGGAAAAGAAAGGCGGATCTTCTGTTGGAAGAAAAAAAGTGAAAGGACAGCTGACAACCAGACAATGCCAATGGGAATTCTCATTGCTATTTTACGCCAATGTTTAGGATTTCTAATCACACACACTTCATATCGCACACAATATTGATAAATTTCATATCAATATTTCATATCGGGCATGCAAGAATTAAGAACTGAATACACAAAATACTGACAGAAAGATGATGCATCGCAATAATTCATTGTCTTGAAAGAAAATTCATAATTGTATACGAAGTATGGCGTCTTAATCTCGTTTTATCACGTGAAGTGTTTCAAGTTATCAGATATGATCAGAAACATCCAGATATTGAATAGTCTTTCATTTTGCGGGCTTTAAACTCTTCAGCAAAAATAAATGCAGTCATAATAATTCTAAGCAAGAAAATAGCAAAACGCGCAGTATGCATCCTCTTTTGTATATTTGTCTTTTTCTAGGTTTTCAGCATGTTCGACCGTTTACGCTGGAAACTAATTTAAGCAGTAATGTTACAAGTCTTGATCATGAGCCTACAGTAATTCAGGAGCAAGAATATCAACATGCAAGTATAGGTAAAAAATAAACTTCTTATACGTTTTAAATATGTATTATTTTTCGAACACATTCTCGCTATTTTTTCTTTATCGCAGGAACTTGTGCTACACGATTCTTCACTAGCGCATTTATTATGATACGAGTTTGTTTCGTTTCTTTTGTATGTTAAAGAGGATTTCGTATCCATCATTTCAATGCATATAAAATCTGCTTGACTAATGCACATTGATCATAACAACGCGTATAAAATTATGATTAAATCAATGTTCGTGGTCATTATTAAACAAGCAAGTTATTCTACATTTATTTTCAAAGACTGACATAAAAGTCGCTATAATATATGAGCATGAAATTTCTATCATTTATGTTATTTATGGTTAATAACCGGATGTCCTTAAAACTTTTGAAAGTGGACAAAATTTATTTTTTATGTTATAAATTGAGTAAATAAAGGATTAAAACCATCTTCAAAAAGTTATTTAATTTTATTTAGAGTTACAAAATGTTGCGAAAATCTAACTTTGGCAAAAATCGGTATAGTTTATATTGGAATTACATGTAATTTTTTAAAGCATTTTGCGTGAAGCAGCACCTAGTTTTTGAGCTGCTAGTAATTTTGAAAAGTGGACGAGAACGGCACTTGAGCCGATGCACCCCTCTCTAAACTTCCACACAGCACAACAGGAGGGCGTTTGACCTACGACGTCAGATTTGGCATACATCAGGCCCACATAAACGACGGATCATTGATGGAATCAGTTTTCGACCATGGAACCCTCCGGCTTTGAAACCAGGAACTAACCAACAGGCCAACTCGGCTCCCATTATGTTACATGATAATAAAAAAATAAAGTTATTACTGAAAGAATTATTGGTTTTAAAATAGTCGATATTGATAGTGATTTTCATGGCACGTAAAAACCAAACGAAATTAGGTTCATAATAGAACTTTAAATCTGCCTCCAAAGTGTATTGTGTTTTTGAATAAAATAATTATAGTAAACTATATTCGCAGTTTCCTACTGATCACAATGTATTGATTATGCTGTGGGATTTAGAATTCCAAAGACAAGAGTATTAGTGAGTTAATTGACGAATATCACATTTGTCTCTATTTGTTTTGTGCTTTACTATAATTAAAAGAAAATTTTAGCATACAAATTTTAAATTTTTTATTAAAGTGAACGAAACAACAGGTAATAATTCCTTTCAATCTGTTTTTTCTACTGATCAAAAAACTCTGATTACTAGCAGAGAACTTGTTTCGCCCGGTCTTTCTCTGGTGAAAATCTTGTGTAGGAGACAGGAAACTGAACAATATTTTATAAATAGCATAATGTATATTAATATTACTTTATTGAGGGAATATTTTTCAAATTCTAATGAAATGATTCATAAATTAATAGTACAAAAACTTTCTTTTAATTCAGTATATATCATAAGTATACTGTATTACATATCTTTCATACACTGTGAGTCCATTTTTTGGCCATCTTATTATTTTAGTATACTTGGACATAAAAATTTCATGCTAATTGATCCATTTGTTAAATAACCTTCATTGAATAATCTACACCCAAACCAGAAGGGTATGAGATAAGGCCCATTTCCCAATACAGTATTTTTTAACAACGTGGAAGTCATTTTTCACCTATAATTTCAACAATTCAAGTGACAAATCAACTAATGAAACATATTCATCAAAATTGCTCCAGCCATTCCAAATAAATATAGTTCTACGGGCGTTATCGGTAGTTATCATCCTTAACCCTCTGGTTAAGGTAGATGAAAAAAGATTTAACTCCATCATGTTTTTAGTTCGACATGTTGAAATATGTGAATCAAGTTTCATCTCTGTTAGTCCATTTGTTACATGTATTTAGGTGACATTGCCCCATCCTAGCCTAAGGAAATAGGTTAATGCTTACCTGCACAGTACTTCAAGTCTGCTAATGAGGAACATGCGTACCAAGTATCATCAAAATCGGCCCAGCCGTATCAAATTTCATGCCAATCGAACCGTTTGTTACATGTATGTAAACTACTTTGACCCATCCTATCCTCATAAATGGGATTAGCGTTTATTTACCCGTACAGTATTCTTAATTGATCAATGAGAAACATGTATTCAGAATTTCATCAAAATCGCCCAAGCCATATCTAACAGCATGTCAATTGGCCCATTAGTTACATGTATTTAGATGATTTTGTCCCACCCTACCCTAAGCTACTGTGTTAAGGAGTATTTACCCTTAATGTACTTCAAGTCGTCCAATGAGGAACATGCGTACCAAGTTACAGCAAAATCGCTCCAGCTGTATCAAGTTTCAGGTAAATCGGTGTATCTCTTTGTCCCACCCTACCTGAGGTATTGGGTTGGCGTTTATTTACTCCTAAAGTATTTTTATTCGGCCTATGAGAAACATGTATAACCAATTTCATCAAAATTACCCAAGCCGCAGCAAATTTCATCTCAATCGGTCCATTTGTTACATGTATTTAAACATCCTTTCCCGACCAACCTTTACAGATGGGTTTAGCGTTTATTTACCTCTACAGTATCTTTAGTCAGTTAATGAGAAACATGTGTGCATAACTTCGTCAAAATAGTCCAAGCCACATCCAACAACATATCAATCGGCCTATTTGTTACATGTATTTAGACGACTTTACCCCACCTTTTCCTGAGTTACTGGGTTAGGGTATATTCATCCCTACAGTGCTTCAAAACTGCTAATGAGGAACATGCGTACCAAGTTCCATCAAAATCGCCCCAGCCGTATGAAATTTCATGTCAGTCGACCCATTTGTTACATGTTTTTAAACGGATTTCCCCACCCTACCCTCGGGGATTGGGTTAACGTTTATTTACTCCTACAGAATTTTTAGTTGGCTCATGAGAAACATACGCACCAAATTTCATCAAAATCGTCAAGCATGTCTATCTGCCTATTTGTTACAAGTATTTAGAAGACTTTGCCCCACCCTACCCTGAGAGACTGTGTTAGGGCTTATTTACCCCTACAATACTTCAAGTCGGCGAATGAGGAATATGTGTACCAGATTTCATCAAACTCCTTGTGGGAGATAAACTTCAATAATCTAGAATGAACAAATGAACCTAAAGCAAACATGCCAAATTCAAATGCTAGCACGGGCAAAATAAACAAGATCTAAGTTTATGTGAGCCGCAAAAAATATAAATTTCAATTTTTAGAGAAACGCAGGTTTATTTCGAAAACACGGTATAAAAAAGAACAAGGACAATGCTAAAGTTAAAGTTTTCGTCCTGACACTTAGCATTTCTTCTCTGCTACCATCTTTCCCACTTCGGGGGATATCTTGTTGGCAGTGATTACTTTCAAAATTGACTCACGGTTAATGTCAGCAATTCTAGATCTGACAGGAGAGAATTATTTCCTCCCATAAATGCAAATAATTGCTCGCACTGAAAAGTATTTCCGAAGTTGTGGTTCGTTATTAACAATTAAATTTAATTAGAAATTTTAAAAATTAAGATACGAACCTGCATTAAAATTTTTGTTACATGCTGTTATGTTTGCTGGATCACGAGTTTGACGTGCTAGAACTGGAAGTATATTTGTCCTTATGACAAACTAACTGATCACAATACGTATTTAACCCTCCAACTACGGACTTTTCAAAATCGCTATTCAGATGTAACGCTTGCCAGGTCCAGAAACTTTTGAAACAATGCGAATTGTTACTTATATGCAACACTATAACACTAGAATATAATTCAATGCTATAATAATAAGAGGTAAGCACATTACCCCCGTGGAAATCACGGGATGCAACAAAAAATATATTAACTTCCAACCCGCGTAAATCACCGGATATGAGGCTGAAAAGGTTAATATCTTTTAATTGAGTCTTTGATTGCGGAAACCACATGAGTCTTTTTTTTTCATGCTGTTTTTACATTCTATAGAGGTATTTAAATAACGAGTGAAGAAATGACAAGAGTCAAGTAAAGTCACATTATAGGTATGCAAAATCTACCAGGTAGAAATTTTTTTTAAATCATTGCTTTAAAAAAATTAATCAGTTTTTTTAAAAGCTCCCAGCATTTCGATATTATTGACTCACGTGACTTCTGCAGACAACGATTCAATTACTTTAATTGGCTATTTCACTGAATAAAATAATAAACAACTTTGCTGCTTCTACATGATTGCTTGTACTTCTGTTTCAGTGGTGTAGTCGTAAATTAAGACCTGGTAGTATTACTGGGGGGAGGGGGTATCTAAAGTTATTTTATCTACGCGTTGAAATTGAGAAATAATAAAACGTCAGAACTTTACAGTTATTATTTAATTTTTGATCAAGCATTAGCATAATGCGTACTATAGTAAAAAGCATGAATATACTAAAGAAGTTAATGAATATTTTTTTAAAAAAATTATGCTGATTTCCAGTTATACTAAAAGTAAGTAATAATTAAGCAAATAATTCAGTAAGTTAATTAGGTTATAAAATCATGACATTGATAAGTAATATAAAAAAAATATCAAGAGTTTTCAGATTCAAAACATAAAACACAATTAAATGTTTGCAACTTTAAAGCTATTAACCCCTTCCCGCCACAACTTGCCACTTTATTACTCGTAAAGAGAAGGCAGTGACGGAATGGCGTACCGGCTAGTTAAAAAATTAAAAAGCAGTGCCGGAACGCCTTCCCGGTGCGTTCCGGCTCCACTGCACCCCTGTGTGCTGTTTAATATCACTGTGCTATATTGCTTATGTGTGTTACAACATAACTATTTTTGCATACGTAGGCTCTAAAAGATGCATGAGAGATCTGGGATGCTTCGAGATCACAGTGGACTTTTTTCACTCAGTGTATCGACCAGTGAATTTTCTGCCACACGACCGATCAACTATCAACACTAAGTTTTTCCTCTACTCAAAGGAGCAACCGAAAGAATATGATGAGATTCATCCGAGCGATCCAGAAGATATAAAGGATTCACACCTGAATCCGGATCATCGAACAGTATTCATAGTTCATGGATTTATTGACAGCAGGTTTTATGGGAAATGGATGGAGGTACAGTTTTAAGTTTTATCAGCTGTATTTAATTTTCTAAAATCTTCTCGACACATTTTATCAGAATACAGTAGAACCTTGGGAATCCGAACTAATTGGTTAGGTCACCTAATAATTAAGCTGTTGTAGTCATTCTTAACTACCAATTCAAATGTTTCTTTTAAGTTAGGAATAAACATTAGCTTTGTTTCTGATTCCTATTTGTTATTTTCCGTCATTTTTTAATAAAAAATTTTCAGAAAATTGAAAAAAAGATGTTCGGATTATCCGAAATTTCGGAGATCCACTGTATGAATAAATTTGCAGAATGGATTAAATTTATCGATTAAATTTATTTAACTTTCGAATGTAACACACCTGTGGCCTAGTGGGTTTAGGCATGGCACGAAATGGCTAAGGACCACTACTACTGGCTACTCTTATCCAGCAATATACAAAAATTGGCGGACCAATGTGAGCTTTAGCAATAAATTGCTCGCTACAACTGGGTTGGTTTCTAGAGGCTTTCCTGGCTGTCTTCCAACCGAAACACAAATGTAGATCAGTTTCTCCTAGGGGAAGGCAACCTATCCTCATGTATTGAAAGATTGAAAGACCTCTGCCTTAGGTGATACCTAGGTGCTCCAAGGTAGCTTTGGTCTACAGAAGATAGCATGCTTTCTCTTTATCACGAGTCTTTGACTCATGGATTTAGAGAAAGTGGTAGTATCGAATGTGCACAATGAAAGCTGTGTTCTCTTTTAGGAGTCGAGCATAACGTATCCCACCACTTAATTTCTTAAAGTAAAGTTCGTGCAACGTTAAATTGAATATCCTTTCAAGGATAATATTCTGTAACAATTAAATTAAAAGTAATTATATCATAAAAGTAGTAAGTTTAAAGCTGAAGTAATAATTGTTCATAGTTAATTTTTAACTAAAACTATGCATTTTCGTGCAAAGTATCAATTCTAAAAGTTAGAATAAAATTAATTTTTATGTAATGAATAATATTTTTCCCAAAAAATGAATTAATCAGTAAATTAGAAGCCAAATAAGTTATTCTCCCGTTTTCAGGATCTTTCTCAAATATTTTTATTTCATAACAAAATTTACAGTTGTGCAAGTAAATAAGCAATATGAAATATCATACGATTCATAAATGCTTCATCTGTTAGATTACAAAATGCATTGGTTGCGAATTTAATAAAATCTTCATTGATATTGCGACAAAGATAAGGAAGAGATAGCGTTTCTTACTGTTGCAAAATAATGAAACAAGGATTTAACACGTTGTTTACCACATGAGTTTGAAAGAATGTCTCTTCAGGTCACGCGTACAGATCAGTGCAATTGTCTTCATTCAGAGGACTATAGAATATGTCATCCTTAACACTAATTTTCAATCCGTGACTTCTAAACTTTTTCCAACTGCAAAATGTTTTAGGGCGTAAAAAATTTTTTACACATTCATTATCATCCTAAATAATTTTGTTACTATTCCAAAAATGGAAAGCAAGTAAGAAAATGAAGCACGAAGAAAGAAAACATACAATTTAGATGTATTCTCAGAAAATTTTATTGAAATGATTTTAGCGTATATGATTTTTCTTGACTACCTTTGCTCATAAATACTGAAAAATCTTTAAGAAAAAGGGCCTGTGAAAGTTTATGTGATCGTAATATTGTTCAATTCGACACCAGATGGAATCATGACCCACAATTTAGGAAGGCCTTAAAATTTATTTAACTTTTTACTCTAAATCATTCATTATTGTATTAGATGTCATTTAATAATAAAAAATTAATAACAAATCATTTTAATTATTTTCTTTTTTAAGCTTCTTCAAAAATGCTTTTTTAACCGAAAGTTACAATACAACGTTTTTGGAACATGCGCATGTTGTAACAATATTTTTCTGTTTTCAATTGGAACTATTGTTTGCAATTTTAATGACATATAAGCATGTTGCAAAATTTATAAAATACAGTTTATCAAGTTAAAAATCATAAGAGATCGTCATAATCATCATAACAATCATAATTTCTTTAAGATTGCATATGAGTTTTTAAAAATTATATTAATTTTGTATTAAAAGAAAAGCATACAAATAACTTACATATTTAAGAATTCTGCAAAAAAATCAGGTTAATAAGCAAAAATCTAATAAATGGTCTTTTTAATTTAAATCAAATGATTTCCGAAGAATTTAAATGAGAAAAGTTTATTTTTTTCAACTCAAAATTTTGCATTTCAAAATTTTACACAGAGAATACTTAATGAAAAATGTTTATTTAAAATAATTTAATTTTTAATGAGTTGTACAAATATTTTGAAATGTTTAAAAACATTCTGCAGTTAAGTTGTCCTTTCTTTCTTCCCCATAGGTCATTCTTTTTTTAAGGTAGTTTTAAAATTTGAAGAAACACTAAAATTTAACTATTATACTTCATTTGTGTCGACCGTTGTTTCATAAGTATATAATTATAGCAATTTTATAAATCATTTAACAGAATTAATGTTCTTAGCAAATTTCCGCATCAATGCTCTAAATTACTTCTGTATAATTACAAATACCCTTCAAATAACTAAAACTTATTGTTAAACTTAATTCCTCCTGTCACGCAATAATGAAACTAGTTAACAATCGCGCAGTGGTTACGGTTGAAGTGGATTTATCTTTAAATGCATAGTTTAGTTTGTATCAAAAGACCACGGGGGTTATGTGGCAGAGCGTCGACAGGGGGTTTGTAAGACAGTCAGTTCGAAACCCGATTCAACGGTATACCCTTCGTAACCTGAATCATGTCAGTTTTGATTTCGATGCTGGGGGTAAAACATCTTCACGTTGGTGTGGTGTAAAAACTAGAAGGGTGGTGTGCATATCATTCTCCTAGCTTTCTCTGTCTGCTGAACACCGACTACATCTACGAGATTGGTCCCCGATAGTAGCTCCAAAACAGAATGTCGACCTGTTCCTAAGGTTTTATTAAATACGCATGGGAAATTCACGACAGCGTGAGTTTCTCTTTTTCAAATTGCTTAAAAAATATCTTTGCATTATACATGAAAACTGCCATAATTCATTAAATATTTCTTAGATTTAAAATAAAATATTGAAGGAGATTTCTGGAATTCTGTATAATATTCAAAATAATAAAATTTCTTCTAAAATATTGACTAATTTGAATGCTAAACTTCTTTAAACTTAAGCCATTGACCCAGCTTCTAAGCCAGACATTACTTTCTTATTTTGATTAATAATGCAGACTATTGCACGCCTTCAGAAATATATATTGACAACATTTTTCTTAATTTATTACCACGAAACTGTTTGAATGACCTGTAGTTGCATTCTAGCACTGTTACAGTTTAAATACTAATTTATTGAACTTTAAAGGATAAAAAATAGGGAATAAAATCTTTAAAAAAATAGTTTATATTCATGTTTTTACCTGAAATAAGAGAATGTACATTGAAAGCAAAGAAAATTTTAAATCATATCGTTTTTGCAGACTATCTATACAATTCGACATTTCATCGAAATGAAGACCTTGGAGACATTCATGTATAGCAGAAGACACCTTAATATTACGTATGTGAATATATACGTCCAAAGCCATATTCTAACACCAGACTAAAACAATTCTTTTAATAAATAGCCAGTTTCAGATAATTCTTACAGTACTACTATTCAGATAATTCTCTTTATTTCGATCTTTTCAATTCTTTTATTAAAAATAGATTATTAACCTCGTGCCGATTCCTTTAATTACAATGCTACAAAGCAATCAACTTAACGATCACTTTAAACCTCAAATTTTGTCAAAGATGTGTTTCTATAACGAATAACGATTCTTACTGTGGTCAAGAGGAAACCTTTAAGAATTGCATCGAATAATGACATTTTTTCCAAGAATATTCTGTCGATACCAATCTGTCTGAGGCTCACAAAAGCTTTTAAGTGGACAGAGCTGTGGTTTTCAGACGTTGGTTGCAGTTTCATTTCTAGTAACTATTCGACAAAAGACGCAATATGTATTACAAACCATACAATGAGTTGGTTTTAGAAAGCCGTTTTCAGAATCATTATAAACAAAAAGACAGTTGGATTACTAACTAAGTGCAATTCAACTAAGTTGAATAAAAATATGTTACAGAATTTTTAATGATGTGGAATTTCATATAATAAACATAGTAATCATTAATAATAAAGACAGGAATCAATCTGTATAATACGTAATATAGTTCTTTAAATTATTTAATTTTCTTGAATTATGTTGATTTTAGTGTAGTCAAAGAATACTCCTAAAAAATGGAGAAAAAGAGCGATAATCATCGATTACTAAGTAATATTTTCTATAATTGCAGCTTGTAAATTTATTGCATACGTACAACAGTTATAAGCGTTTGTTGTTTTGTTCAGTGGAGTAATTAATGGGTTAGTACCAGTAATAGGTGAAGCATAATCGAGCTATCCCTGTCCTGCCTTGACATCCGGGTCATCTGAATGATAATCTTCACGATAGCATTCGGAAACTGAGGATGGATCCCTAATAGCCATCACCAGCCACGGCCCAACCCCTTCCGCGGGGGGTACGTTCCGTCATCGGAGTGAAAGTAATTAGTGCAATCAATGACTACACTAGCTACACCCCACATCATTACTATGCCCACCTGGAAAGAGAGAGCCCACTTAGTTATCCGGCGGCTTCTCATCCACGTACTCGTGGTGCCCCCTCGGTGGGATCCAGTAATAGGAGAAGGTATAACTTTAAGCTATTGATAACTTCTTGCTACAAGAAGTTATCAGAAAAACACGATAAAAAATATGCAATAACTGTACTTTTTAGTTTATAAACAATTTCAGCTTTTTTTATGTCTATTTGCCATTTTTATTAGTTTTTCAATTTTTCGAAGACAAACTTATGATTTGACATATTTGTAATATCATACATTAAAAATAAACATTTAAATCCACTTCTATTGTGTTAATCCATTTTTTTAAAAATTCCAAGGTGACAATTAGATAAGTTTATTTAAGAGGCCCTATACTTCCATTAAGCATTTCATACAGATTATGAATCACGGGTGAGCCACGCAGACTAAGAAAAATGTCAGTACGAAAGTGGCAAGGAGCAAATATAGAGAGAATCGTTTTTAATTCATGCGGCGGTCAACTTGTTAAGAAAACTTTTAGCATGCGTTTTTTACCGTTTAATAATTATAGTTTCAATTTAAATTTAACTTTTGAATTAAACAATTTATTTTTTATTCAGTGCCTGAAATAAAATAATACCTGGACTTCTGAAAAAGTTTTAATTATAATTTATCGCATATAATATCCCTAATCAATACTCACAAGAATTTAATTTCTCTTACAACTTTCGCTCCCTATTATGAATTGCACCACTCTAGTGAACTGAATTCTAGATTTACTAATTGTCTTCTGTAAAAATAAGGACTGATTCAACTCTTTGAATTTTACTGATCCTCATCTCTGTTGACATCTTTTCAGAAAAGTAATGAAATAATTGTTTACCCGCAAAGCTAGGGCATAATGTTACTCGTAACTGTCATAATTCTCTTGAAACACCACGAGATGGCGATACTTTGAGATAACATTCTAAGTCATTTCTAGTTAATTTCTCAATACGTAATTTATAATGTTAAGCTGATTGTAAGACAAAAATGTGTCATATCAATGAGAAATTATTTTGTGGGTTAGAAAATTTTAGCTTCAATGTTCCGTACATTTCAATGAAAGGAAGCAAATTTTCGATAATCTGAATTCTGTACCTTTAAATCAGGATATCTAAAATTGTGTATTGAGACCCAACAGAATTCTATAGGCATTAATAGTATTCAGTGGTGGCGATTGGAAGTTATGAGTGGGGGGGGGGGGCAAAAAATTTATACACAGTTAAAAGTATCGGGGACTATAAATGGTAGCAACAAAATTTGCTAGCTTTCCCAGACAGTATTGCGTTTTTACAATTCCTAGTTTTAGGCAGCTAAAAATGAAATAAAAATTTAATTTTTCCCACAAAAAGAGGGGTAGGAGTGACCCCACCCCCACCCCCTTTCCCATAATCGCCACTAATTGTGAAAACTTTCACAGGGCCTTCTTCCTTTAGAAAATTAAATATCTGTGAACAAAATTTGTTAAAAAAATAATTGTGACTTCAAATATTTGATTGAAAACTGATAAATAATTATTTTAAACAGGATTTCTTTTATTATTATCAATTAATTCCTGATATTCTTCTTCATTTTCCACTTTCGTGATAGTGACAAAATTTTCTGTAAAAAGTGGCGTTCCAAATTTTTTTTCCGCCCCAAAAATGAATCGGGAGTGAAAAAGTTTAAGAAATTCTAATTTAATTATTTATTGATAGAATAAATTTACAAGAAATAAACCAATTAACTATTTATTTTCACAAAATAACAATCTTTTTCTTCTTTTAGGAAGTGAAAGATAATCTTTTACTTCACAATAATTATAACGTTATAATTGTTGACTGGAGTGGAGGCAATGGTGCTCCATACACTCAAGCTACGGCCAATACTCGGGTAGTTGGAGCTGAGATTGCTTTATTAATCCAAAAACTGCAGGTAAGTTGTATTGCTAAAAAGAATATGCAGTTACTTAATTTTATTATGTAATTCATAACACAACTTATAATATAAATTCTTAACATAGCATTACTAATAATTCATAACGCAGCCAAAAAATTTGGAATCTCTGTATATTTCTTAATACTGTTAGTAAACAAGTTTACATCTCTCAATTCAATATCTGCGTATTTCCGAACAGTTGTATTAGAAGAAATTTATGATAAAAGCTTATTAAACAAATCTAATTACCCTTCAAGCAAAGTTTCTTTAATCATGGGGTGCTCAATCAATGCGGTGAGAAAATAATAGGGTTGGTTGTTAGTAGACATCAAGAGGAAAACAAATTGAAAGGGGATATGGTGCTTGCAAACCACGTTAAGATGATGAAAATCATGAAAATATGTATGAAGGTTCTGAGGTCACGCGCGGCCGACTAAAAGTACCATAATAAATAAAAAAGATTTATTTGACAGCATGTTTACAACAGAACTTGTGGTGTGCATGACAATGCCGAAAGGGAAATATGAGAATGATATGAGAGAAATTATTAGAAGCATGCTTCAAACTGACTGCAGTAGACATCAATGCTTAGTCGTAATGATGTAAAGATGTTTTCCAGACACGCTTGAAGATACCGCTTGTGCTATTGATTTTACCGCAAAGACGGCAAGCCGTGCTGAGATTCTCCGGTGTTTTCACAAGCGTTTCATGAACGAACGATTTCAAAATTCCATAGGAAGTCCAATGGGTTGTGATATGGCGAACGTGGAGGACAATCAACGGATCCGGAGCGTCAACTGCTTACGTCAAACATCGGAAATGAGTCCACGAACATATTCAGCGATCAACTGACAATCGTCAGAGCTTGCATGCGTATTTTAGCGATTTTCATCGAATAAACGTGGCTTGCTGCACCATGTTCCATTCAGTTTTTGTTGCATTTGATATTTACGAGCAACCCACTGCATTCACGATGAGAAGACTTTGTACATCAAAACTGTAAATAAAGAATAATTTAAAACATTTGTGAAGAAAAAATTTACAAGTGTTAAAAATATGGTAATCTTTAAGACAATGAAACCGCGTATAAAAAACACACACGACAGTTATTTCTGAAAATATTTACCCATAACAATTTCATTAGGAAGAATCGTTTTTGCTTGACAGTTATTAAATTTGATTTTGTCAATATTCCAATTTACTGCACTTCAGAAAACAAAATTTTTTGAGAAAGAGTTCACTCAGAAAAGCCCGTTGGTGTGGCGTGGAAGTTTGGAGAGGGGTTGACAGCTCAGGTGTCGTCCTCGTCATCTGACCGCGGTTCAAAATTACGAGGTCCGTCCCAAAATAGCCCCCGTGTTGCTTCAAAACGGGACGTTAATATAACTAAAACTAAACACTCAGAAAAGAGATTACATCATATAAAAAATTGCAAGTATTTTCATTATAAATTATTTATTTTACTTGATGAATTCAAAAAAAATATAATCTATATGCCTCTTTCTAAATGTCAAAACTTCTTGCATTTCATGATAGATTCAGGGCTCTAACCTATCAGAATCTAAACGTTCGCCAAACAACTGGTTAACGTCGCGCTCAAAACCATTCAATTTCGAATTCAATATCTCGAAAAAAAATTGTTTCTAGATGTTTCTTCGGAATCAAAAGCAGTAGAAGAAAATTTGCGAGCCGTTTCAATATTAAAACATTCCTTTTTTATCCAATTTGTATCATCTTAAGGAAGATTAATTGAATTCTGTTAATGTGTTATCAATAAATACAGTGTATCCCGACTATATATACAGTTTGAATAACTATTGCATGAAGAATTAAGAATATACAACAAAGCTTCATATGATAAATTAATTAATATCAATGTAGAATCTGATCAGTTAACAGAAATGGTCAGCATATTGTTCGTTATTTTGCAAAGACTGCTGATAACGCTGACCAGTGGAATTTCAAACGTCGCTAAGCATATCATTTGATATTTCAGTACATTCTCTTTCAATAGCTGCTCTCAACTCACTCACAGTGGGTGATTTTGAACTATAAACATTATGTTTCAAATGTCCAACCCAAAGGAATCCTCGGGAGTGAGATCCGGTGAGCATAGGGGAACTCAATGCTGCCGCTATACGCTTTCACCATGTGTTCAGCAAAATTCCATAAGATGGACCTGCAATTAATTCATAATTCACACTAACTAATACAGTAATTCCAGTGGTAATTAATGTATTAATCAATTTTCTTTATGAAATTTCTATGTATGTTATTAATTATTTACGTAATATGATTCAAAATGTGTATGCATTTTTAGGACTGCTTGTAATTTAGCAAATCTAAAAAAATATAGGAAGATCTTATTTTAGTTTACTTCAGAATGAAATAAATATCGAATGCAAATGTTTAATTTCCTGTTTCGAATTCTTCTAGAAAAACTGTTTCTTTAACCTTATAATAATGTACCTTTCTAACTAATGAGATATTGCACTCAGAGTGACTTTTTAAAACAAAATTTATATAAAAAAAAATATGCGAAACTTAATCAGTTTTATATTAATCTACTATTGCAGAAGCTTAAAGGCGTATCTCCTATGAACTGTCATATCATCGGCCATAGTCTTGGAGCTCACGTAGCTGGATATGCTGGACTAAGATTAAATAAGTTGGGTCGTATCACAGGTGAGAATAGTGATGTATTAGTATTTTAAAGAATACAGAATATGAGTGAAATCATGTTGAAATGAATCATATGAAACGAATTTTAATAATTGATGAATGCGCGCGAAATAACTAGTCATACTTATAATAAAAGTTCCAATTCAAAAAATATTAATTAATTTATTTAAAAATGAATATATAATAATTAATTTAAAATGAAAATTAAACTTTAAAACTAAGCACTTTTTATATTCTTTAACGAAAAATGACTTCAGAATGGAATCAATTTGAGAAACGTCACAGTTACATGACAAACATAACTGTCAATATTATCTAATGCTTTCTTGTGACTGCAAGATTTTTCTCCTACTGCAAGATGCGAGATAGATTCCAAAATTAAATTGGCGCGGCGCATTTGACGCGCATCACGTGAGCATGAATAGACTCCATTATCCTATATAGCCCAGTAAATTTACGGTTTGAAATAAAGGTAATTCATAATTAGCTGAAAATTTGTGGATTAGTTCCTCTTTACATGCAGAATGAATCCTAAAAAGTCCCCTAATTTCTCATGTGAGCTTCAATCCAAAACTGCGAATCCAAGATGGCCGTCAAGCCCTTTATGCGTTGTTTGATATTTTTCTTCATATTTAATTAAAAATAAAAAAATTTCAATTCTGAAAAAATCTGTATGCTTTACGAGGATTGCTGTTTCGATATATATTATAAAAAAATCAATAGAAAAATTTAAAATGAGAGTATATTAAATTTTTTGACATCGAAACCTGAAATTTCTGTGTTCTAATTTTGCAGCAGAGCTCATAAGTTGCAAACATTAATGAATCGAGAAAACTGCTGTATGTAAGGATACTTTGTCTCTTGTAAGGAATTTACAAAGGTAAATTTTTAAAAAATTATTCACTAAAAATGGCCGAGATACTCCACTATTTCTGGAGTAATGCAGCAGCTTTTCTAGCTTCGGAGTGAGAAGTAGTGCATGTATCTGTTAAACCTTGGGGGAAACACAAAAATATGACTGCAATTTTTAACAACCGTTATAAGCTGGGTAAGAGAGAGAGAAAGACATATAGAGTGAAAGTATGTGCGTTTTTATAAAAAGATTGTAATAAAAAACAAAACATATTTTGCAGCACTTTATTTTATTTATTGCCATAAAAAACTTAAATGATGATGAAATGTAACACAATAATAGTAATGATACAAGAATCAAAACAAAATTTAGTTTATAACTCATTAATAAAAAAATATAAGCCATTCATTCATCATCATCATCCTCTTCGAAACCGCTAGTAGGAGTAGCTGAATTTTTACATGACTCTCCTAAGCAAGATGTACAAAACTTTTTACGGTGAAGGTTATTTTGCAGTTACAAAATATTAATTGTTGAAGTTCTTCGGAAGCTGTGGGAAGAGTTGAAGACACTGGGTTCAATCTACCATCTTCCATGAACCATTCCCATTCAGTAAGATCCAGTTTATTCCCCAGCCACAGTTGGATTTGAAGTTAAACACGCAGTGAATGCTATGAAGCTGCTGCACTTGTTGACGGAAGTCCTCATCCGCCTGTATAACACATTTACCTTCAGACTGGAAGCAGCTCATCATCATTTGAATTAGCCTTAACTTGTTCTCGGAGTTTCGCAGAAAATTAGCTTGTTTAGCCATTACTACCACATTTTCGTCGAAAGCAATAGTCGCGAACATTTTTAACATCATCCTTTTTTGCCTCTCTAAACTTTTAGTTGATAAAGCACACGTGTATACATCAAAAACCACTGCCTCACATGGAGAGAAGTGTTTCTGCACAAGCCTAACATATCTCTTTAGGTATGAAACTCATTCCAAGCCAATGCGTGCATAAGAAATCCTCCATCTACAACGGACGAATAGGTTAATGGTGATTTAACTCACGACGCAACTGTTTCAATGATAGCTGCTAAAGTTGATTTCGCATTCTTCCTCAAAGAAACTTCATCAAAGAGTGAAGGGAGTTGTGGGCTAATACATATTTGAGATGATCTCGTAAATTTTCATTTGACTTGAGCACAGCAGCAATCCTGGTAAATAGCTGCAGAGGATTTAATACCACCCTTTCATTCCTTATTATTAATGTATTACTTGTGGCAGATATTGTGGTAACTCTTTTTTTCCTCTGAAGTTTGACTTCCCTAAAGGAACCTCCTGCAATCGAGGACAGTAATTTTTCTCCAACATTTTTTGCTTTGTCACAATTCGTTTTACATCAACAACCAACCCACTAGCTATATTAATCAATAAGTGTTTAGGACAACTAACATTGAGAGGATTGTGAAGCAGTAGCCAATTGGATAACTTTACCAAATCAGAATCATCTCGAGATTGTCTGGAAGGCCGGAATTCAACATGTTGTTCTGAGGATACAAAACGTTTTCACAAAAATACTCCAAGACTCTCGATACTTTTATGTTTATAGGGACGAAGAAACCCATCTTGATAAAGTAGAATCTGCTATTCCTCGGCCTTGTGCGACTCCTCCTGCTATTTTCATGGATCTCAAAGGACACTATTCTATTATATCATGTCTGGATCTTCACTAAATTTTTTATATTCAGTGCTGTCCATTTTTTCCTTCAACTCTTCCATTTGCTGAACGTATAAATGGGCACATTTGGCATAAAAAAATGTGGCCTGCATGAAAGTAAGGCATCATTGATTTAATACAATAGAAATTCGATTCCCAGTACCAACTCAATGTGCTTGAATATAAAGAAGGATAAATTTTACCTATTCAATATACTGCAACCACAACTGGGCAGTTCTTGAAAAATTTCTATTTTCGGCAGCTTTTTCAACAACGTCAAGCAGTTGTATAATGTGGATATTTCCCTTAAGATCTTCAATACTTCGCTTAATTCTTGCCATAAGCTCATGAATAGAGTCTCTGAAAATGCATTTGGTTTCTTCATTCAACTCTTGTGGAGAATTTTCGAGAAATTTTCCATATAAAACTACGAAAGTTAGAAAATGTGCTCTTAGAGCTTTGGAATAAGCATGACCATTCATCATTTTTCCAACTGTATTATTCGAATGCATCAAACCCCACAGTTCCTCTAATCCACTGCCTGATATTAGGTATCCAATAGTTCACCTCCTTAACACAAACTATCTCTTTTTTCCTTTCATATGCATGTTCTTTGTTTTAGATGAGATATCTAAAAAATAAATAAAAAGATGACGCTGTTGTTAAGTACATAGGTGGAAATCTCTTGTGGTGGACGCCCGCGCCCGGCCCCCGACTTTTAGAATTTAATTTGATTTTTGTAGTATGGGAAGCTACCTCAGATAAAATTATCATATGTAAATGTAACTTAAAAATATTCATAGTTACCTATGAAGTGTCTAACTGTATACAATAAATTGAATTTTGTGATCATACGACCCTTTTGGTAAAAAATAAAATACATCAGCCATTTTTCAGCGGATCTTCAATTTAAAAAAAAAAAAAAACAGTCCTCTAATTTAGGACTACAAAAGCATTCTAATCACTCTTTTGATTTGTCGATAGTTTTAATATTATGAGAAGAAGCATATTAGCAATGAATTCTGAAACAGGAAAATTTCCCTTTTTGACGTCAAATAAATCAATTTTAAGTTCATTTGTAATTTTTTTTTATTGGGTAAATCTAGGTATAAATCGAAACAGCTATCATTCCACAGTTCCTAAGTTTTTTCAGAACTGAAAAATGATGGTTTTTGATCGGGATATGGGGTAAACCATCACTTAAGACAAAAGTACTCGGAGCCCATCTTGGATCCGCCATTTTGGATTGAAGCTCACATGAGAAATTAGGGGACTTTTCAGGATTCGTTCTACACATATAAAGGAGTTATTCCTGAAAATTTCAGCTAATTATGAATTACTTTTATTCCGATCCTGTTTTTGGACTAAATTTACTGGGCTAATAGGAGAAATAAACTTCCTTTATAAATATATTCCTTTATATATTAAGATAACGAAAATATGCTTCACAAACTTAGTGCAGAATATGTGAAGTTTGATAAAATATTAAAGCAAATCTAATCACAGTGAATGTTTATAGGTTTTTAAGATGAATATGGGAATATTTATTTGACAGGTTATTTAACAAATTGTAGAATACTGATTCTGATAAATACTAAGAAAGGATCTCGGCTTCAGTCGCGGGTTCAAGACCCTGCTCCACGTAAGATCTGTGATGTATACGGGTCTGATGCACGTTAAATCTGTCGAGGGTCAAACATCCTCCCACTGGTGTGGTGCAGAACTTTGAAGATGGAGACGACGGCTCAGGTGTCGTCCTCATCCTTTGACTACGGTTCAAAATTGCGGGGTCCGTCCCAAAAATGCCCTTGTGTGACTTCAAAATGGAACATTAATATATAATTTAACTAAACTAAACCCTAAGCGCAGTGCGGGGAAATCATACGTAGTAGAAGATGTAGGTTTCTAAGTAAAACGAATCTCGCATTCATTTAACATTTCAAAAACGAAGTAAAAATCTTTGAAAAATTTTGGCATTCTCTTTATTTGTTGTTGTTTATTTTTTATTACAAATAGACATTGCTTTTTTAGGTTTGGACCCAGCTCAACCTTACTTTCAGTACATGCCGCCGTCTGTTAGATTGGATCAGACAGATGCTGACTTTGTTGACGTAATTCACACGGATTCGGGGTCCTACAAATTTCTACGTAAGAAATCATAATATTTGTTATTTATTAAATATATTAACTCATAAAAGACTGAAATAAAAAATTAATCCCAGTAAAACATTTCGCAAAAAACTGAAGTGTAAACTTTGAACTACATCTTAGTACAAGAGTGATTGAAATGATAGAACAGATGGTCTTTAAAACATCTTTTCCATTTTGAGGGGTGGGGTGGGAAGTATGCTCTCCTATTAGAATTGATAAATTTAGTGGTAAATATACTTCCAATGGCCTTAGGAAGGGCTATATTAAATCTATCATTATTAATATCAATAATTATACTGTTTTATCTTCATCATATTATTATTTTCATCTCTTATTTCTTGTTTCTTTGTTTCGGAACAAAACAGAAAATGAAAATACAATTCCTTCAATCGGAATGTCTTGGATTAAACACTTCCAAGTTATTCAGCTAATAATGGATAACCTCAAATAATCCAATTTCCGGCATATCTGACTGCTGTTCGCTCCACTTTTCAATATTTCCTCTTGCCATCGGCTCATAGTATCTTCAATCTCTTGACAGAATAACTTGCCATTCATAATAAGTTGAAATAAAATCATAGCTCTTTATTAATTCTTCTTTATACACTTCTTTTTCATCTGGCGTAAGTGCACGTGATCATAGATTGTTCTCTAAGCTAAAAGTTCAGGGTGATTCAGATACCCAGAGAAAATTTAAAAATCAATAATTCGCAAACGAATGAAGATTGAAAGATGCCGTTTACACAGTAAGGATGGAAATAAAACCCAATTTTTTTAAGAAACCAGAAATTATTGGTAGCATAGTTTACAACTTTAACCACCAGATAGAGCTAGAAGTTGTCAGAGTGGTGCTTTAGATAGGATAAAACACTGGATGCAGAAATGCCTTACGAATTCATTTTTAAAGTTGCTCCGGACTTTTGAATCATCCTGTATTTCTTCATGCAATCAGATTTGGTGCTTCGTCATTGCTCTGAGTATAAATAATTTTACTCACCGTGTCCCACGGCCTAAATACATTAGGCAAAATGTACAAATTATTCGTTGCCATTGACAGAAGGATTTCAGGAAATTTTTTCAAATAACCTCACTACCATTTTTTCTCTTCTAATCTTTGGCATTATTTTTATTTATGGCTACGTATTAATTAAAATTCAAAATCACCATTTATATTTTCCACACTCCTGCAAACTGTTATATATAACAAAATATTCAAACTTAATCCAATATCTAGGTATTTTTATTAAATTTTTCAAAAACTTCGATTACTTTATTCTTTTTTTTTATTTCAGCATTGGGGATGTCTCAGTCTGTTGGTCACGTAGATTTCTATCCTAATAATGGATTGAGTCAGCCAGGCTGTACATATTCAACAATCCATTCAATATTACTGGAAGGATTGGTTGATGGTAAGTAACAAAATAAATTACGATACTGTCACAATGATAATAATAAAATCAATAAATTCGTTACAATTCCGAAAGCCTCAGGCTTAAACCTGTGCATATTTCAATTACAATTAAATAAAAAGAAAACTTTTACGTCTCTATCAAAACCAACTGAAACTGTTTCATTTGTAATCTAAAATAAACATAACAAGAAGTCACTGGCGGCTGAGTTATGATAAACAAATACCAGATTCCCCCTAAAACGGACTCTTATCCGGAAAATAATCCCTAGAATGATCTTTTGGGATACTCGCAATACAATCTCTACTCCAAATATGAGCCACAGTTAAGATCATCACTCGGAAACGCCCAGAGGCTTAATGGTAAGGTCTCGGCTTCAGGATTGGGGAATGGAGGGTTCTAGACACGATTCTGCCAAAACCCCGCCGTATGTAAGGACACGGCGTACGTCAAATCTACCGTTGTGGATAAAACATCCTCATTTTGATGTGGTGCGGAATTAAAATGGGATGCTGGCTGAAGGGTCGTCTTCGCCATCTGACCACGGTTCAAAGTAACGAGGTTCGACCCTAAATAGCTTTCGTGTACCTTCAAAATGGAACATAAATTTAACACAGCATGAGCAGAAGGACGTATTTAGTATTTTTGCTGCAACGAACTGAATGTTTTTAAAAAACTAATATTTAATTACGTTATTAACTGACATTAATATTAAAAATAATTATAAAATAAAATAAAGATATAATTGTATTTGATTATGTAATAATTTTTGTACATAAACATATGCATAGATTTTGTACATAAAAAAATAAGACATCGCCTAAAAATAAGCCCTTGTGCATTTTTTGAAGTATAAATTAATTTAAGTCCCAGTCTTCACTTCGAAAAAGCATAGTATATTAGAAAATTTTTCTATAAATAGTACCTGTAATTAATGTTGAAAAAATGTATTATAAACTATAAGCCGTTACTTCGCATTTTTATTATTGTAGATGAAGCATGAATATTGCAAGATAAACTCAGAAAAATTTCAGATTCTTATTTTATATTCAAATAAAATAAAACCAATAATCCAATATAAATATTTAATACCAGGAAAAAAAATCCAAGCGTTCATATTGATCCTTATATTACAGCTGCCAGACGTTTTGTGTCTTGCAACCATCAAAGGGCTGTTGATTTTTTTACATATTCCATCAACTATAAGAAGGCTTTACCAGTTGCTTACCACTGTACCACATGGGAGGACTACATAAGTGGTTTCTGTGCTGACTGTGGGAAAAACGATACTCGATGTGCCATCTTGGGTATGCAAGCTGAGCAGTACAAACCAAACAAAAATGATTCCCGTTCAGTGAAAATGTACTTGGCTACATCGTCATCTGCACCATTTTGGGGTAAACATTTTTCTGAAAATTTCATTTATTTAGAACAGAGATTATTAGTTTTTTCCCACTAACGACCCCTTTTAGGACGGGAAAAAAAATTGCAAGCTCATTTCGACAAGAGAAGTCTTGCTAAAACTCCGAGGTTAAAAAATAAATATGAAAATGAAGCATCAACTATTGATACAAGAACATTTCAAATAGTTAGGCAACAAATTATAGTGGATTTTTTTAATTTGAAATTATTTTCTTAGCTATAATTGCTTACAGGTAATGGAGAATCCAAGATAAGTTTTCGTTATCCCAATATTTTTCTATCTGATCCCTCTTGAAGTCACAACCCATAGTTTAAAATGTTACAGAACGTCAGAAAATGAAAAAACTTGATAAATAAAATTATGCATGGCATGTAACGATCCATTAAACATTTGCATCTTTATTCAAATTTAAAATAAGAATATCTGGATCGCAAACTACTTTCAAATAATTGTGAAAACAAGAAAAAATTATCAACTAACCTGTCTCAAAATGAAAGATAATTTTAACTGATATATGAAACATTTGTAAATTTATTCTTCGTTGAAATTTTTACTGCTGTCCTGAAAACACACAAAAACAGACTACGTCATGTTGTATCTAACTAAATTTCGTAGAGAAAGTTGCGATTGTTATTATCTAATTCTAAATATATACAACTCGATATATAAGATAAAATTATACGTTTGAAATAAAGAGACAGTTAGTAAAATGGATATTTCTTAAAATTAAAGAATCGTCAACATTACTTTCAAGTGTCTGAGTTATTGTGAACTGCAACTTGCAAGAATCTTCAGTCACTTTTTAAGCATATTTTTTTGTATCAAAATCAAATGTAAGCATTGGTTTTTATAGTTTTATCATTTGAAGTATTTTTATAAATTTGTTTCATTTTGTAATATGTGTTTTCTATTACAATAATAAACAACGCACTGAAGAAATATCAGTTTATTTAACCTTCCAGCGGGTGCGCCTGCACAAATTTTACGACATATCATTCAATCGACATCGTATCATTCATATCATATCGACATCGTATTACATAAATATACCGTGCTGTTTTACAAAAATAAATACAGCTTTTATTTATGTTATCTGTATTTATTAGCTCAATAGTATACAAGATTTTATAAATAAAAATTGCACTTAAATTTATAAAAGAACGATATAAATATGTAATACGATGCACAATGCAAGTATCTCTTGAAAACGCGCGCCCGCTGGAAGGTTAAAATAAGAACCTTTGTTTTTATAATGAGTTATATAGATGCGACAGACATGTACCATAAATAATCTTTTCATTCGGAGTTGAGAAAAATTTTCGTAAAAATAATTTCTATCAATTCCTTCTTGATTTTCGAAAATATTTTCTTTTAAACTGTCGGTCAAAATAATCCTTGCTGTAATTTTTTAAAAAAAATTTCCTCCCTTTGGAAAACAATTTTTAAACTTTTTAATTTTGTTGATAATCTTCGAATACCAATAATTTTTCTGCACTCATGTAAAAGCAATAACTTAAACGTCTAGTTACGTCTCTGCTTCAAAAAAAGGCATCCTCTTAAATATAACCCTTGTGAATATTGTTTCTAAATTACCACTTTTCTTAAATTGATAGTCCATATAAAATTCAATAGTTTAAAGTGGGCCTGATATGGTATTTGAAGGCCATATCAGGTTAATTAATGGACTGCAAGGAAGACACTTTCGATCTTTGTATTTAAACACTATATTTCAAATTCAATTTGAGCCTTCATAAAAAAAAAATTGCACTTAATCCTTGGATAACAAAAATAAAAGAATGTCTCGAAACTGCACGTCAATTTAATATTCATGAACAATTAGGCAAAAAATTCTTCATACTCTTGCAGAATATTCCTACCAAATTCAAGTCAAACTGCAAAAACCACAAGCATCATATTCAGATAATGCAGGGCAAATTCAACTGAAAATACAAGGAACAAAAAATATCTATGATCTTCAGCTTTCACCAAAGTAAGTATATCTTTTCTATTTGTGTACATTGAATATATAGAAAAGAAGTCCTGATAATTTAAAGACTTCAAAAAATATCCTATGTTTTATGACACAAGTGCGTACTATTCAACAACTTCTGGGCTTCTATGAAAATATTAAATTATGTCTTAGTTGCGATTTGATTTAACATGAAACACTCTCCCAGGAAGGTTTCATTTCCATCTATGTATGAATAAAGGAGGCTACTTACAAAAATCACACAGTACACAATGCCGTATAGATTATCGACTGGATTTAGATGAGGCATTTTAACTACTGTCCAAATAGCATAAATATTTCGCATATCGAACCATTTTTATGTAATTCTACAAATTGAATTGTCATTCTGTCCGGTTGAATTTCACTTTTTGGACCAATTTAGAATGTTCCTAGAAAGGTAGGCAAGATATCAATGAAATTGAACAGAAAACCAGCTTGAAAGCCTAGACATAAATTGCAAAACATGCTACAGATTTATATATATGTCACAAATATAAAAATGTTATGCAGTAATAATCAAGATCGTGAAATAATCAAGAACTCGTATTAAAAGATGACTGGGCTACAAAAATATGCGAGATATATATATATATTCAACACAAGCCTAGTGATGATTTGAATTGCATTTTACTTGAATGGACAAGTAACACGAGATTTCCTCAACAGTTGCCATCGGATCGTGACTCTCAAGTACCCCACATGGTTATAAACAATATTTCAAAATTACACAAACTACAGCTGATAATCAAACAAGTATAGTGTCTTGAGTCTCTTAAATTCTTTTAAATATTTCTCAGGCTAGACAAAGGCACTGCATCTCAACATTTAGATTCAAAGTTCCAGCAATGAAAAACTCTCTTTATCTCTCTGGAGAATAATGAGAATGAACTTCGTTCCAAAATGTGTACTAGATGCTCCCCACAATCCTTCCACAGAAAATATATTTCGATTAGAACAATGGGGCCCAAACCATGTGTCGCAAGAAAATTTTGGGGGGTCGCTAAATTCAAAGAAATTTATTTGACAAAATAAAATGAAGCTTTTCTACAAAGAAACTTTGTGTAAAATTTTGTTGCGACTGCCAGAGGGGTCCCAACAAAATTTTACACAAAGCGAGGGGGGTTGGAAATGAAAATAGTTTGTGCACCACTGGATTAGAATTGTACATAGCATATATTGGATTCAAAAATAGCGAGTCACTCTTCACTTCTGCAGTGGTGGGTATGTCGAGGAGTTTTCACTAAGGAATTAAACAGCGATATCAAACAACTCAAAATCATTTGTCAAATTGCTGAATATTTTTTTATGATTTTCAGCAAATTTCAAATCTTTCTCATTGTAATTTTACTCTGCAATTTATCAGAAAAATGTCTTAGTTAACCTATAACGCAAATGCATCAGAAAAACAAGAAAATATAAAAAAATAACAATGCAATTTAATGCTCAATTCCACAATAGTTGTTTAATAACGTGTAAATTTCATTCTAGTTTCTCCTTTTTCTACAAATAATTTTTCTCCCTTCTTTTGCAGGACTGGAAACCTAATTCACGGTGCAACTTATACTTTTCTTGTGCGCGAGCAAAAATATCTAGGAAAACTAACCAGTATAATCTTCAGCTGGTCAACTTCATCATGGAATTTCTTCAAAACTCATACTATACACTTGGATTATGTGAAAATAAGTCCAATGAATGTTAACAACCAAAAGTAAGTTGTCTATATTTTTGTACACAAGTTTTTTTCTTCTTTGATGGCCTTTGAGAATGATTAAGAAGACTGAGGAATGAGTTTTTTTAGTATTATTATGCTAAATGGACTGTTATACTGTTGTCAAAAGTAACGAAAAGTCGAAGCCTAATAAGGAAAAAGATGGAATGATTTCACAGTTGGGTAAAAAATAATATAAAACACAGCTGAAAAATTCATTTCGTCACTATACAAGTGAAACAAAAATCGAATTATGTGATATATGTAGTAGAACGATGAGTCACAGCATGACAAAACAGACTAAAGATTTCAGCAAAATCACTCCAGAGGGTAACAATACAGCAAAGAAGCAATCAAATTCACAGAAATATAAACTAAAGAACTTCAGTTTCGGTAAAGTCTCTTCACTTTTCTGATAATATACATTCTGTTTCAAAAACTTTTTACAATTATTTCTGTCATATAGTCTAATGTCAAAAATATTTTGATTATTCAACAGTCATTTTATACAAAATGCATACAGAATTTTTTGAGTTTGTTCACAGTCAAATATACAAATAATGATAATATGGAATCTCAGACTATAGCAATTTCAGATAATAAAAAAACTAGGCCATTTGAATTCCCTCCTTCCACCTTTTTTTAAAAAGAAATTATTCAGAGCAACTGTTTAAAGTCAAAAGAACATTATAATTTTGAATAAGTTCCAGATATTAAACAACTGGATTAGTTTAGATAGTTAGATTGAAGCTACACGAGGGCTCTTTCCGGATGAATCTCATAATTTTGAACTGCCCTCATACGATGAAGACAACAACTGAATCAGCATCCCCCTCTCAAAACTTCCACATCATACCAGCAAGAAGACATTTGACCCTTTATAGATTTAACATACACCAGTCCTGCATACATGGTGGATCTTCCAACGAAGCAAGTCTCAAACCTGTAACCCCTCAGTCCCGAAGCCAACACTCTACCGCAGCCCCTCATTCAACTTCAGATTATGTTATGAGAAAATCTGCTGTCTTTAGAAAATTGTATATACTTTGATAAAAAAAAAAAGATTGATAAGACAAAAGTAGCATTCCTTACTCATTTAAGAAACAAACTAATTTTGAAAATTAGGTAATCTAATTTTAAACACAGTTAAATTAGTTTCAATAAAAATAACAAGAAATCCTCTTATTTATTTTAGGAAACAGAAAATGGAGACAAAGAAGTTCTGCCATAAATTAGGACAAGCCATTAAGTCAAAACAGGAGGTTTTTCTGGACGAATGTACCTAAAAGCATTCATATAAGTGTTTTTCAATATCATACCTTCATAAAATGTGTGTCCCTGAAAATCATATTTTCACAATATCATATTCTTCTAACTAGGACTGCATGGAGAAACTTGTATGTTTATTATAAATAATGTAATTTAACTGCTTGTATAAACTGATAATAAAAGTAAATTTCTTGCATCTTTCTGTCATTAAAAACATGCTACCACACACAGTCAGTTTGGTGCTGCAAATCAAATATTTTTTTATCTGAAACTGGTAATGTGCACTGTAAAACAAAAGTATAAAAAAAAACCATTTTTGTCTCAGACTAAAACTTAAGAATTAAAATTTTTAGGTTTGAACAGAATATTTTAGAAAATTCCAAACATGTTTACAGAATTAGAAGCATTTAAGAAGAACTAAACTCTTAAAATCAAGACTGCATAAGTTAATGGACTCAATGTTATTGGAATAGTAAAGATGCTTAGTTTTGTTGCTTAGAATTCAAACAATCTTCATACATCATAGCTGTTTCTTGTTGTGTGTATGGATAGAAAGGAAAAAATTGTAAAAGGCTCACATCAAATGCCTTTCAATTCTAAATAATTTTAATTACCGTTTTACTTTGAAATGCTTATTATTCTGATTTATCTACATATAAAATAGAATAATTTGATGCAATAATCTTGAAGTTCACTATTAAATAGATCTAAATGATTGAATAATTGATTTTTCATCGCCAAATAAACTGAAATTGTTTATGATCTTATCAATAATATTAAAATAAGAAATGAAAGAAAATATATTGTATTTCTTTTCAACATTAAATTAAATCCTTTGATTCTCAATAAGTTGCCCAAGATTCTTAAATGTGAGCAAAATGTTGATAAATAATTCAAGTTTCTTGTAGAGTGCACATCTTACTATTTTTTATAAATTTACTCTGAAAGTTTGAAAATATATGATTAAATTTCAGATATACAAATAACTAGCTGTTACCCGCGCCTTCGTGCGCGAAGAATTTGAATTGTTACTTTTTTTAAATTCACGAATGTAAATATTTCGTTATATGTAGAAAGGGGAAATTAAAAGTTCTGATGGTTGATAATACATAATTGGACGACTAACAGGAGTGTACTGTACATATGTCTGCTGTTACAGCTAGGTAAATTGTTTATATATGACAACACACTTTAGTACACGACGTTTTTTGTTTCACGTTTTTTGCACCGATGTAGAGGTTTAGTGGGCTAGACACACGGGAACATGCCACACATAGTTACCAACGGGAAAAAATATGATTTTTCCAAATGTACGCCTGCCCCTTTGAGTGTCTGACCCTGAGCCTGGCAAATGCTAATTTTAAAGGGAATTGTTACCTTTTGAACTGGGCTGGCAAATCCTTCGGTATTATCGGAATGCGTAGAATTTAGCACTCTCACCTCTCGCTATGCCAGTCATATCAGTAGCTAGTACGACTTTTGGTCCTAAGTGTGTAATTTGAAACCGTGTGCCATTGCGCAGTCTCGGTACATCGAGGTTACGTATGAATAGTTCTGGCATACCAAATTGTAATCTCAGCTTGTCGGAAGGTATCCCTGACAATTCTATGGGGTTGAAGAACTCTACAGGATATGATTTTACTTGCTATTGCCCATTATCGTATCTACAGATAGAAATTCTGTAATACATCCCTCCATTTGTGAAGCATTTTTTTGTATTTATCTGACCTAAACTTTCATTAGTCAGTGCCAAAATTACCCAATCAACAAACAATCTCTATTCCTCTTATTAGCTTATAGGGAAAGATAAACCTTGCTTATCAGTTCCTCTGTACTGTGAACAATTTTAAAAAGTCCCAAATTAATACACTGTTTGAATCTCTAGCAATCGCCAAATCTATTTGGCAACTGTATCAAGCGCCAAGTTCGAATCAGTTCTTTCTTTAGTAAACAAAACGTTGAATTCCGTGTTCATTGGGTTTATGCAATCCTTTCTTTTTAAATCGGTTGAAAAAAGCTCTTAAAGCATTAAAATTCGAAATGGAACTATTGCAATTAGCAAAATCTTTGGTTTAGAATTTAACCGCCAGTGATTATCCAAATCGTTTGGTTACAAATTTAACAGCCAAACAAACCTTGGTTGTCGATAAAAAGAGAGATAAAGAATTATTTTGGCAAGCTTTCCACTAAATTAGGCTCTTATTTTAAGTAAACATTGAACGATATTTTCCTTTAGTTATAATTAACTTTAGTTTTTAAATTTTAATCCAAAAACTCTTGAAACTATATCATATCTGTCATTGGTTTTCTGTCCTGGAGTCTATTTTTCAGTTATTATTCCACAAATTAATTATTTCTTTTCTCAGCAAGGTCACATAATGATTGACTTTAAAAATAAGTTATTTCAAATGCTTGCACTTTTCTGAAGGATCATGTGACATTTCATTTTGTTTACGCATTCCTTAAGGATCACGTGACAGTTGATTGAAAAATGAAGTAGTAATCTTCATCGCTACTGTTAATTATTTAATTGTTATCTGCAATCAAAAGTAATGAATTTAACATGATGTCACCTACCCTATGTCCGTTCCTGGGTTTCAAGCTACAACTCTGCCAATTTTCATCCAAATTGGTTTGGTAGTTTTGCTGTAAATGCGTAACAGACAGACACACACACTTTCGCATTTATTATATTGTATGGATATTAATAAAAATAAGCAAAATTTTCAGAAATAAAGGTGAATTAGTTCAAAGTCTAACCGTTGCCTGGCAACGGAGTAGCAATAAATCTTCGTTATTTCAAAATCGTCTGCACGTATTTAAAAATTATGGAACTTTTAAAAATTAATAACAATCGAAGGGAAAATGTCACAGAAATAAAATTGGTATCATTGAAAAGGTAAAAATTTGAACTTTAAGATGGTATAAAATTATTTTTTGTTGGACAATTTGCTCCGAAGTTACGGCGGAAAAACGGTTTCGGTTAATTTCTAAATAACTGCCTGTTTAATTAACTTTTGGACTTAAAAAAGTTCATAAGTGTCTTCCAAAATTTGGTTGAAAACCGTCCATTGGTTTAGGAGGAGATGTGGAACATAGCCACATACATACATCCCCACAATGACTTTTATTTATATTAAGATTATTCCCCTTCAATTAAAAAATATTATTTGATTACTCTCAAAATGTACATTATCCCAATTTGCATATACTACATACATGCATTCAGAGAAGAATGCAAATCTTTAAATTTGTGCTCATAAAAAAATCGAGAACAATAAGAACTCCAGATATAAGACATTTAGCTCCTATTGAAATAAATATTATAAATCCTTAGAATATTAATTTTCTTTTTTAAGAATTATTTGAACCAAATTAATCAATTAAGTTTAAACTTATTAATTAAATGTTTACTAAATAGAGAATTACAATATGTTATTAACAGAAATGAAATTTTCTTATATAAAATATTTCCAGTTAGTTAACAGATGACTCGAAAGTATCAAATATATTTTTCATATTTCAAGAAATGGGTTTACTAAATATGAGTAACAGAAACTCATGAATGATATTTTAGAGAGAGTTTATCATGTTAAACTGATATTAACTTGTATTTATTTAGAAATCAAATACTTCTATGAAATATGGATAGTTCAAGGCTATGGATTCCTGTGCATAACGAGAGTAAAGAGGTGCCCAGAGCATAGTATTTTTTCACCCTCACTCATCATCAATGGAACATAAATGGCAGCTGGGGTTTGATATTCTATTTTCGTCCTCTATTAATATTTCTTTTTAAAAAAGGACTAAATGCACTAGTGTTTTGTCTCCATAGTGCCCCTTAAGACTGGCACCCAGGGTATCTATATCCCCTTACATTCAGTGATTTTATATCAGACAATGAATTCTTTACTCAATATAAAAAATAATTACTTTTGAAATGGGACATTCATATTCAGTCCAAAAATCATGCTCTATAAATGATGAAATCAAAGATGTTCTAAAAATAAATCTTTAATCTGGTTTTTGAAATAATAATTTCATTAAACATGTAACAACATAAACATTTATACTATTTCCTAAAGACTTGTACATTTGCTTCACACTAACTTCAGATGGGAAACCTGTAATTAAAAATTTGTTTCGGTTAACAAAATAAATAATATCTTGGCTGCTATAACAAAGTTAAAATGTACTTCAAAATTTGCATGCTTCAGATATAAATTATACTGATGTAAGATATATAAAAAAATTCTGAAGAATAAAATATAAAGCATAACAACTATTTTCACAAATAAGCAACTTTTTAAAGCAACTTTTGAAGAAATTAAACAACTATTAACACTGGATAACACAAAGGCATTTCGAATTATTTATCTAAAATTTTAATAAAATTTTTTGTTCTTGTAATCAACAAATTATGACTAACCAAATTCCCACAACCTCTATTTAAAAATTATAAAATTTCAAACATACTTCAGAATTAACTGTTTTCTTAATCATTAAAAAAAACTCTTTTGCTATAAATAACCAGGTAAATGTTTACAAATCCTGATTTTTACAACTTTCCAATAATACTTATTTTCCAGGATTGACGAGATAATTCAAAAACATTTAAAGAACAACTACTTAATAATCCAAATATATTCAAACCATGCATCAAAGCTTATTCAAATTTTGGAAAAAGTATTGATTTCTCGTAAGTGATTTTATTTAGTAACTATTAATCGGTCTATGCACAATTTTAACCCTTTGTGGTCGATGCCGCCACAGTGGCGGAATTTGCAAGTCGTTGTAGAAGGCGTTTTTTTATATATATATTTTGCTTTGTTTTAGTCCCACATCGACCCATTGCGTGGGCTGGTCGGGGTGGGTCTGAAACAAAAAAGAACAAAAACAAAAAAACGACTTTTATGACGACTTGCGAATGTTGCCATTGTGGTGCCATCGACCGCAAAAGGTTAAAATGCTCAAAACTAAAAATACATTTCTTATGTAAAAAAATTAATCATGAGTATAAAAATTCAGTTAATATCTAAAGACATTTTTTCAAGATGTGCAGAGCCACTTATGTATAAAAAATAATAAGACGAGAATATTTGAAAAATATTTAATCCCCCTAACTTCATAAATACCAGGTGATAAATTGCAAACAAATTCATGGCACAAAAATACTGATTAAAACTTTAAAACTAATACTTGACATGAAAACTTGCAAACTGATTAAAATTTAAACTTTTTAATGATCAAAAACTTTATGGTATTCTTACTAAACTTTTGTTTAAATTCATGTTTCATAAATGAATGATCAAAAAATTATAAATAAAATTATCTAATCCAAATTATTTTTCTACCGAAGTTTCACAAACTGATATACAAACAGTACTATGCTTTTTTTGTTAAAATGTTTATAAAAGCAATTTTATTCTTTTGAATGACTCTGCAAAAAAATGTTTCTACGATATCCAATTGCCGTCTAAATTGTTACTTGAATACTCTAACAGCTAAATCCACAGCCTTCAATAAGCTGCAGCTACCCAAATCATTTTTCGGCCACATCCTTCCCCTCACATGCAACTCTTTTTTTCAATGGCCTATTTTTTTTAATGCTGCCAAAATCAGAACAATCATCAGTCAACACCTTTCTGTGAGGACATTCTTAATAAACATAAAATTGTTAGAATTTTTAGATTAACCATATTACACAAAGAAATGGTTCATGCAATAAATAACTATTTTATAAAGATTTTGTAAATAATTCTATAAAATTTGGCATAACCAATTTAAGTTTATAATATTACAAAGTTAGTTTTACAGCTTGTCTTCTTTTATAAGAATTACTTTTTTTTATACTTCTAAAAATTGATATTTAGTAGGCAGCTAATCAAAAGGTCAAGATTAACTAGCAACCAATTACTGAATTTAGAAATATTTAAAAGTTAACCACATGTGCCACATAATTAACATCATCAAATAATCTATACACAGAATTTATTATAATTAACAACATCAAATAATCTGTACACAGAATTTATTAAATTGATACATACTGAAGTAGTTGGGAAAAAACATAATATTAGCAACTTCCTTTGGAGTAAAGTAGCGAAGTCCAAGTTGCTTTAGCAAAGTCAGTTGTACTTTTGTATCTTCCGACTTTGCAACAAGTTGAAAAATTGCATCAGCCTAAATAGATACAAAAAAAAAATTATTATAAAAACTTAAATGTCAACCAAAGCAAAAAAAGGGAGGAAAAACAGAACTGGATTTAGTGCAATTAATAAATACAAGTTGTTCACAAAAGAATACCCCAACTTTGAAAGGCTTTATAAAAGACACCATTCTATGAATAGAAGTGAATGAGAAGTTCGTAGGTTCTTTATTCGGCAAAATAAAGTGTTTTTTCCGCCACTACTGGCAAACACTAATGAACAGAAAACTCAAATAACTGCAATCATTCAAACTATAACACTGAACATACTGAAAAAAGTGTGGGATGAGTTCTCCTATCGACTGGATATTGTTTGTGTTTCTGGTGGTGGTCACATTTAATATTTATAGCTTTAAAAGTTATTTGTGAATTAATTGGACCAAAAAGGTTGTAACTTCTTTAGTTTTGTAATTGTAGCCCTTCAAATTTGAGGTATTCTTTTGTAAACATCCTGTATTATTGCATTATTACATTAAATACAATATAAAAAACACAAACATGGAAAGAAGTTCCAAGCTATGGATCAGTTGCTTCGCTGCACCACATAAAAGAATAAAGTCAGCTACAGCATAAAATTAAAAAATAATAATTCTAAAATGATTTACTACAACATAAAATCACAAAGTTTACTTTAAATTGAAAAAGAAACCAGCTAATTATTCTTTCTGTTGAATCTTTATACAGTAGTTGCCACTTAATGCGATCACTTCTGGACTTGAGAATTTTGATAACATTAACCGATTGACAACAATAACCAAATTGGGTAAAATTAACTATATTTTTATCACATCAAGGGAAAAGGAAAATAAACCAATTACCTCAGGGCTTTCTATAATTTATTTCAAAAATAACAATTAAAAAATTCATTAATTGTTTCTTGTCGACAATTATTCCTTACTAGTTCACTTATATATTTTTGGTACTCCTATTGTTTTTTTTTTTATTTTATTTTTTGAATGAAAGATGCTGTACACCACATTTCAAAATATCAAGTGCTTGCCTCATTTTGGCGTTCGTTGGTGAGTTTTCTTCAACACATTCGTTCCCGTTGGTATCACCAAAGTTTATTGCTTGATCTTGCTCACAAACAGCTTAGCAAAATTCCAAGTTGGTCAGGTACTGGAATGTCCTTCTGAATGGACATCCACTCTTCATACTCTTCTTTTAGCATACCTTCAGGGAGGTTCAATGACAATTGGAAGTTTTTCATCTAATGTTTCAGAGAAGCCTCTGTGGGTGAAACAGTGTCTGAACATATCAGCAGATATCCAATCCAGGAACTTGTTAAAATTTCGTGGCATGCTGTGTGGTGACAGTGGACAAATGACTTACATGTGGAGCAAGAAATTGCATGAATGTCAATCATTAATGCTGGTTGAAAACTGTAGACCCCACCCCCTCTTTTTTCTTTTGAAATGTGATCCTCATTTTCTTTTCGGAAACTTTACACTGGGGAGTGCAAAGATTAAAAGTGTAAATAAACTTAAAAAATGACATATAAAACATTTTTCAGTTGATAGGATTTTCAAATTTTTTAACAAAATTTCGGTCATTTGCATTTTATTCATCTCGTATTTGAAAAATAATATAAAATGTATACAAATATCTTAATCAATCGGGAAAAAAAACCTACAAACATGCAAATAAAAATTATATACATTGCTTTTTTCCCATACAGTATATAAAAACTCTAAGCATTGAAGTAAATCTTTTGCTAAGCCAGATTAAATCATACAAAAGTGTTAGTGAATAATATATTTAATAATATTCAGAATATAATTCATCATATAATTTCATACACGTCTTAAATATATTAATCAAAATTTACAACTAATAAGGTTTAATAATGTTTTATCTAGCACTTTATGACAAAGTTGAAATTCATTGCATTAAATTAGGGAATATGCTATTGCAGGGGGGGAAATGCTGATTAAAACATGAAAGAAAATAACATTATTAATTTGTTTATGACATCAACAGGACATTAGAATTTTCCATCTACCAGTTATCTACCATTATCATGAGAAAGGCATGCCTCATCCGTTCATGTCATGCCTGTAATCAAGTTAGCAAGTACAGATGAGTGTTTAATTCATTCGAGGACTTTCCTAACTCAGCGCTTTGAGAGGCAGTCCAGTAGTGATGTCACAGTTTTGAAAATCGTGACCCCAGTGGCAGAATACTTTTCAATAGTATGCAACGGAGGTTGGGTCTTTTAAAAATAGTCTGCAGAATAATGTGAGACTATAAATATTTTACTTTCTTTTTTCAGTTATTTATATCAACTTGCAACTGTTAAAATACGATAAATGTAAATTAAAAACCATATAACATCTATATTATATGTATAATTGTATAAATTAATAAACAAAAGCATATGAAGATTAATCTTTTCTTTTGAAGATAATTAACAATAATGAGCTATCAAGTTGTTTCAGAAGTTATATTAAGCATACAACACAAATACCTATGCAGAAAATTATATTTGGGTACTTTTCCGTTTTAAACACAGCACTTGGTGTCTTTCTGTTTTGGTGAAGTTTTCAAAACAATACATCACTAGCTCATATAAATGAAATATTCTTCAATATGTTAGATGTTATTTAAAAATTTATGCCTCCTGTTTATTGTTAAAAAAAATTAAGTATGTCAAAAAATGTCTTTCTTGTATGTTTTTAATTTAAAATGCAATAAATAATTGCTTTTTTTATGCAACAAAGACTTTGAAACTTATTCGCAGATTTATCCTGAATTGCATTTTAATGGATTGTATGCAAACTGATAAATTGTTCTGCAACTATGCATATATAAAATTTTATAGTATCATTGTTTATTATTTAAAAAAGGGAAGACCAGAACTGTCATCCTCTAAAATTCTTGATTCAACTTTTGATTTTATGGAATTTTGCATTTGCACATATGTAGATACATTTTGAAAGTCTGTATAATAATGAATTCCATATTTCTTAACTAATACTTAGAACGTTTAAAATTGGGGCAATTTTGGCTTGAACTCTGTTCCTCGTCTTTATCAATTTCAGAATTTGTTCTTTTTTATCGCTTCCATTTTTAAAAAAATGATTAGAGATCGATCGAAACTTCAGAGGTTTATTTTCAGCTGGCGTAAATAATGCGAATCGTAATAATGTAGCATCGCAATCAAAACAACGAATTTTATCTATATATGCAGCCATCTCAAAGTAAAAACCACGTGTTAATTCCAGAAACCAAAAGCTCAGTCCCAGAAACGTATCGGAATAAAACACGTAGAAAACATCGGCCGTGACCAATATCGATATGAGACACTTAGCGTAATTCAAGGTCAAATTGAAGTCACTAAGAGAGCCAATTCAGCTTAGGGAAGAAAAGGGGGGGGGAGAGAGGATTGCATATTTTAGCAATGTGCGTTATATAATAATTGTTAAGTTCTTTTGAAAGTGTGTTTAATAAATTTGATATTTTTCATGATGGGATTTATTTTATGAGCACATGACAAACTTGATTACAAAATAGTCTGCAGACACTGTCCAAAATCTGCGACGTACGACGCAGCGTCGCAGTGATTCTGCCACTGGGATCGTGACTAAACAAATGTGAATTTTTTGTATCCTATTCTTAGCATTAATGTGTGCAGAGTGTCTTTTCATACTAAATAAATCATGCTCACCAACTTAGTAACTGACTTTATTTCTGTATCTCTTACCATTTTCGAGATAAGAACACTAACTCCAAACTTTACCAATAGGTATCAATATAAGTGGTCTCATCACACATCACATAGCCACTTAATGAAACCTAAACACCACTTTATGACTACAGCTACTGTTGTTCTGAAGTTAAAGGTGGGGGGAGGGCATCTCAGGAATTCAGTGGACACCTTGTATATATTTCAAATAGAATGAATAGCTGATAATCAGAAAATATGGCAAGGTAATGCACAAAAAAAGATACAATAAACATTTTATAAATTATTCAATCTTTTCTAGAAAATTCACAATCAAATTGTATCTTACCTCAGAAGGCTGACTTGATAAAAGAACTGATCCAGTTCCTTGGGCATAACGATGATATCTAAGACAATGACATTTTTCAAAAAATTATTAATTTTGAAGAAAGAGACTTGAAGAATAGACTGGCACATCATATGAAAAATAACTGAAATTAAGTCTTTCTAAAGGATAATTACAAAGTAATCATTGGGTTTTGAAATATAATTTTTTAAATATTAATTACTCTCTTCAATGATCGGGGAAAGAAGAAAGCAGAATGATAAATTTTTATTTCCACAATGTCACTTTTCTACATTAAGTCACCAAATGCATTCTCACTTTAAGCCATTAAAAGAAAAGAGGTTTGTTTCAAGAGACACTGTATTGGTCGATGTGGTACTGACAGCTCAACCCTTTTTAGGTGGCTCTGAAAGTCTCCAGATCTTACAGCTTGCGATTTCTTCTTGGAGTTATATTCAAGCACTAGGTATGTGTTACCATTGAACTCCAGAACCAGATTTTAAGGTAACCAATTGTCCTCCTTTAGGGAGGATAGTCCTTCTTTTGTAAGTTCTGTTCTCCTTCAAAAAGTGTCCTCCTTCTTGATATCTGAAGACTAATCTGTAAATCTCTGCATTCGATTGATGCCAATATATTACGATTGCATTTCCAATATATTGTTATGAGATGATACATTGATGTAAAAATATTCATTCAATGGAAAAGAACTCATTTAAATAATAAAATGGCATGTAAGCATAATTACAATATAAAATGTTACAAATGATTTTATTATGCATTTATTATATTATAATGTATTCTGTATTGTTGCTATTAATAAAATTTCTTTTATTTACGATATTTGTTTCTTCAATTTATTAATACCCTCCTTTTCAATGAAAAAAAGTTCATCACCTTACAGATTACCAAAGCTTTTACAAATGTAAACAATGATATCCTCCAAAGTCTCTCGGGTGAATTGAACTACCATACAGATGTATGCTGCATAACTTTTGTACAGAACTTTTGCAACTATTTAAAAAAAATTGAAATGCTTCTAATTTTCATGAAGTATTGTATATTTTCATAGCTGTAATATGTTTTTCAATAGAGCAAGTTAAAGCTTGGTTATTATTTTGTAATTACCTTGTATTCTGCCCATTTTCATTTAAGTATCTTATAGATATGTTTCATAAAAATAGAAAAACATTCCATTTGGATAAAGAAACAAAAATAATTAATCTTATTCTATAGATATAACTATGTTTTTACTGCTGTCTACATGGACAGTCAATTAAATCATAATGATGATTAAATAACTCAATTCTTCATAATTAGATGAATAAACATTGCTTTTACAAAATGTAAAAAAATTCATGAAAACAAAGAAGTTCATATTTTTTTAGTATGGATCAAAAACAGTATTATGTATCGCCCCTAGATACTTTCAGCTTTGTATTTAAAAAAAATATGCAAAAGAATTCACAAAACATAAAAACTAAATTTTTAACACTTACGCTTTTGTAAAACAGCATGAATTGCAGCTATTTTCATTCACAATATCCAACACAGACCAGTACTTTAAAAGAACATGGTCAGGTATGAGATATGGTTCAAAATTTTCATCTGGCTTCTCCAAAAAATGCTTTAATGAGCATACTTTTTTTTCATCAGTATTAATCTTGTGGCAGCACTTTGGACATTGAAATCTGTAACTGTTAATGTTTGGCATTTCCTGTAGAAGCTGTAAATAAACAAAAGTTCATATTTTTGGATTTCTCTTTTTTTTGCATTTTTAAATTTCTAAATATGCATGCAATTTATTCATGTGAAAACAATTAAATAATGATTTCAAAACAATTATTGCAAAAGTTTGTACTGATGTGATTAATCAAAAGAAAAAGCATTATTCTATCATTTGAATCTTTTCTTTAATATCTGTTCTCATTCTAAGTTTCTGATTGAAATAGAATTCAACTGAAATAAAACTCATACACAGGGCAAGTTCAGACTTCTGGAAAATTTAAATCCAAGAATTTTTATAGTTTTTCAATAAAACTATAAGAAAGAATGAAATAAATAAGAATAAGAAAGAGTGAAATAAATTTAATATAAATGATAGCCAGAATCGTATGATAAAATCATACATGGGGACAGAACAGCAAAGATTTACAGTGTGACCAGTAATTAACGCGTTGAAAAGAAATGTCAATTTCTCGAAAACTGTTTGGCGTATCAACTTCAAACTTGCCGTTCAGTGTGTTGGCGGATTTTTTTTTGTGCAGTCTCATTGAGTTGGCTTTTGTTGTTTATTTTTCAGTGAAAATGTCGAGATATTGCGTTTCTGAGCACATTTTCATTGTTCAAACGTATTATTCGAACAACAACAGCCCAGTTGTGACTCAAAGAAAGTTTGCGACTGAGTTTAAGCTTAAGACAACAGGTCCGAGTTTGTCGACAGTCAATCGATTGATTCAAAAGTTTAAGAGAACAGGTAGTATTTGCGACGACATGTTTGGCAATGTGGGACGACCGCTGAGCGTCAAAACACCTGAAAAGATTAAGAGAACACACCAAGTTTTTGAGAGAAGTCCCCGAACATCAATCGGAAAAGCTGCACAACATGTGGGAATCAAAAGGGAAAGTGTGAGACAGATTGTCGTGGCTGATCTGCAGCTGTTTAAGTACAAGATTCAAATTCATCAGCGATTGAGTCAGCGATCAGTGGAACAACGTTTGGAATTTGCGAACACTATCGTTGAGATGATTGACAATGATCAATTTGATGTCAATATGCTCTGGTATAGAGATGAGGCCCATTTTCATCTCGATGGGTATGTGAATAGGCAGAATTGGCGCATTTGGGGCACCGAGAATCCCCACATCGCAATTGAGAAGTCCCTATACCCAGGGTTCGTACACATTTCCTTAAAAGAAAATCAAGGACTATCAAGGACTTTTAAGGACTAAAAAAACCAAAAAATAAGGACCTCTAAATTGAATAAACTTAACGAATTGTCATACGTATTTTTAAATGAAATGTCTCATTTTTGCAAATTCAACCTATTAGATGATAAATTATAATATAAAACATAGAAGATACATAACAAATTTAACACAACAAAACTCCTAAAAATATGAGTTAATAAATTGATGAAAAAAACCCCATGAAACTGGTAATCAAATTAAATATCTTCTAATTCTAAACTTTTTTCATTCAATTTTACATCCAAGGTATATACTTTAATTTCTTTTTCAGAAATTGTTTTTCTTAGTTCATGCGATTGAATAAATAAATTTACGTCCTTTGATTTTTCAGCCTCATTAGCTAAATCATTTGCTTTCTCATTTGTTTGGTGCATGTTCGTTTGGAGGAACATTTTCTTTTGTTTTAAAAAAATCCATTTCCTCCTCTAGAGCTTTTCGTTTCAGTCTTTTCTTTGGATCTTTCACTTTCTAAATACTGCATGTATTTTGCTCTAGCTGAGGTGGCAGCCGTCCTCATTTCTTTAGTAATTTTTAAGTCATAAATAGTCCCAGACAGCTTAATAAATTCATGATTTACACGCTGGAAAATATACGAAGAATCTTTTAAATTTTCTATTTCCAGGGCCTTGTTCACCGAAAAACCTCATTGTCCGTGTGACAGTATTAATATCATTTTGATAATCTTCCAAACTTTTTCAGAATGATTATTGTTAAAATAAGTTTGTAAAAAATTATCAAGGGAATCACTCTTTGGATTGAAAGAAGTAAATTCAAATGAATTTGGCTTTACAATATTTAACAGAAAATCTGCATAGAGTAACAAAATTTCGTTGCAATATTTTCCCAAAATATGTTTATTTTGCGACAATACAATCAATACCTTTTTCATTTTTTCCTGTGCCTTTTCGGGATATCCAGTCATTACTCGTGGATCAATGCAAATCGCAGATCTTACTAGTGCGTAATTCACAGGACATTTCTGTAAGAAATGTTTTATCATTGCTATGATGTTTTTCTGACTATCCTGTCTGAGTGTGAAAACATCCTTATTTTTTATCTTTTCTTTTATTAGTTGCTCTGCAGCAAATCCTAAATACACAACTTTTATCATTATACAAGTTTGGGTCACTGAAGTTGAATTTGCATAAAGTCTCAGGTTTCTCAATTGTTTAATTCTCTGGTTTCAAAATTTTGAAATGTTGAATGCAATCATTAACAAGTTTTAAAAACATCACTGGCAAAAATGGAAGTAAAGGTTTATCACTTTGATACTGTTCTAAAAATGGCAACAGCACTTTTGACAATCATTCCTATGGAACCATGGACCAATAAAGGCCATCTGTAACTCCTCCCTTATTTCCCAAAGTGTATGCGATGGATATGGATTCATAGAACGCGAGCAGTGTCGTTCCCCCACCCCCACCCCATTCCGCGAGAGCCACGTCGGCCGAGATTAGAGCCGCCGAGAAGGAGGAATTAGAAAAACGATAATCGGTGAAATTTTAAATTTTTTAATAATGGCAGAGTAAAAAGTAAGGACTTTCAAGGACTTTTTAAAAATGGGGCATAAAAATAAGGATTTGTAAGGACTTTTAAGGACTAAATGTAAAAGTAAGGACTTTTAAGGACTTGTAAGGACGCGTACGAACCCTGATACCCCCGACGAGTGACCGTTTGGTGGGCGCTTTCGAGTCGAGGCATTGTTGGAGCGATTTCTTTCGAACAGACTGTCAATTCTGCACGATACGTGGGAATACGAAGCGTTGAGAAATCAGTTCATTCCAGCAATTCAAAGTGAGCCGGATTTCGAAAGCACGTGGTTCATGCAAGACGGCACAACACCTCATCATACCAATGAAGTGTTTGATCTGCTTGAAGAGCACTTTAATGAGCAGATTGCGGCTTTAGGGTACCCAAAATCGAAAAATATGGGCATTGATTGGCCACCCTATTCTCCTGACCTGAACCCCTGTGATTCATTTTTGTGGGTTGATATCAAAGACAAAGTTTACGCTGGAAACCCCCAGAGCATCGAAGACCTGAAAACTGCAATTCAGACAATTATTGAAAGCATTGAAACTTCGACTCTTCAGCAAGTGATGCAGAATTTCGCTCTTCGTTTGCGCCATATTATAGCTATAGATGGAAGACACATCGAACATGTAATCAACTAATTCCCATGTATTGTACTTTGTTTTAGAATTTAAATAAAATTTTTTGAATCAGTAGTTTTCGAGAAATTAATTTTTAACATCGGCGCATTAATTACTGGTCACACTGTATTTATAACATACAGATCATTGTTAAATTTATTATTTTAACTAATTACATTGCAGTCACAATTTGGATATCAAATTCACGTTATTTTCTTAAGTAACACACAAGCACAAAAAAGTGCAGAAAGAAAGGAAGGCACAGGAAAACATAATTCTACAGCTGATAAAGAAATTTTTACAAACAGTAATATATAAAAAAATTGATAAAGGAACCTTTTGAATAACACACATCTAAATATTTAGTTTTAGTGCATCTGAAATTCTGCAAAGAGATTGCAGTGCAATCTTTAAAGTACAAATTTATCATTTTAAATATTATACCATGTGGCGAAACATTGCTTCACAAGCAAGTAAAAATTGCTGGTGACCTTAAACACCACTGAAAATAAAAGTACTGTTACACTGAAAAGGCGGCACAGAAAAATTACAGCAATCAAAAAATTTCCCTTGTGTATGTAGATTGTTGTAATACTTCTTTATACTTACACAAAATAATTATTACATAATTCCAAAGAATATATACAATAATCAATTTAATAAACTTTATCAAAAGTTGTTTTGTCACAATCAAGACAACATCATGAAGAAAGGAATCTCGCACAGTAACATAGTGACGCACAATCAAAGTAATAATTTTTTAACTTCATAGCAATAATTAATACTAAAAAAACTGTGTTCAAATTATGAATGCATAGGTTCTCTTCGACATTTTAAATTATAGTGAACAAAAATAGAAAATTAATTTTTACAAAAAGTTTGAATACAGCATTAAAAAAGCAAGGCTAGAATAATATCACAGAATCAGGTCTCGCTGATGACGTTTACCAGACATTCATTTAACTGCAATGATCTCGCAAGTAACAATACCAAAATAATTAATTTGTGACGATCAGAAATACATATAATTATACTGATGGAACATTTTTTTAAAAATTTATGTCAAGAATGTTAAAATAATTGATAGAAAAAACACTATCCAAGAAAGAATATATTGGTATTAATACCTGTTGAGATTCAATAAAAGAAAACCGTTCTTCTCTCAGTTTAGCAATTAAATAATAGCGAAGACGAGAATTTGGAATACCGAAGTCCTGGGGAGTTAAAAGAAATTCCTGATATCTGTACCCTGAGGTTTCCATTGTTTGAATGAGAGCATTCCTTGCTTCAGAATTCTCAAAACCTTGCACATTCTCCAGCAAAAAGTAAAAAGGTTTCCTCTGAAGTCTGAAATGATTTTATATTTTTAAATGCATGTCAATCTAAATTCATTATAATCAATAGTTGATCAGGTACTCATTTAGATATGGATGGCAAGTTAAATTTTTGAATTGCTTCAGACTATCAGCTTTTTCAAATTTATGCGATAACAACCAAGATGTTTGCTTATTTCCAGTTCAACAACCACCAAACAAAACTTAAATGTTCTTAGGATCAAAATATGCAGATGAATATAGTATTAAAATAATAAGTTTTAAAAAAGCATACAAAGAATATAAAAATAATAGTTTTTTTTTTATTAGGAAATATATTCGAATTGTTAATGCTATATGTGATATTTATTTATTCCTAATATCTGCAATGAAAACCAAGAAGCATTCAAATCCACAATACCATACATATTCACAATGCCTATGAGCCTCTCCTTTTATGTGTAAGCACAAAAAAGTAATTTAACAGGTAATTTTTAATTAGTTTCATTTTACTCTTGGTTAATTTGCGCTACAAAATATTCTATAAATTTGCATACAAAAATAACTACAAAATTTGAAAAACATCGAGAAGTAAGATAACTAAATTCAGTATTTGTGTCAAAAATAAATTCTTTTTTAATCATTTCACTGAGGGGGTTTTTTAGGGGGGGGGGGTTAAATACTGCTTATCAGACAAAGTGAAACCCATTTATTACAAAATAATTAAAAAGAGAAACGAATTCCAAGAAAACAGTATGAAAAAATCTTTAAATTCGATTAATGGAAATCTTCCATTGTTTTTCATTTACTTTTGGTTGATGTTCAATGATTGACGGTAACGTCTTCAGCAGAACAAAGATACTTCATAAAATAATTAAGAATCATGAAGTAACAAAAAAGATAACATTATCTATACTTATAAAAGTCAATGTTTGCATGTGTGTGTGTGTGCGATGTCCAGACGAATCTATAGCACTTACAGCCATGAAATTTGGCACACAGGTAGTTCTAATGGTGACTCAATGCAACTCGAAGCCAGAATTTTAAAATTTAATCCAGAAATTTTTTTATTTAATGTTTTGTGTGGTTTTGGGTCATTTTTGGCATGTTTATGGCTGTAGTATCTTTTCTGATGATCGTTGAAAAACAATAAATGCACCATCGGATAGAACATACAAAATAAGTAATAATTTTTGTTCTAATGAAGTTTGTTTTGAATTTCCAACATAATTTACTGAATTTTGAGAAATTTTTATGGTAATTTTTGATAAGGATTTCTTCAAGTTCTCGCATCTGATGTTCTAACAACTCTATAAATTTTCATTTTTTTTCAGCTTATAATTCGAACGTTTCTGTCGGATTTAAAACAAGAACCGTTAAAATACCTTTCTCCGTTTTTTAAATTAATTGTTTCCTGATCAGTTCAAACAGGTTTTCGCAAGCCAGCTTTCTCAGCGAGACATTCTCCGGAGCAAGTTAACTTTCCATCAGGCATTGTTACAATCTCATTGGCTGGTGCGTGACCTTCCTCGCAGCAGGTGACGTCATATACTATCGCATTCATCTAAGAGACGATACATTAACTGAATGACTTCGATAATTATTTTCGGCAGTGTCTTAAAATGTTTCTTTGTCTCGCTTATTTCGCATGCTATAATATCCCATCGTTCGCATGCTGGTTTGTCGCATTTATTAATATTGTTTTGGATTAACGTACTCGGTACTGTTTTCTTAAATTCAATAATGCGTATCTTTTGTTTTTATTTTGTTTTCAAAACTTTTTCATGCCATAGTGGACGGGGTGAAGTCAAGATAGCACGGGCAATGCTTGCGCGTATTGCTAGTTATATAATAAAAGTAACTTGTGTTACCTGGGAGGTATAGAGATTTACACAACCACTCAATAATGTGGCATGATTTTTCATTTTTTGCGAATAACACACTAATTTTGATTCACTACGAATATTATTTGCCATAATTTACCAAAAATAACTGTTATTAACCATAAATTTCAGATTTCAAAGAGTCTTTTTTTTTAAATTTTTAATTTCATTCAGTTCGGTTCTCTCATCAAATCTTATTTTGGATGCAAAATGAAAAGTAGAAACGTCCACACCTGGTAAGTCTTACTGTTGAATATAAATTTAAACACATGTAGAAAAATAATGTCCTTACAAGATATTCACAAAATATATACAACTTTTGGTCTAATTATTTTGTTTCAGTTGCAAAATCTTAGTTATGAAGCTAAAACGAAATCAATCTCATTTCAACACACACACTCACAAGATTGATTTTACTCAGCATAAATAATTCAATATATGTATTAGTTATTTATTACCCACACAAGTGCATCATCACGATTGAAAGAAAAATCATGAATGCAAGAAAGTGACATTTAACACGCAAATGAGCTGTAATTTTGGTTAAAAAATATTCATATTACAACCCAACAAAAATCAGCATCATCTCTTGAAACAACTTGGTTTCTTATTTTTTAGGCAATGCCCCCCCCCCACACACACACAAATATATTTTGCATACACATTCTTATAAAAAGTTCTGAAACAGATATATGTGGCATCACTTATGAAGTCACTGAAAACTTTTAAAATGTTCTTATTAGAAACTTTATTCCACAAGTTTGATAAAAAAAAAAAAATCCTTAATTTCTGCCTACTATTTATTCCTCTTGCAAAAAGAAAATAATGCTATTGCTATGTTCATATACATTGCATAAAACTAAGATGACTGTGTTGCAATACAGTTATGATTGATATGTTATATGTAGCTGTTACCCGCGACTTTGTGTGCGAAGAATTTGAATTATTAAATTTTTTAATTCATGAATGTAAATGTTTCGTTACCTGTTGAAAGGGGAAATTAAAAGTTTTGACTTTTGATAATACATAATTGGATGACTAACAGGAGTGTACTGTTCATGTGTCTGCTGTTATAGTTAGGTAATTTGTTTATCAAGAGGCGGCCCTACGTCTGGCAACAAAACGATGGAATGCTTGCAGAAATCTATCTGTTGTTAAGGATGTAACCAGTTCCAAATGAACACAGCGGTACACTGCACAAGTAAATAGGCAAATCCATGCCTTCTGATATTCTCGTAGAAGTATAGGTCCAGCATAATCTATGCCGGTTATCTGAAAAACTGAGGCAGCTTGTACTCGATCTCCAGGCAGCAGTGGTGCTGGTGGGTTAACATTTTTACAAGTTATACAAGTTTTCAAAACAGATGAAAGAACTCTTTGTCCGCTAATATCCCAAATCCTTCTCTTAAAGAATTTAGGACATGAGAAACTCCAATATGTCCTTTCAACCAGTGGCGAATCCAGGATTCGGGTCTGGGGGGGGGGGGGGTGGGCATAAAAATTTTGTATCGTAGTGACGAATGTCAAACCTCATGGCTTATATAAACCAAAACACTTTAACTTTACAGGCTTTCCTCTCCTGACAATAAGAATCATAAAGAACACTACAATACTTTCGATAATTTAATAAAAAATACAATTAAATAGCTGACCAAAAAATGTTTTCAACCACGCCGACGCTACAAGTGCAAGTGGAATGACTGGTAAAGTAGGAAAATTTTCGAGCCTGCCAAGTCAGAAAGCAATGTTGTCACGATTTTATTACTATTCTTTTAAAATGAAAATTAAGATCAAGCAGTTGTAGTGATTTTAAATTAAATTAAGAATTTTGGTTTAGCTCTGGGGGGGCTGCAGCCCAATAGCCCCTCCCCTGGATTCGCCACTGCTTTCAACTTATGTTCTTCCATTACCAAACTTCTTACAAGAGGATGATCACTTGGCAAAATAGCAGGAGTCCTGAACTCAGATGTATCATCTCTTTGAAATATAGCCGTTTTAGTTCTGATTATCCCATGATCAATGAATGGATTAAGACCTATGATCCGTTTATCTTCTATTCCGTGAAAGGATTCACATTGTATTAAATGAATCAAGAGGTTTTCTGCTTCATTTACCTCAGATACAGTAAGTTCATCCTTTTTCTTATTTTGATGTTTACAGTTATAAACAAATCAACATATCCAAGCTACAAGCCTGATTGTCTTGCGATAACTTGAGAAACGAGTAAGAACTAAATCACTAGCATTAACATTTATTAAGGACAAAACAACCTTTTTCTTTTTCTCAAGAGCTATTTCTTTTTCATCAGCACTAAAATCTTCTTTTGGCCATTCTTCTGGTGATAAATATAGCCATTCAGGGCCTTCCCACCATCTTGATGCAATTAGATAAGAAGCAGAGCATCCTCTACTAGGCAAATCGGCAGGATTCATGGCTCCTGGTACATGCCTCCAAGCTTCAATGGAAGTCAACTGCTTTATTTCCTTAATTCTGTTGTGAACAAATACGCCCCATATTTCATTCCTCTGTATCCAAGCCAGTACAGTAGACGAATAGATCCAAAAATAAATATTATCAGCTTCAAATTCTTTTATAATGCTGGATGCTAAACGTGCACATATTGTAGCTCCAAGAAGTTCCAATCGAGCTATTGTTGTTTCTTTCCTTCCGCTGGGTGCAACTCTCGCTTTAGCTTGCAACAAATGAACTTGAACAGAATCTCTTGTTTGCACTCGAATAAAGGCCACAGCTGAATATGCAAGCTTACTCGCATCGCAGAAGAAGTGTAGTGAGACATTTTCAGTCTCAAGATCACAATTTAACCATCTTGATATTTTCAATCTTTCCAAATGTTTCAAATCATTCAACCATTTACAAAATTCTGACATGGAATTTGAGTCGACTTCTTGATCCCAAGATAACTTCAACTTCCACAGGCGCTGAAGTAAAAGTTTGGGAATAAGAGTTACTAGGCACGCTATTCCTAAAGGATCGAATACTTTGTGTGTAGTAGCTAAAATCTCTCTTTTGGACAATATTCCTGGAAGATCGTAGGTGATATTAATAGCATTTAAGCAAAGATAATCGCTACATCGTTCACAGACCATCCCTAGAATATTTGTTGTACTTGAGGAATTATCTGTTGGGTCACTATATTCCCAACCATGTAATTCTAGCTTCCTTGTAACTAAGGTATCTGAAGCAACTTGTATAAATTGTTGCAATTCTAACTCATTTTTTACGCTTGCTAAACAATTATCTACATACAAGCTCTTATTTAATTGCTCAATAATATCTACTTTATACTTAGGATTTCCATTTAGTTCTTTCAAAGTCGATTCTAGAAGGTATTGAATCACGGAAATAAGCAAGAAAGGACTACTCGTTACACCAAATACCACCCTGCAATGCCTGTAATACTTCAGTTTTCCATCATTTCCATACCACAAGAATCTTAAATAGTCTATATCTTTAGGGTAGTGACTTATTTGTAGAAATGCTTTTCGTATATCTGCAGAAACTCCTATTCGATTCATTCGAAATCTGTTAAGGATTGAAGGAATCAGTTCAATAAGGTTCAGTCCTGTTTCTAGACAGTCATTAAGACTAGGTGACCCTTTCTGTTTTACCGAGGCATAAAAAACTGGCCTAATTCGTGTTGAGCTGTTTTCTTTTACTACGTGACGATACGGTAGATAATGGCATGGCAAATCAATTTCACTTTTTGGTCAGCTCGTTTTTGGGATATAGTAAATTCATCCCAAACAGACAGCTTACAATGCTATAGGGTCATTCCATGTCAAGTGATCCAGAAAAAAAATAATTGGTTGCTTGACCATTTTATAATCAAATGATTTTTTGTATGTACATTCCTACATAATTAGAGAGTCCAAAAAGACTAATTTTCATTTTTTATCTTTTTCTGAATTCCAATGGCAGCCATTTTTGTTTTACAAAACGTTCTGATTTTTGCATTTGTAGGGGTTTGCGTTAACTTATATTACTCAAAACTGGTGAACCCGAGGTTGATGAAACAAAAACCGGTTTATTCAGGAAGATACAGACTTTATTATCTCCAGCACACATTTAAGGAAAACTGTATCTCAAATAGCAAAAATCAGCTTAGAAGTTCGACTTTAAAAACGACAAATTTTCAATTTTTGAAGGCATATAAATCCCAAAAGGAATCTATCCTCCATATTGGTTTTTTTGGGGATGTGTATCTACCTTAATGTACTATATTTACAAAAAATTTCAACCCTGAGATTTGCTTCTTTTAAGAGCTACGGGCTTTCAAATTCCGAAAATTTCAAAAAAAATCCACATTTTGACACCTCATATCTTTGTTGGGGCAAAGTTTAAAAATCTGAAATTTTTACAGATAAACCCTCTATAGTGTATTATATTGCTGTAAAAATTTCATGTTTGATATTTATCTACAAGTCAAGTTAGAGGACTTTAAAAAATCCCATAAAAAACGTATTTTTTGCCAAAAATGACGGAGCATAAATTTGACTAAGTACTATTTTTATCATTAATAAATTATAATATGATATAACTACTATTACCTATTACATATAAACTTATTTTTTTTACATGAAGTAGCTTGTGCACACTTTAAATGTATAATGAAGTTGAAAAATTTGAATGTTTCATGGCCACTTTAGGGTCCACATTATAATTGAGGCTTCTCTATCATCAATAAATTATAATATGACCTCAAGTAATATTTGTAATTAAAATTACAGTTCAAATTAATTCTTATGGCATTTATATTTTCAATTAATGCACCATTTGGTGTATTAATTTTACTTCATATTTATTCTGTTAAGTTATAACATTATATTATGTCATGTTTCTATTTATAAGATAATCTCTTAAAATGCTGTAGGCCTAATATACTTATTCAACAAAATGTGTGGATGTTCAGACCTGTTCACAAACTATTGTGATAGACTTCAACAAACCAAAGCAAGTCTCCAGCGACCGTACTCTAACCAAATATTGACACCAGCAGAAATGTTTGAATTTTGTCATGAACATTTAAAAGGAATCATCTTCACTTACCAAAAAGATGAAGAAATCATTCAACATCATAACAATAAACTTCTTGACCGATTTGAAAACTCTGTGGCAATTACTGGTACAAGGAGTTTCCATTGTTTTGTTCCTGTGTCAGAGAGTAACTTGAAGTGCTCCATTACTTCACAAGCTATGGAATATGAAATTCATTCCACTAAAAAAGCTGCACAAATAACATTTCACATGAGAGATTCTATTGCATGCATATACGATAGTGAATGGTGGCTGGCAGAGGGGAATGACATCAGTGATATAAATAAAGATGTGCTTGTAACATTTTATCAACCCCGCCGGTCCAAGGACGGCTTTTAAGAAAAAGGAGAAAGACTAGACTTGGGTGCCTATGAACAATGTTTTAAGGAAACTAAGTGCCTTAGAACTACAACAACTACTGGAAGGACACATAACATTCCCCCAAAAGTAAGTGAAGAAATATCAAAACTTCTTTATGAATACAAATCAAGGTAGAACGATAAACCTGACTCGCATGTATAGTATATCGATACTTTTGTGATGTGTTAGTTGTAAATAATATATCGATACTTTTATTTGAAGTTTTAAAGTGTTTTAACAATGGTAACCATAGTAAAAACTGTGTTATAAAATAAGTGAACAGAGAAGCCTAAATTATACTGTGGACCCTAAAGTGACCATGAAACATATTCAGATTTTTGAACTTCATTATGCATTTAAAGCGTGCCCAAGCTACTTGATGTACAAAAAGTAAGTTTATATGTAATAGGTAATAGTAGTTATATCATATTATAATTTATTAATGATAAAAATAGTACTTAGTCAAATTTATGCTCCGTCATTTTTGGCAAAAAATACGTTTTTTATGGGATTTTTAAAGTCCTCTAACTTGACTTGTAGATAAATATCAAACATGAAATTTTTACAGCAATATAATACACTATAGAGGGTTTATCTGTAAAAAATTCAGATTTTTAAACTTTGCCCCAACAAAGATACAAGGTGTAAAAATTTTGATTTTTTTGAAATTTTCGTATTTTGAAAGCCCGTAGCTCTTAAAAGAAGCAAATCTCAGGGTTGAAATTTTTTGTAAATACAGTACATTAAGGTAGCTACACATCCTCAAAAAAAGTAATATGGAGAATAGATTCCTTTTGGGAATTATATGGATTGAAAAATTGTCATTTTTAAAGTCAAACTTCTAAGCCGATTTTTGTTATTTGGGATACAATTTTCCTTAAATGTGTGCTGGAGATAATAAAGGCTGTTTCTTCCTGAATAAACCGGTTTTTGTTTCATCAACCTTGGGTTCACCAGTTCCAAGTAATATAAGTTAACGCAAACCCCTACAAACGCAAAAATCAGCACGTTTTGTAAAACAAACATGGCTGCCATCGGAATTCAGAAAAAGATAAAAAATTAAAATTATTCTTTTTGGACTCTCTAATTATGTAGGAATCAACATACAAAAAATCATTTGATTATAAAATGGTCAAGCAACCAGCTCTGGATCACTTGACATGGAATGACCCTATAACATTCTACAGCTCTCACTACTGCATCAGCAGATTTTTTTGTCTTTACGAATTTGAGCTAAGCTAATTTGAGTAGATTGAGAAGGAAAGACTTCCAAGTACCGCCAGGAGCATTCTGAAAAAATAAACACCTTCACCACTTTCAATCTGTTGCAAAACACTATGGAAGCGTTTTTTGCCCCAAGTTCAACCGTGGAACGAACTCTGTCGCTGTTGCAATTCTTCTGTGTCATAGGGCAGTTTCTGCATTAGGTCATTAATAATTTCCTCTATCCTACGTGGTCTACTCATTCGAAAGCTCGATAGATCTTTACCAGTTATCGCAATATCACTTAAGTCTTCTACCTAATTTAATTCTTCGTTACTGTAAATTACATCATTCTACTCAATGGTATCATTAGGCCTTTACAATCTGTGGAACATATCATTCACCATGCAATATGTCATCTGCTTCTACCATTCAAAAGAATACATTAAACAAAATATATCTTTGTATATTTTCCTTTAGTTATAATTAACATTAGTTTTTTTAATTTTAATCTAAAAATTCTTGCAACTATATCATATCTATCAATAGATTTCTGTCCCGGCGCCAATTTATTGACAATTTCTTGAATAAAATCTTATGAGGAAGATACAAATATAAATAATTAAAATTAAATAGACTGCAAACTTCAAAAAATTAAAATAAGCGTCGAGTTGAGTAATTTCAGTTATTATTTCACAAATTAATTATTTATTTCTTTTCCCAGCAAGACCACATATGATCAGTTTTGTTTATGATCCCATGATGTTTGACTAAAATAAGTTATTCCACATGTTTACATTTTTCTTAAGGATCATGTGACAGTTGATTTTAAAAATAATTTATTACACAAGTTTACGCATTCCTTAAGGATCACAACGTGACAGTTGATTGAAAAATAAAGTAGTAATCTTCATCGCAAATCGCGGAGTCAATGGGCCTTTCTTTGCTAATTATTTGTTGTCTGTAGTCAAAAATATTGAATTTATGATAAAATCACATATCTTATGCACATTCCTGGGTTTCAAGCCACAATTTTGCTAATTTTCATCCAAATCGGTTTGGTAGTTTGGCTGTGAAAGCGTAACAAACAGACACACACTTTTGCATTTATTATATTATTAAGGATTTGAGCAACATAATTCATACTATACCATTTAATATTTGAATTCCCCACTTGCCAAATTGATTACCTCCACTTTTTGAATTTTTTTAAATTCTAGTGTCAAAGCACTTGATCGACTCCTAACTGTTTATATTCAAAACAAATTTCTCTTATAATAAGGATTAACACCACTAAATGACAAATTTTTTGGTCATTGAATAATAAATAATTTCTTTCAGAAGCCAATCTGATTAACTCCATACTCTTATGTAAATCGTTGCGGTTGGTATCTACAAGTTGGAACACACCGATTTCATCGCCAAAATGGTAACCTGAGGAATCGAGCGGATTAGTTCCATTGGCAACCCATCAGCTAGATTGCTTACGTCATGGCAAGCGTTTTGCGTGATTTGAGTTGTTTACATACTACGCAGATTTTTAAATAACTTAAAATATTTAATTAAATAATAAAATGTATTTTAATTAGTATGATTTCAATTAGTAAATAAATGACAAATAGAACTTGGGTTTATTTAGTGATGATATATTTTTCCGATCATATTAATTGAGAGATTTTTTCTTTGTCTTGTAATAAAAATCGTTTGCATGGAATTTTTGAAGTTGTACTTGTTTTGAACGCTACTAAGGGCAAATGTTCTGCTGCTAAATTAGAGTAATTAAAAGAAGCTGATTCCGTACATTCACTAAGCTAGCGAAGCTACTAGGATCCCACTTTGCTGAAAGCGAAGCCGCTGATGTTTTTTTAAGTTAAAAAAATTTGCCCGGTGCCCACTTCAGATGCCGAAGGCATCGCGAGAGCTATTTTTCCTGCTTCATAAGAATAATTAAAAGTAACAGATTCCGTACATTCAATGAGCTAGGAAAGCTAGTAGTTCTGTTGCAATTCTACATTTAAAACGGGAGATAGTGCAACGACAAACCACAAAGGCAATGGGTTCGAAAAAAGATTAAACGATTAACTTTTAACTGTGACCGATGGTCGTTTGTTTACCATCTTGCTTTGGCGACTTGGCACGATGGCGCCATTTTACTAAGAGTGTGTTCCAACTTCTAGATTTCAACCATCGTTGCTAATTGCATTATTGCGCAATGAAAATTTAGTTAAAACTTTGTAAAGCAATATTGTTGTAAAAGGTACCGCTTTTTCTGTTGTTGTTGTCATTTGTTGTTTTATCCAACTTCTTCTTGGAGTTAAGTAATAATAAGTTATTTATACCCTGACTGACCTTCTCCTTAAGAATGATCCCTACGTATGTGAATTTTATTCGCTTTAATGACGAATTTACCGAAAAGACGAAACCCCACCTCATACAATTTAAGTGTGACTTTAATGAAGATTCAGAATTTAATGCCATTAATATAAGAAAATCTGTCGCAAGTAGACCACCATGTCTGAAAAATGTAGACCAGCCTTTATTGTGTCCAACAGGTAGAACTGTGACAAGAGAAAACATATGATGGACTTGCTGAAATTCATTCCTCCCATTAAACGTGATTATTATAAAAACTTAAGGACAAATCGACATGACGGGAGCTCATAAACAGCCGACGAAGAAGGCATCATTTATATTGCTGATGAATCAATTTAAACAAAGTAATAATAATAACTGTAACAGAATAGTTATTATTCATTTTTGCTAAAATCTTCAATTAAAAATGTATATAATGAAGTCTTTCTTCTGTAATAAAAAAATCATTTGAAGATTGAATTTGATTTAATACTTTTCTTTCTCTTGCCAAATTGATTAACTCCCTTAATCACGCAAAAATTGTAGTAATAATAACGATTATTCCAAGGATATTATATCTTATACTTTTTATATGTCGTAAGATAACAGATGCATATGCAGTAATACAGTCTACGATGTTTATTTGAGTTTATAATTTCAACGGAATTTTAAAAAACAATGTATACTATTTTATCACCTTTCTCTACTTTTCATTTTATGGAGTTAATCAATTTGGCAATTGAGGCATTCATTTAATACTTATTGAATGATAATTTTAATATGGTTTTGTGGCACAAAACCAAAAACAAATCAAAATTTTGGCAGCTAAAACCAAAAAGATATGTTTTGAAGTTAAAATCAGTGGATCTGAGAAAATTTTTTATGAAGCTTTCAACCAAAATATACAAGAGAAATAAGGATTGTCATAATTCAAATCCAAACTGTATCACAAATAAATAATTTAAGTAGATTTTAAAAACACTTTCTTCAGCACTGAAATACAACTGAAAAAAAAAGTAATGAATTTGAATACAAAATAATTAAAAACTTTTCAAAATAGATTTATGAACAATCAAAACATAATTCAAGTACAAACCTGGAAAAGCTCTAGAAGTAAAGACTGAATGTTTCTCAAAGTATTTTATTTACTTATTCCATTAGTATTATTTGAATGTAGTTCTGTCACAGCACTTGATTTAATATATAATTTTGGTATAGCAGATTTTTTTTTTATTTTACCTGAAAGGTAAAAACAAAAAAGCTTTTAACAGCAAACAAAGTTGTTTACCTTTAAAAAAAACTTAAAGTAACAAACTTTTTGTTTTATTAAAGTCAAACAATTGCCTCAAAACATTTTTACTGAAACAGGGTTAACAAAAGAGTTTCTACAACAAAAATGATTTTATCATTTTATTAAATTGTGATTCCTCTTAAATATTAATTGATTTCATGCTGAATGAAAGTCAAATTATTGCAAAATTCCATTGGTATGTTGTTAAGCAGAAAAAGAATAAGAAATAACATAAAATGCAGTCAAGCTGTTTGAGAAATCAATGAAATTTTACAATAATCAATTAGTTCATCCTGGGACTTCTCCATGTTCCACCTGAATGGACTACATACTACAGGTAAGTAGATTAACACCAACATAACTATAACTAGCAGCTCATCAAAATTTTTGTGCATAAAATATAAAAGATATATGTATATTATTTTAATATTGGAAATGAAACCTACAGTTGTTAACTCAAAACATCTTTGTAGAGAGCTTTTCTGAGATCTTGCTTATTTTAAAAGGAAAAAATCTTGAATAACTGCTCTTTATGTTAGCTGTAATGTTCAAGGAGAATGTATTCTAGAATATTTATCTCTATGAAATTTAAATTTTCTCTTAAAAGTCAATAGTGCTAAAAAATACCATTGATTCCATGTCTTAGGTCAAATAAATTTTTTCATTTTTATAATCTGATATATTAAAATATATAAAAATTTTCATAAGCCAAACATCTTTTATCTTTAAATTTGCTGAATTTAAAAAGAAAGATACTAATCCAAATAAAAACTGTTCACTAGATAGATAATCAGATACACCACACAAACTTAAGCTGGTCTCATATATTAGTCATAAAAGGAAAACATTTTTTTATTAAGAATCAAAATTTTTACTAAAATTAATTAAGGCACTTACTCATTTATAATTTTTAAAATATGTAGAAAAGACTTGCTTCGTTCATCTTCTGTATCTTTTTTCAAACCAACTCTGTTACAAAATAAACACAAATATCTCATTAGATTTATTTAAAATTGTTCAATTTTTGACATTAAAAACAATCCGAGACAAAGATAAAAGCATTTAAATAAAAAAAAAATGCATACATCAATTCTTATCACTACTTTACATAAGAGAGCTCATTATCTAATCTACAAAATAAAAAATCAGCAGACTGGTTAATCCCTTAAATGTTTTGTTTCCTCAACTATCTAATTAGAAAACACTCTCTGTTTTGGGAATGTGTTGTAATTTCAATTCAACTCAAAACCTAAAGGACAGTTGAAATACCTATTTATAGATTCCACATAATTTTTGTGAACGACTTGGTTTTAGTTTATAAGTTTCAAACTGTGATAATTCGATGCATGTACTGCATATGGGCAAATCAATTAAGTGGTTAAAGAATACAGTGTCAGAAAAAAAAATTAATTTTTTCTTAAGGGTACTTTAAAAACAGTAAATTGTATTATATACCTGGTAAATGGTTGGCAAGGAGGACTCATAGTAATGATGTCTAACTTCATATTCTCTATATCATCTGTAGTGAAGGACAAGATATTTTTTTGATAATGACCTTGGGAGCCAAAATTATGCTGATATATAGTATTTACTACAGGATTAATATCAATTGCAGCAACAACTTCATAAGGTATCCTAGCTGCTGTAAAAACAAAGAACTAATTCTAAGCAAACCACCACAATTCAAAGGCATATGAAAATTTCAATGAAAAGAAATCAGTATTTTAAAAATTGTAATTCAAGTAACTGAATATGAAGGAAATATTAAAATTTGGAACTTTAAACAAAAATCAAATAAATTAACTTCAATCTAAAAATTTGCAGAAACCACACATGTGGCATAATCACTTATGATTATTCAAGTACCTTAATTTTCATCACATAATGGGTGTACAGAGCAGGGGGGGGGGGGGATTCAAAGAAAAAAATTACATTAATTTCTTCCCATCACCAGAAAAAGATAAGGAAAAGACAAGGTTAATAAATCTATTAATCTATTTCCAGAAATAAATGAACTTTGATAATTGAACAAATACAAAAAAAAACTTGCTTAACTTTAAAAAATAAAAGATTTTGTTGTTTTTAAAAAAGTTTGAAAATTGATAACAGTATACATTATTAAAACTAAGATGAAACTAAACTTCAAAATTCATTCTACTATTACTAACAGGAAGATGAACAAAATAAATAATAAACTACTTTTTCGATTAAAAAAATTCTTGTATAGTTTATAAAATTAAAACTCAAATATTTAGTTACATAAAAGATTCTGAAAAGCATATTATATAAAGTTTTATATTTCTAATAACATATATAATTGTTTGATCACAAAAATGCAAAAAAATAGATAATGAAAATACATTCAATTAGAATCCACTAATTTTAACTTCTTGATATTCAATACCAATCGATTACCAAACTTTAATTTTCTTTAGTAAATGTAAATAATAATACAATATGGTGTAGAAAAAGTATGCAAAAATATTCACAAGAATACAATATGGAGTTTTAACTATAAATTTTAACTTTTATGTATATGATGTAGCCTAACCTACAAAAGGATAAGAGAACCATGTGAATAGTAATCTTTGACTGGATCTTTTTTAATCCTGCATGAAATACAAGTAAGATATAAATACAACATAAACCTAAAACTAGCTTAAAACAATCACAAAAATACAATATAAAGACAAGTTAACAAAGAAAACATTTTATCCAAAATGCTTACCATCCAAAGCAAACCTCATACCACCAATTCCACAATAAAGTTCCAATAATCTGTACCTTTCCTTGACTAAGTTTGTCAAGTTTTCCTTTTGTAATACATTTTGATGTGGGCAGTCATCAACTACAGCCATTATTATAAATTCTAGTCCTTAACAGTCCTAAATTGATAAAATACTGAACATCAAACTGATCATCTTAGTCATTATTTTGAATTATCAGAATATGTTAATATAAAAACTGCAGAAAGAACCTTACAAAATATTAATCTGGCACAATTTTTGCCAAGTTATAAGCAATCCAACAACTGGTTATCTGCCCTAAAGCAGAGGAGAAATTGATGGAATTTCTATTGAAAGATCTGCATTCAGAACCGAGAAAATACGAGATTTAAATAAGTAAAATAAATGAATAAAATGTATATTACTGATGAATTTTAAAAATATCTAAGCTGGATTAGACAATGTTCAGTTAAATTTTACTCTATGGTGCCCACTCACTTCGTTCCTCTTAGGAGCGCCAACTCTTTGCTGCCAAGAATGGAGAGGAGAGAACATTTGTTTTGGTTGCGCAATGATGATTTTAACGAGCGAGATGTGCGCATGCACAGAAATTGATCTTTTCATCAGTGTTTTGCGCATGGCGCAATATTACGATTAGTTTTGATTGGTTTGTTCCATTCATCTGTTTCATGTGATTGGTTGATTCAATCGAATTTGTTTTGTCAGTTTGATTTTTGTCTGATTTTGTCATTTCGTTACGTGCGCTTCGTACAGCTGTTGTTGATTATGGCATTGGTTCCCTTTTGACCTACCATCAGCTTCAGACAGCGGAAGCTAAAGTTGTTTTCCAGTGGTGTGTGGATCAGGGATTGATAGCAAGCAAATACCAGTGTCCTAAGTGTAAACAGCAATTGGGCAATTAAAATAGGTATGCGAAGTTTTAACTACACTTTTCTCGTTTTTGAACATTTTCATTCACTTTAGGTTCAGAACTGTGTATGTTAATTCTGTGTTTTCGCTTCTCAATAAATAAGCAAAGCTACTAGTGTCCCACTTTGCAGAAAGAGAAGCCGCTGATGTTTTGTTAAGTTAAAAAAATTTGCCCGGTACAGCTTGGAATGCCGAAGGCATTGCATGCTCAATCTCTCCTTTTCAAATGAAGCATGCACAGTAGAGCAACGAAAAGCGCACTGCACATCCAAAACAGTGTTTGGAGACAGCAAATGAAATTGCGCCAAGAAAAATTGGCGAAAAGCAAGTGGACACTGTAGAGTAAAAGTTTACCCAATGTTCCTTAAGTAAAATGACTAAATTACTAGATACCAGGAACTCTTAAAATTCAAAACAGAATACTTCAAGAATATAATTACTAGTACTCTCACAGTCTTTGAAATAGCATGCATTTTATTTTAATTATAAAATGCTTTCAAGTGCTAGCGTACATTCATTTATAAACATCTTTCTAACAGGGAATTTTCTTAAGTTTATTTATAAATAAATGGTATAAATGCAAAGATCTAGAAATATTCTAATAAAAGTGCTGCAGAGTTTGTTCTGAAAACAGAATTGTATCTAATTTACAGATGATTTCCACAGTTAATGGAATTGGAATACTAAATTCAGTCATTAAAATAGTATAAGAATTATAAGTAACAAAGATTAACAATAAAACACATTAGAAAACCCAAATGAGAATAAAGACTTTTCTAATCACATGTAAAATAATTCATAATTTGACATAAAATTTTTAGAAAAATGTACTAGGTCATCTTTCAGAAGTTTGGAAACTATGGTTCTATGAAACTATGGTTGTTTTTCACTGCAAAGCTCTATGAAACTCAATTGCACTTGCTGAAATAATAAAAAAATATATAAAAATGCTATACCAAAATTAAATGAACTTAAAAAGATAAGGCTCTTTATTTAATGTGATAGTTGAGCTTTTAAATTTTACAAGAGCAAAATTTCTCCTGCTATATATTCAAAAATTAACATTGAAGCCTTCATAAAAGTTAGAAAATCATTTAATGGATAAGCAGAAATGGCATTAAATTATCAACTTTAAAATACCAGGAGCCTCTTTTAATTTTTATATGCCTAATAAACTTTAACTAACTGACTTGATATTTATAGCTATAAAATTCAGCAGAAAATGTACACTTTTCACATATTTTGTAAAAAAAGATCTTTTCCATAAATATTGTGAAAGCCTTCACTAGAAAGGTGATAATTTTTAAAACACATATTACAAAAAATTTTATGGAAAAGGCAAAATTTTAACCATATCTCAAAACGATTGATAAGGAATTACTATTAGGGCATTATTTAACTGAGTCGAATTTAATTTCTACTAAAAAATTAACATCTTGACAACAAAAATTAAGCATTTTTTTATAATAATTAGTAATAATAATATGACATAAGTAGTAAGAAATAAAACTGATATGTATACCAATAATGAATTATAATTTTTTTTAATTCAAAGTAAATATCAAGTGAAAAAAAAGTGGTCAGAAGTACTTTTAACAACAACTGTCTTAAATGTTTTTGCTTGCTTTTCGGCCACCTGTGTAGCAAGTTCTTAACATCCAACTATTTAACGTGCTATATCTCAAATTACGTACACTGTTCACGTGTAATTTCTGTGCTTCCACACCTTCATATATCAACAAACATCATAAGCTAATAAGTAACTAAGTTTCGAAAGGTACCCAAAAGAAATCAAGCTCTTCCATTGGGTAACATAACATATGGGCGTTTCTTTTCATAGTACGGTTCACATTGAACGATAGAATGAACGATTCAATCAATTTCCTTACTTGCTTGCTTGTTTCGTTTGTGGAAAATGCACCGAGAAATTTCACAAAAAATAAGACGAACTAGCTACTATTGTTCCAGTAAATTTATGAAACACTTCGGAAAAACATACAGTTAAAATATAAAATTATTTCCTGTTCCAATTAAATTTAAAACTTCACATTATAAATGATCCTTGAAACTTCGAAAATAGTACTGGTTTCGACAATTGCGAATAATGCATGACGCTTAACTTAATTTTAAAAAGAAGGATTGTCTTTTTTTAATTAAACAGAGTAGCAGATTTTTTGATACGTTTTAATGCATGCGGATAGTTTGAAATTTTCAATTTAATGCCGATTTTTACTTATATTCTGATAAATATTTTTATTGTATTACTTTGGGTCCTAGTAATACTCCTCAAGCTCTTTAAAATGACACAAGAATCAACCTCCTAGCTAAACGTGTTTCCGCGTTACACTTATTTATAATCTTACATAAAACTAATTCATAACAATCACGCGCATGCGCCTACACTGGTACGATGACGTCACAGGCAAAACAAATACTATGCGACAAACTCTTACAGATGTGATCTATCCGTTGTGGGGTCAACCATTCTTTTCGCATCATTAGTCTCGTAGTTATTAGCGATTCAACGATTCTGACGGTATTTTGTCACACAAGAAAGTTCGATCGACTATCACTGTAACGAGCGGAAAGACGTTTTTACGTCAAAATCAATAGTGTTTGAGAAAGCTAGCTAATTTTGCAACTGGATTTTTTTGTCTACCTATACTGCCGGGTTCCTTCTAATTTTTTGCCCCCTCCCCTCCCTCCCACTTTGAAACCCAATCGCACTCCAAAATGCATAACAAAGCTAATCTACAGTTATTGCCTCAAGCAGGAATAAAAATACACAAATTCAAGCAAAATTTAACTTGTTGAAATCAATCATCTGTGAGGAGGTATTGAGTGGATTAGCTTCACGATAAAAATTGACTTCAGAAAAATTGCTACGCACAGAAAGATGAGAATAAACCAAAGTGAAAGCTGTAACAAAAAAAAACTTACGATGAACTAAATTTTGAATTGTTCAAGTAGATTAGGGTGGGCTGAAAAAAGTCAAAGTGTCTTTTTCATGTCGCTATATCGCGAAAAAGTTGCGAACTAGTGAAAAATAAAACAAGGTTAGTTACACTGAAGAGCAACGGTACGGCGTGCGTTTGCAAATAACGGGGGTATGCAACCAATCATCGTAACCCTATGCGGTCGGCAACGCCTATATAAGACAACAGATGTCTGAAAAATGTATTATATCGGTTCCTTTTGCTGCAATGGCAGGTTATCAAGATTTAAGTGACTTTGAACGTGGCGTTATAATCGGCGCACGAGAGATGGGACATAGCATCTCCGAAGTAGCGATGTAATTTGGATTTTCGCGTACAACCATTTCACGAGTGTACCGTGAATATCGGGTATCCGGTAAAACATCAAATTTCCGCCATTGGTGCGGTCGGAAAAAGATCTTGAAAGAACTGGACCATTGACGTCAGACGCGAATCCTTAACCCTCTCGTACCTAGCCGGGCGGTCTACAGGTTTTGCCTTAACACCTAAGACGGCCGGTTTGAGGCGCTTGCCTTCGTTTGAGGGGTGGTAGGGTAGAAAGATGGCTTCATTGATAAACGTGGTTGGAGGTCCAATTATCCTTGTCGGGGTCATTTCCACAGCCCCTTTCAGTTCGCCTGAAACGGAGGGAGGGGAATTCAAAGGAACAGGTTAATGCGATCTTACAGTGTTTACATAGGTTTTATCCCTTTACAAGCTTTCTCAGCACGTAATAGGAAATATTTTATAGCTGAATTGAAAAAGAAATCTTTCCCATTGTACTCCTATTTTCAACCTCCATTATACGCGTGCGGAACATATTATATCCCTATATTTTCTTTTTTTTTCTACCAATATTTTTTCCGAGAAAAATATATCAGTTAAAAATTAAATAATAAACACCTGAGAAATTCAAAAAAGTGAAAAAATAAGTTTAGGTGACTATTTTAAATATTTTCATAAAGATTACTAATAAGTAATGAAAAATCATAGCAATTTACATATACTTCATTTAAATGCTCATCACAGGCCCAATTATAGCATTTTTGACAATATTTTTGATTAGTTTCGTACCTGCTTCTCCCATAATCTCTCTTGTTGTTTTTTGGTCCTGTTCCGTTGATTCTAAAACTAAAGTTCTCTTTTTTTCTATTTCCACTGGAAGGCGGGCATTGGGCGGCACTGCATAAAATTTGTATTATAATAAGTATCCAATAGAGATTTTCGATTACATCAATTCTTTTTAAATCGTTAGCCATATTTTTGCGTTTAAAAATTACAAGGGATTAATTAAAGAGGTGTTTTGAATATTGTAAAAGTATAAAACATAATCCAATGACAGGTATTTCTTGAGACATTATTTTTCCAGCATAACGAATTTAGAACATCAACTTTTGTTTGTCATATCATAAACTCTAGCAATTTCTCCTTTTTTGTTTGTTATCGCCTGTCACTTTGTACAGAAACTGAAAAATGCATTGTAAATAATTATGAAATACATTTAGCGTCAGATTGAGAGCCAAATCTTCAAGACTTAACTTCTCACTTCTTATTTAGTAAAAGTTCTTTGAGTAATCTCCGTTTATTTAAAGGAATTACATGGACACAAATTATTTTATATCTCTGTTAAAAGTTTTTTAGGAATTTTGACACTAGAAAACCAGTTATCCGATTTTAACCCTCACAGGGACTGCGGTTTCGACCAAGGCTCTCTAAAAAAAGGTGAGGAAAAGGCACTAGGAAAAAGTAATTTGCCGCCCCGTCAGAACCACAACCAAGAATTTTAAAGCCTATATTCCAACGAAAATGTCTGCCTAATAGAGTAATTGAGGAACAAAAAAAAAAGAAGTCACCTGTTCTCCGATTATCGCTTTTCAGTTTTATTGATCTTTGTCTTTTCAAAACAAGATTTTGCAAGAGAGCTTCTGTAATGCGTGTTACTTCTATTACAAGCATTGTTTATAATTTGTGCACTGATTGACTGTGTATGAATATTTTTTGAAATGATATAAATGTATAAGGAACATTGCAAAATATATGGCTCTAGTTATAAGCACTAACCATAGCTTTCCTTTTAATATATTTAAAATTATAATTAATTTTTTCACTCAAAATTAAAATAAATCAATATAGTAAATTTTTAGGCGCCTTTGGATTAATGGCGTCCCTGAATCCCTGAACCCAGTCCATTGAATAAGATGGCTCAGGTTTCTACAGGAAAACACCTGCTTCAGAATTTGTAACGTAAGCAAATTGCCACTTTATGGTAATTTATTTGATGAAAATACTCTTTCCGATATTCAATAAGGCCAACTTAAGGCAACAATAGTCATAGTCCTCTTTTCCGTGGTTTTATAGAGGAATAAAAAAATTTTTCCCAAAGGAAAAAAAATTATTTAAAAAAAATAAATTTCTCGAAAATGGGATTAGTTACCCGGTCAAAACTTTAAATTGTTTTTCTGTATGCTCTTTTATTTGCAAAATTAACAAAACCGAAAAAATCAGAACGAAATTCTGAAGCTTATTGCAAATTATTGAGGGAGTTTCGACGAGAAACATGCCCGCGTAGAGCCAAGATTTCCGCACTTTGGTTGTTTCGGCAATAAAAAACAATATGTTTGTTATACAACTGCTGAGATCATCAATTTGGAGAGCAAGTTGAAAGAACTTAGAAATAAGCACAGATGTTCACACTCTATCAATGACAATTTTCAGTATCTCGTTTGTAGTTTTTGACAAAGGAACGAAGAAATACTCTTTTATGAAAGAAAGCAACAACTGATAGTAGTAACATCGAAAGGCATACTCTCGAGGTGGCGTTCGACCCTCGCGGAAAAACCGCGAGAAAATTAATCGAAGTAGGACGCTGACAGCTTTATTACCTTGAATAGCGGGGAGTGTGATGGTGGGGTGAAGACCTCGCACAATGGAAGGGTCCATTTCAATGTACCATCCTCTCTAAAACCTTCGGTTTTAAAGGGGCTGGGAGGAAAAAGCTCCCTCGGAATTAAAGAGTTAAACGAGATAGACGTGCAACACTTCCTCATACTGCCGCGAATTTCAATGATGGGGCAGCTACAAGTGTCAGCGTGCGAACTCTTCAAAGGACCGTCATTAATATGGGCTCTCAGAGTCGAAGGACCGCTCGTGTACCGTTGCTGACTGCACGGCACAAAGCTTTACTCCTCTCCTGGGCCCGACAACACTACCATTGGACTGTTGATGACTGGAAACACGTTGCCTGGTCTGACGAGTCTCGTTTCCATTTGTATCGGACGGATGCACATGTACGAGTATGGAGACAACATCATTAATCCATAGACCCTGTTTGTCAACAGCGGACTGTTCAATCTGGTGGAGCCTCTGTGATGGTATGGGAAGTGTGCAGTTGGCGTGATATGGACCCCTGATACGTCTAGAGACGACTCTGACAGGTGACAGGTACTTAAGTATCCTGCCCGATTACCTACACTCATTCATGTCCATTGTGCATTTCGATGGATTGGGACAATTCCAGCAGGACACTGCGACACCCCACGCGTCGAGAGTTGCTACCAAGTGGCTCCAGGAAGACACTTCCATTGGCCACCTAAATCCCCAGAGATGAACATTATTGAAGATATCCGGGATGCCTTGCTACATGCTGTTGAGAATAGATCTCCGCCACCTCGCACTCCTATGGATTTGTGGACTGTCCTGAAGGATTAATGGTGTAAATTGCCTCCAAGATACCTTCAGACATTAGTCGAGTCCATGCCACATCGTGTTGCGGCACTTCTGTGTGTGCGTGGGAGCCCTAAACGATATTAGGCAGGTGTACCAGTTTTTTTGGTTCTTCAGTGTAGTTAGTTAGTTATATATTAACGTCCCGTTTTGAAGCAACACGAGGGCTATTTTGGGACGGACCTCGTAATTTTGAACGTCGGTCAGATGACGAGGACGACACCTGAGCTGGCATCCCCTCCCCAAAAATAAAACGAGTAAAAAAGCAAAGAAATTTATTGATATTTTCCGTTCCCGAAAGGGCCTTAAAAATCGTAAAAAGTGACGGAAATCGACTGCTTTTCAATAATTTTTTTAAATTTTTCTCTATTTGTTTATTATAGCATTTTCTGCTATGTACCAGTCTTCTTAAGAGTAATAAAATATATTTTATCAAAATCGGTCTATAATTTCAGGTAGGGATGTATAATCCACGATATTTTTGATAACAAATATTTTTGCTATTGTTATTTTTGAATATTTGTTCAAAATAAGTGTGATTTCAATCACACTTCCCAGATAGCAATTTTAGTTTGCAGCAGTCTTGCTCTGCAACAAATTTGACACGACAAGACTATAAGCTTGAAACAAGTTAACGCAAACGAGTTACCCAGATAGCACGTACATTTGCAGCAAGTTTGATTTTTACTTGATATTAGCTTGTCATGCCAAATTTGCCGCGTCAAACTTAAAGCAAAACTGTGGCAAACTAACAATGCAGAATCGCCACCCTCGCTTGCAAAACGAGTTTGCCACAAGTTCACCGTGACAAGTAGCGCCACCCCTCCTTTGCAATGCAAGCTTGCTGTGAGTTTGCAAAACAAGCTTCATGCAAAGATGCAAAGATAACAAAATAAAGAGATAATTATCTTTGTCTCTGTTTTAAAAAACATGCGATTTTTAATAGCATCTCCCAGACCGTCCTTCTTTTTATTAATTCAATAAATCAATGATAATTTGTGAAAAAACTAACTTTTTTATAAACAAAATTTGAAACATTTTCCATCTTTTTACTAAATATAGAACTCGCACTTTAAAGAAAACTATATCGCGTTTTTCTTAATGTTGAAATTTTAACGTTTATAAACAAAATTAAACCTAAAAATCAGTCAATGTTTGTTGAAATAAATAATTACTTACATTTTGTCCCATTTTAAAAGTAATTACTTTTGAAATCTAATTTCATAATTTATTCTACTAGCAAAACGTAGTTATTAGCAAAAATCGCACTCTCTTTGACTTCAAAGCATATTCTCAACTCAAAAAATTAATGAAATCAAGAAAACAGTTTAAAATAAATCGTATACGAATCGAATCGAACGATGTATTAGCGAAATCTATCTTCTTCTCTCAGAGTTTAACTGGCCGAGTGGTTAGGGACTTCAGCTTAGGAACCGGTAGGTCGCGACTTTTAATCCGGGTTGTGTTCGTACTCTGTTTTTGCTATAGCTTGCAATGAGTTTGTCATGACAAGCTTGCTGCAAGTTCGTCGCGTAGTGACTTCGAAGTTTGCGTTAACTTGCTGCAAGCTTGTTTCACACTTGCACTCTCAATCTTGCTGCAAGCTTGCAGATTTGTAGTTCAAGTCTGCTGTAAGTTTGCTGCAAACTAAAATTGCTATCTGGGTTAGACACCACGCTTCAAACTTGTCACAAGCTTGCGGCGGCAAACTCATTCCAAACTATAGCAGAAACCGAGAACGAAGACACCCTCGGATTCGAGCACCCGACACCTCGCTTCCTAAAGCTGTCGTCCTAACTATTCAGCCAGCTAGACTAGGAGAGGAGAAGATAGATCGCGCATACGATTCAATTTAAACTGTTTTCTTGATTTCATTAATTTTTTAAATTTTGTGTTGAGAATATGATTTGAAGTCAAAGAGAGAGAGCGATTTTCGCTAATAACTATGTTTTGCTAGTAGAGTAAATTTTGAAATTAGGGTTCAAAAGTAATTACTTTTAAAATGGGACAAAATGTAAGTTATTATTTTTCAACAAACAGTGACTATTTTATAGGTTTAATTTGTTTATAAACGTTAAATTTTCAACATTAAGAGAAAGGAGATATAGTTTTCTTTAAAGTGCGAGTTCTAGATTTAGTAAAAAGATTGAAAATGTTTCAATTTTTTTTATAGAAAAGTTAGTTTTTTTACAAGTTATCGTTTATTTATTGAATTAATAAAAAGAAGGACGGTCTGGAAGATGCTATTAAAAATCGGATGTTTTTTTAAAAAAAGACAAAGATTATCTCTAAGTGTGCTATCATCTTTGCAGCAAACGTGTTTTGGAAGTGGGTTGGTCGATTATGCTTTGTTACTTTGCAAAAAGTTCGCTGCAAAGTTGCCACATCAAGTTTGTCATGACAAGCTAATATCAAGAAAAATCAAACTTGCTGCAAGTGTACATGCTATCTGGGTTTAGTTTTCAAATTCTTATTTAATGTGCTTAAAGTGCTTTGAAAAAATTTAAATATAAAATTTTCATTTGTTTTTATTACACTTTCTGCAAAATTTTGTGTTTTTAGTTCTATATACTGTCAATAGGTGGCGCATGTCCATTAATTGCTCAAGTCTTAGCCTAGCAGTCTTGCATTCGCAAAATAGGCAGTAACGGGACGCCTTAAAAGCAGTACCGGAACGCTCTAACCTGGGTGACAAAAATCGCACTGTTTTTATGACGTTTTCTTTATTTTTTTTATTATTAATTACTCGCAAAAAACCAGTACCGGAACGGAGTACTGGCTCCACTACACTCCCGCAGCTTATCTCACCATTAAAAATGCACCAAGAATGATTTCTGGTGTAGTCATTTAATTGATTAGAAATATCGAATATTTTAATACTTTCGATAAGGCCACTAAGCAAATTTTGGGAGACGAGTATATTAAAGAAACCTTCGTTATCCCTTTTAGTGAACATCATCGAAAGTGCGTTAAAAATTATAACCCTAAAGATAATGCTATCAAAGTCTATTTATTTATGTACAACCCACGTCGACCCACTCACTTATTGGGTATGGAGCGGTTAAACGGCCGACGGGGAAATTTCACATCCAGCCCTCAAGAGGTCGGAAATAAAGAAGCAAAGTAAGGCAAAACAGTGCACTCACAGGCAGTACCAAACTACAAATCATTGAATAAATACAAAATTAGTCAAAATATTCATTAAAAAATCTAGAGGAAATTCAGTCATTATCAAAAACCTGGTAAACAACTACATCACAAAAAATTATCCATCATTTTCAAATAATACATAATACGGTACATGTACAATACAATAGAATACAAAACCAGCATAACCACAAATGAAAAACACCATAACTGTTTTGCACCACCGCAAGTCACCTCTATACAACATATATGTGATTAAACATATATAAAAACACCCGTCAAACACAAACACACACAAAAAGGAAAAGGGCAAGGCCGAAAACGAGGGTGACCCGGGGAAAAAAGGAATCAGTATATCCTAGTCTTCTGTTCTAATCAAAACTTCTAACCAAAGTCTATATCAAAGCTTTTGAGATCCTTAAAAACAGGAGTGCAAAAATATTACAGCACTTTCTACTGTTCCATGATTCATTCACAGATCCTCGCCACAATACTGAAAGAGTTATTATGAATATATTGGACGAAATATATTCCCAATGGGTTGATATCCTTTTAAAATGTACGGAAAACGTTGTTTTTTCTATAAACAAAACGAAAACTGGTTATGGGCGGTTATAACCGCTAGGTTAAACCGGAGGTGAAATAAATCGGTATAACCGAAAATCGGTTGTTTTTGCAGTAACCGCCTCCCTATGTCCAGGGCCTCAAAATCCAAAGGGCAGTGCTGATCAGAAGCATCGCGAAAAGTTTATGGAAACGCAGGAACGAAGATATTGCCCGAAATGCCCGAGTTTTCCCATGAATCAGTCTGCCAAGTGTCATCTGGTGAGAAGAAAGAATGAAATGCGATGGAGGAGATTTAAGAGATTTCTGCTGATTTTTCTGCATACAGCTTTCTTTCCATTCGTTCTTAAGTAACAAATAATATTGCTGTTTTGGAGCTTAGTTTTACAATAAATAAGAAAATAAATGAAGTTTATATGAAAAAAGAATATGGAGGCCTTTCTCGGAGGGTACCATTTTTTTTTCTCTTGACCGAATCAGATCGGCAATAATTTAACCCATCTTTTGATGGCAATTTTCGTTTCTTTTTTTGATTACGGATTGAAAAGAACTTTGGAATGAATAGGGGATAATAGCCTTTGTAGCAGAAAATCCCCCAAACCCCCTTTTCAAATCAAATCAAATCAAAGAAGTTGATATATTTTTAGACTTAAATAACTTTTTGTTATGTATATATACATCGACCTAAAAGATCCGTTGACGCATCATAGGGCATACCATTTGGATTAAAATTACTTAATTCAGCATAAATATACTTTGGAGGATGGTGATGTGCACCTCTAATCGATTTTTTCAAAACTTTAATTAGAATTTTTAATTAATTAAAAAGTAAGCGAAATTTCGGTGCCGTTTTAGTCATAACTTCTGCAAATGTTATCACACAAAATAACTTTTACATCATCTTAAAATAACAAAAATTAACTTTTAAATGATTTAAATTTTGTTATTTTGCAATTTTTCACAGTAATTTTAACATTTTTTTTAAAAAATATTATTAAATATGATTTGCATCTTTAAATCTTTTGTTGAAAAAGATCATTACATCTCAGATAACTTTGTAATCAAGAATTCAAACGCGTCAAGCTTGTCACGTCAAACTCATTGCAATCTATAAGAAAACAGCCTCGGAACCGAACCCCCAACATCCCGCTTCCTAATCCTGTCGTCTTAAACACTCAGCCAGCTGCACTCGGAGAGAAGAGGATAGATTGCGCTAATAGAGCGTGCATCTATAAGATTTATTTTAAACTGTTTTCTTGATTTAATTATTTTTTTAAATTTTGAGTTGATAATATGATTTGAAGTCAAAGAGAGAGCGATTTTCTCTAATAACTACGTTTTGCTAGTAGAATAAATTATGAAATTAGAGTTCAAAAGTAATTACTTTTAAAATGGGACAAAATGTAAGTTATTATTTTTCAACAAACATTGACTGCTTTTTAGGTTTAATTTTGCTCATAAACGTTAAAATTTCAACATTAAGAAAAAGGAGATATAGTTTTTTTTAAAGTGCGAGTTCTAGATTTAGTAAAAAGATGGAAAATGTTTCAATTTTTTTTTTATAAAAAAGTTAGTTTTTCACAAATTATCATTGATTTATTGAATTAATAAAAAGAAGGACGGTCTAGGAGATGCTATTAAAATTCGGATGTTTTTTAAAACAGAGACAAAGATTATCTCTAAGTGTGCTATCATCTTTGCAGCAAACTTGTTTTGCAAGTGGGTTGGTCGATTATGCTTTGATACTTTGCAGGAAGTTCGCTGCAAAGTTGCCACATCAAGTTTGTCATGACAAGCTAATATCAAGAAAAATCAAACTTTCTGCAAGTGTACGTGCTAGCTGGGATATTTCAGCGTCTTTGCTTAACTTTTCGCCACTGACAACTGAAATAATTATCGTACAAAAATTATTTATACGCTACCTTAAACAGCTAAACATATATTTTCAATCATGTTAGTTTACGTACTATGCAATGTTTCGTCTAATTTTAACACATTTTAAAATAATTTTGATAAGAACGTCACTTAAGGCTTGCCTCGTAGAATTTTAAAAATGCCTTTTCCTAAGAGATGGCGATGATGTTTACTAGGTTATGACGTCATTGTTTTCATCAAATTTGCAACCTTCTTGTCAAAAAGGAAATAAATGGTACTTTTTGGCACTTCAGAAGAACTGAAGGGCTCCCTACCAAAATAAAAAATACCGCAGTAACCCCTCACATTCCTATATTACAAAAGAGAGGGTCCTGCTTTTTGCCTTTGGCTATAAAGAAGGAGGATCGGACAAAAGTGTTAACTTAAGTTTGTCGGAAAATTGTATGAAATATATTTCTTTTAGCTAGTTTTAGAAACTTAGTGAAAACAAACGCATATACTTTGATGATTGCATTTTTTTTTCAAATTAAGCTTATAACGGAGTTAATTCCAAGTGTGTACCTGAAAATTTGAATAATGGATGTTTCGATAACAGTAATTATGCTTCTAAAATAGTAGCAAACTGAATTCAAATTAAAATCAATAATATTAGTTAGCTTTCCTAGTTCAGAATTTTGCGTTAGGTGAAATAGTTCATTTAAAAGTAATCACGGACATTCTATAAAAAAAACCCACTTTTCTGCAATGAAATTCCTAAAACGCTTAATAATTGGTACACACTTCAATAAATCAAACTTTAATGTCAGATTTTCTTACGGGAGGGTAGGAGGAATACACATATATTGTATTCCACACATTTCTGAAGTTATGGCAGGTAATATTTATCTTAATATAAATAAAAGTAATTGTGGGAAAGTAAGTTTGTATGTATGTTCTACATCTCCTCCTAAACCACGGCACTGATTTCAACCAAATTTTGCACACTTATTATTCAAGACAAGAGGTAGATACCTGCCAACTTTTCAAAGCGCAAAAGTTAATTAAACAGTCAGTTAATTTAAAATTAACCGAAAGCGTTTTTCCTCTGTAAGTTCGGAGCAAATTATCCACTGAAAATTATTTTTATACAATCTTAAAGTTCAAAATTTTTCCTTTTTAATAATTATAATTTTTTATATGTGACATTTTTCCTTCTATTTTTTATTAATTTTTCAATATTTAATAAAAAGTTGACACGCAGACGATTTTGAAATAAAGCAAATTTAATGATACTCAGTTGCTATAGCCCAGTGGTTGGGTAGTTGAATTCGGAATTAATTAGAGGAAAGCTGGAAATTGTTTTAATCCCTTCAGTTTAGGTCTGGAATGAACATACTAAGTTTTCCCCCTCCGGCTAGGTGAACGTTAGCACCAGTGTGCAGATTCGTAGTCAGAAAATAGGACTTTTTTCAATAATAATCGAGCAATATCTCAAAAATAACTCATGCTATCAAAAATATTGTAGTACAATAGTTGTAGAGCTTAAAATTCTTAATAAAATGAGTACCAACACTTATTATATTCAATCAAAATTAAGCTCACAACTGCGCTTCAAAATACTGCCTAATTCGCTAATCAAGCGCTTGAAGCGAGAACGGACCAAGTTATAGGTTCACCCTACCTCCAATTATTATATGTACATTTTAAATTTCTTCATGATGCTTTTATAATTATTTCAAGGCTTTATTTAGTATATTTTGAAGGGGAAAAAACCCACTGTTATTATGATTTAACAAAGGAAAACATCACACGAAAATTTCAACAATGACGGAGAGCGTAATGAAAAACAACGACTTTCAGTTTAATACGTATTATTTAATTACGCATAATTGAAGTGATATTAAGTAGATAAAAAGTTTTAGATCTTTTTTCAATTTTTTAGATGTTTAAGGTTGGTCATAATCATTAATGTCGGTTTGCTTTCTGTCACTTTCCTGCACTTGCAACTTTTGATATTCTTCCTCCACTAAAATTATCTCCTCCATCCTGATATCGATTTCAGCCTCTTGGTTAGCTGAGTTTGTAATGATGTTATCTTCTAGAGAATTGGTGCATCCTTGTCCTTGTCCTTTTTCTTGTGTCATCCCTTGTCCTTTGTAGTGATAACAAATTGTAGAACATTTAATGTCATATTTCTTACAGGTGCCAGTCAAATTACACTCTTTTGCGCATTTGCAATGATATCATAGAGAGAAGGGCTAGAGGAGCTGGTTCCTTGTGGGTGGTGACTGAGAACAATCCATGTTTGGTTTCTTTCCAACACCAATCTAAGGGCCTTTTGGCTAATCCACTCCAAAGTTGAACCTGTAGGTATGCACGGAGAGAGTGTTCACGTGCAGCTGCTGTAGTGGGAGGGAGAAACACTGAATTAAAATTATTTTTTACTAGTGATTTTTGAAAAAGTTTAAATATCCGAGAATTCCTTGTTTCTTCACGTTTCTTTCTCCCATACAGGGCTATCAAAACTTTATGTCCTGCGTCATTTATGTCATCTGGGCATGCCTTTTCATCACGGAAATGTTCGCAACTTGTTGCAGTTCAGAACATTGATAAATTTCTTCTTCCCCTCCCTGAAAAGAACAAATATGTTATCGCAACCACTGAACGCATGAAGAAATAATATATTGTCCCTTATTTGTGGAGCAATGTTCAGGGTTGTTGCACAATATAAAGCATCTTCTGCTTTACCTCTCCCAGGCTTTAAGAAGAAAAAGTTTTCGGAATTAATGGATGCTGCCATTATAACCAAGAGGCCGATATCTTCACCAAAAACCACAACATATTGTGACCTTTTCTCTATTTCCAAAGCACATTTGATTATTAGGTAATCAGCATCTTCCTCAGCTTGCTTCTCAACAAAATCTTCTGTTTGAAACTTAACACGTAACATATTTATAAGCCTTTGCTTGTTCTTATAATTTGATAAAAAAATTCTCTTGGAACATAGTGGCTAACATCGATTAATCAAACATAACATAACCAGATATGTGTTTCTTTGTTCATCTGATACGTTCTACTAATTTTATACTTTTCACTGCATCTTCAGGGTAATCATCAAAAGCTATTGTGTCCCCTTCATTGAAGCGGTTTTTGGCGTAGTCAACATATTTCTTCAGGATGAAGAAAAATGATTCCTTTGCCTGCCACAACACACGATGTAACAGAAATCCACTATTAACCACATAACATGCTGAAGTGAAATGCACTTCAGTTTCAGTAGAAAATAAATCATAAAATACTGACTTGCGGGTCTTGCGCAGTTATCCTTCATCAAAGAGTGACAATGGAAAATGAGCCAGCTCAAATTCAAAATAACTCTGCATCAGACTTTTTAGGAGAGAGATTCTTCTGAAAATTATGTCAGGATTCACAGGAATTAATTCATCACGAACTTTCACCTTAGAAGTGAAACCACGAATAAGCATTACTCGGTTTTTCCGTTTTAATGTAACAACGCAAAATTATTACCAACAGTTTTTGACAAACAATATACTCCGATTTCATAAGCATTGTGTCAAATTATACTTTAATCTGCCACAATACCACTTGCTATAGATGTGAAGTCGTCACAAAAAATTCTTTTCATTAATTTCCGAAGATCCTGATGTTCGGAAATTTTGGATTTATAGATGCAAAAGAAAATATCTCTTTAATCTCTCGCTTAAGATCTTAAATATGTCTTAAACATTCCATACTTCGATTCCTTCATGTGTGTCTCTTTAACAAGGTTTCTACAAATAGTCAGGTTTAGAAAAAGTTTTTCTGATGCTAAAAGAGCTCTGAAACAGGATATTTATTCCGATATCATTGGGTCTAAGCGGTGTGCTCTCAAAGCGAACGTCATCAACTCATCCTCTCTCTGTGTTTGTATTTTAACTATGGATGGATGATGAACACATGTTTCCTATACGGGTAAATATTCACTAATCAGACGCAACAATAAGAATGTGCCTTATACAATGCAACTTCCTTACTTAAAAGAGAACTGGGAACTTTCATTACTTCAGGGGTCTTTCTTTAAAGTTAGTTGTATATTACTCTTCTCCGTTTGTGGCAATTTCGTTTATGGTACTTTTTTGTGTTGAAATAACTTTTTTTTTAATTTTAAGCGCAGTTTATGATTTTGGAATGTTTCTTTTGCAAAATAACCGGTAAATTATTTAAAATGCCGAGGAAGATCTGAATGCAGAAGAATCTTTTAGTTATTTTGAAGAACTTACCTCGGATGAGAAATCCGTTGCTTCTAATTAATAAACACGCTTTCAACCATTGCTGAAATTATCGTGTGATGTTTTCCTTTGTTAAGTCATAATAACAGTGGGTTTTTTCCTTCAAAATATACTAAATAAAGCCTTGAAGTAATTATAAAAGCATCGTGAACAAATTTAAAATGTATATATAATAATTGGAGGTAGGGTGAACCTTTAACTTGGTCCGTTCTCGCTTCAAGCGCTTGATTAGCGATTTAGGTAGTATTTTGAAGCGCAGTTGTGAGCTTACTTTTGATTGAATATAATAAGTGTTGGTACTCATTTTATTCTGAATTTTAAGCTCTACAACTATTGTACTACAATGTTTTTGTTAGAATGAGTTGTTTTTGAGATATTGCTCGATTATTGAAAAAAGTCCTATTTTCTGACTACAAATCTGCACACAGCTGCTAACGCTTACCTAGCCGGAGGGGGAAAACATAGTATATTCATTCCAGACCTAAACTGAAGGGATTAAAACAATTTCCGACTTTCCCCTAATTAATTCCGAATTCGGCCTTTTTTTACGACCCAACCACTGGGCTACTAGGCAATGGTGTAATTCCTTTACCATTATTTTTCCTGCTTATTTTTTCAAATATCGTTTGGAAATGTTTTCATTGGTTCTTAAAGTATTCTAAAGCTTATTTAATTAGATTAAAAAATCGCTTCAGTTAATATCACCTGTCATCTTTTACCTGCGTTTCCTAAGAAATAGTAAATAAGTAATATTTTAATTGAAAATATATAATTTTGAGTATTACGAGATTCGGAGTTATGTTTTCTTTTAGGCATCGTTAAAACACAAGTCAATCTCTCAAATTCCAACAAAGGCAAAGATAGTAAAGCATTTGTAAGCAGACGAAATAGATGTTTGACAACAGTACACTCCAGAAATGTCATTTAGAGGCAAGCATTAGATTAATGTAAGTTGTTGTAGCCTTAACCTCTGTAGTAGGGCGGGCCGAAAAAGTCGAAGTATCTTAGATCTTTTTGCGGTATAGTGCGGAAAAGTTGCGAACTCCCATCATTAAAAAGTGTGCAAAATCTTGTAACTCTGAATTGATATCTTCTGTCGCCTCAATGGGCAGAAAGTTCAGAAAATTGGACTGAAAATGGTTAAAATTCAAAAATTAATTAAAAAAATCATAGATTTCGTTGATAGGTTTGCGGTAGTGCTTACAAGTTACTATTTATTAACAACAACATCTTTACAAAATTTTAGAATTATAGTTTACTATCTTCTGCCGCCTCAATAGCTCTGAATTTTGGAAATTTAAGGCGAATTTTTAAATAAATACACGTTTTACTTACCTCATTATAATGCGAATAGAAACTTTATTCAACCTTTGAAACATACAAAATTACAAAAGCACTATTTTTTGCAAGCTTTTTTGGACTCAAATTGTGACATTTGTTTTCTGGATTCTAGTGTAGCTTTGAGAGAGTATTGCGTATATAAGGCACGTGGTCCCGCCAGTGTTGATATTAAAGACAATTTGTAAAAAAGAAATCAAGATGAAGGAGAAAATAAAAACAGTAAATTTTCTCACTGATTTTTTGAGATAGATTCATCTGTATTCGTAAAACTGGAGTGGCCATTTTTCATGTGAATTAGAATTTGGGTATTTGAATTAAAATGTAATTAAATTAATCGATCAACTGATATTTAAGTTTTGAAAATATTAAAATAGTGTATTGTCATCTATAGTACATAAGTATACAAAATTACAGAACTCTGGCACAGGGTTGGGGAACCTGTGGCCTTGAGGCCGTGTGCGGCTTTCTTGAGATTTTTATGCGGCCTTACCAGTTACTCACAAATTGCAGTGAAATATATAATTGTCTGTATAAGGTTCCGCTCGAGCGGCTTTTTGCCTAACTGTCTAAATTTAATAATTCCCCACCCCTGCTCTAGTACACCAGAAAGTGAGCGAAAAATAAATTAAAATAGTCCATCGTTACAAAAAGAAAACAAATCAAGATAAATAGAATTGTATAAATAATTACATTTAATTTTAAAAAACGACAGATAAAGTAACGAATAAAAATATCTTGATAATAAAAATCAAAATGAGAACAAAAACATGAACAGATTTTCAAAAATTTTTTCGGATAGATTAATCTATATTTGTAACATTAAAGTGGTAATATTTCATATGTTATAAAAGTTGGGATGTAAGAATTATCAGGATCTAATTTTTTAATTTAATATTTATTTCACTCTTTGTTACTTCCTCTAAAAAAGAGTGTCAGCAGTGGCCTGGTGTTAAGGGGTCGGCTTCGGGGATGGATGGTTCCAGATTCGAAATCATCGAAAACTGCTGTGTATGAAGATACAGTGCAATCTGGCGTCGAGTGTCAAAAAATCCTATCATTTATGTGGTGTCGAAGTTTGGAGATGGAGGTATCGGCCCAGGTGCCGTCCTCGTCAGAAGCATCCCGAAATAGCCCTCGCGTTGTTTCAAAACAGAGCGTATTTATATAACTAAACTAAACTAATTAAACTGTTGATACATTTAGACTCAATCAGAATTGCTAGATAAACGATGTGTTCCAAAGTTGTATTGTGGACTATCTTGCATTCATCTCCTAACGGAATCAGATGACCAGGGCGATATATGAACTGGCATTCCCATTTCAGATGTACCAATCATACTAGCTTCGGCCTTTTAACCTACGACTGGATTCAGAGATCGCGCTGAAGTGTGGAGACCCATGTTACTACAAACAGAAGCCCCTTTTTTACAACGATGGAACCAGGATCAATTACCCTCAAGCAAACACATCCCAGAAAAACGCAAGTCCCATTTCAGCTTGACCCCATGCGGTTAAACAGGGTTTCTATATTTTAAGTAGGCGAAAGAAAAGCTACTAGGTACCAAACGACCAAGTGAAGAAACCACCAAGCCTGAAAATTTCACTTCTTCACTGATTCGAATGAATCAGATGCAGCGCCTTCTAGCGAACAAAAAGAGTATTTTAATGATTTCAATGTATTTATTCGGTTTATAATTATAAGGAAGTATCAATGCAAACAAAATAATGCAATATATTGTGAAAAAGGGTACTTTGTAGATGGCCACAAAGTTTTAAAGCAGTTAAATGTTTTTTTCCAAAAAGAAATATGTGTTTTGAATTATTAATTACATCCCTCTTTGAGTATTTATTTTGACCTTTGTATAATTTTTATAGAGAAACGGCTTTCACACAACTAGTTCTAGAAGAATATTTCTATAACAATCATATGAAATTTTGTAATCATCAGCAAATTTTTTCTACCCCAAAATATGGGTTCGGTGGAGCCCTTCGCTTCATCTTTTTGCGAAGACAGCTTTAAGGTTCAGTGTCCCAGATAGCAATTTTAGTTTGCTGCAATCTTGTTCTGCAAATCTGCAAGATTCCAACAAGTTTGACACGACAAGAAAGTAAGCTTGAAACAAGTTAACGTAAACGAGTTAGTCACCACGCGTCAAACTTGTTACAAGCTTGCTGCGTCAAACTCATTGCAAACTATAGCACATAGTACGAGGATGGCCTCGGATTCGAACCCCCGACATATCTCGCTTCCTAAACCTGTCGTCTTTACCACTCGGCTAGCTAGATTCCGAGAGGGGAAGATAGATTGCGCCAATAGATTGTGCATCCGAGATTTATTTTAAACTGTTTTCTTGATTTCATTAATTTTTTAAATTTTGAGTTGAGCATATGATTTGAAGCCAAAGAGAGAGAGAGCGATTTTCGCTAATAACTACGTTTTGCTAGTAGAATAAATTATGAAATTAGGTTTCAAAAGTAATTACTTTTAAAATGGGACAAAATGTAAGTTATTATTTTTCAACAAACATTGACTGTTTTTTAGGTTTAATTTTGCTTATGAACGTTAAAATTTCAACATTAAGAAAAAGGCGATATAGTTTTCTTTAAAGTGCGAGTTCTATATATAGTAAAAAGATAGAGAATTTTTCAAAAAATCTTTTATAAAAAAGTTAGTTTTTTTACATATTATCATTGATTTATTGAATTAATAAAAAAGAAGGACGGTCGAGGAGATGCTAGTAAAAATCAGATGTTTTTTAAAACAGAGACAAAGATTAACTGTAAGTGTGCTGCATCATCTTTACAGAAAATTTGTTTTGCAATCGTGGTGTGAAGCTTGTCATAGCAACTTCACAGCAAACTTGTTTTGCAAGTGGGTTGATCGATTAGGCTTTGTTACTTTGCAGGAAGTTCGCTGCAAAGTTACCACATCAGGTTTGTCATGACATGCTAATATCAAGAAAAATCAAACTTGCGGCAAGTGTACATGCTATATGGGGTGTCGTTTCTATGGAAGGCGCGGGAAAAAAATTCAATTAAGTAGGGAAGGGGTCTCTTGAAAACACCGGACTCAATGGTCCTCTATCCCCGCTTCTTACTGAAATTGAATAGTTTGTGGAATATTAATCATTTCCGCGTAATTTTTTTCTGTCACCTGATAATATTTATGGAGATAAAAAGAATAAAAACACAAAACAAGTTAGCCGAGGCAGTTCCGGTTTTTAACTCTGTCCCGGGTGGTCCCATTTAATTGTTTTTATTATTATTTTGCTTCAAACGATGCATTGCTTGTTTCTTAAGCAAAGTTTACTTAAAAAATGAAATTTATTTTAAATTATTTCTATAACGTCTCAAGAAACCAAACTGTAATATTCGAGAAATGGCAGTAAGCAGCTACATTCGTTTGCTCTTCTTCCAACATTAGATTTAATTTAAAATTAGATTAATTACAATAATTGAAATTCAAACTTAGAACCTCTTGGTAATGGCGCCCAGGGCATTTGCCATACCTGCCCCACCCTAGCTATACCATTTTTGAGATAAGAGAGTTGAAGTTCGGAACTTGAGGCCATAGAAGATTCGGCGTGTATGCTGGTGAAAGCTAAATCCCTCGTGGGTGAGACGTGTTTGCTCTGATAATGTGTAGCGCTGGTTTCAGTTGAACGTTAACGGTCAGACCGCTCCACGCAAATTCGGCACATTGCTCCGAAACATCGGATTTTCGTCAGTAAGAAAATACGATGAGATTTTGCTTGGTGCGGTTGAAAATTTGGATTTTCATCTTCGTTCATTATCCATTTGGAGAGTTGGGTCGTAAAACTGAAATGCTATCGTGGGGAGAGGGAGCGAGGGTCTCACACAAAAGAAAACCACAAAATGTAGACCCGTAGGGGAGTGAGGCTCTCTCGCGAAATCGGGGTTCTCCGTTTTGAAAGCGGTAGGAGGTGTAGGCTATAGCCCTGGGGAGTTACCGGTAGTGTGGTTTGCTTGGAGCCTCCATGAATGACCCACCTAAATTGATGGGCTGAAAATAGGAAAGGTGCGGAGTGCTACCACGCCATTTGAGTGGAGCGTTCTGACAATGAATGTCCAGCTTTAGCGTCCTCTCATCTGATTACATTTCACAATTATGAGGACCTCTCCGGAATAGCTCTTGTGTAATCTAATGAATCGACAAATCAAATCAGTTTGGATCATGGGAAAGAGGAAGTCAGTTTTATTAAACAATAAGGTGAAGGCACGAGGTGCATTGAAGAAAATATGAAAATTGCACCTTCCCGCTTTAAAAATACGATATTCATATTTCAGGAAACTTAATGAAGTTAAAAGCATTGAACATTAAAATTGTTAATATACGCAAGTACCCAGATAGCAATTTTAGTTTGCAGCAGACTTGCACTGCAAATCTGCAAGCTTTCTGCAAATTTGTCACGACAAGTGTGCAAGTGTGAAACAAGCTTGCAGCAAATTAACGCAAGCCTCGAAGTCACCATAGGACGAACTTGCAGCAAGCTTGCATTGCAAATTATAGCAAAAACAGAGTACGAACACAACCCAGGATAGAACTCGCGACCAAGCGCTCGGGAAGCGGGCGCCATTCGGCCAGTTAAACTCTGAGAGGAAAAGATGGATTTCGCTAATGCATCGTTCGATTTATTTTAATTTTTCGCATACGATTTATTTTAAATTATTTTCTTGATTTCGTTAATTTTTTGAGTTGAGAATATGATTTGAAGTCAAAGAGAGAGAGATTTTCGCTAATAACTACGTTTTGTTAGTAGAATAAATTATGAAATTAGAGTTCAAAAGTAATTACTTTTAAAATGGGACAAAATGTATAAGTTTATTTTTCAACAAACATTGACTGTTTTTTCGGTTTAATTTTGTTTATAAACGCTAAAATTTCAACATTCAGAAAAAGGCGATATAGTTTTCTTTAAAGTGCGAATGCTATATTTAGTAAAAAGATGGAAAATGCTTCAAAAATTTTTTTATAAAAAAGTTAGTTTTTTTACATATTATCATTGATTTATTGAATTAATAAAAAGAATGACGGTCTAGGAGATGCTATTAAAAATCGGATGTTTTTTTAAAACAGAGACAAAGATAATTATCTCTTTGTGCTATCTTTGCATCAAGCTTGTTTTGCAAATTTGCTGCAAGCTTGCAATGCAAGCGAGGTGGCGCTATTTGTCACGGCGAAATTGTAGCAAATGGGTTTTGCAAGAGAGGGTGGCGCTACCTAGGTAGCACAGAAATATTATATAATATTTGCACAATGTTATACAATATTATGAACACCGAGAAACACCGAATACTGTAATAAAGTATTGTATTGTATGTATCAGTATTTCCGAGATATTAAATTTTCACAAATAATATAAAAACAATGTTTATTTACAAAAATCTTCATTTTAACTCAGGATGTCACTCGATTGGAGGTTTTATTACAAAAACACCACTGGAACAATTATTCTTTAAGATGCTGAATATTATATCAAACTATACAATACAATGCACATGATATTTTGATTTTTACATTAATCTGCATTGATCAATATTTTAAGGTGAAGTTATTCTTATGCTCAACAGATGGCAGCATGAAAATACAATAACACTTTATTAAACAGTATTGAATGATATTTGTGAAAAAGTATTTTAAAAAATGTTCATTTGAATAATAATGTTTACATAGTCATTTTGTTTTACTGTATATAAAAGGCGGGCCGGATTCAACTGATGAAGTTAACCATAAAACAGCTCTCACATTTGGATTATCTATTTGTTCTGTGAAAAAAAATTGAGTGTTATTCTCATCGTAAAAATATGCTCGTGATTTTTTGTTGTTAATCTTGTATTTGATTTTCAATCAATACTCTAATTATAAATGACGTCTCTTAATACATTGAAAGAGGAATAAATAAATTTCAAATTTATTTTAAAACCTTTCAAACATATTATTATAATTACTTTTAAACCTTTATTGCCTTAATTTATTAAATTAGCAAACTTAGATATAAAAGAGCTAAAATTGCTTCCTCTTTGACTTCTAACTTCATTTTGAACTCGAAATTGTAACGATAAAAGATAATTTTTAATTAAAAAGACTATTCAGAATTTATTGCGAATGTACATAACATTTCGTAGAGATCCAAACTCTGTAACTACATTTTATTTTCATCATTTACGCCTTCTACTGCAAGTCTCTCTGGCTCAGTGGTACGATGCTTGGTTGGTATGTAGAAGGTCCCGGGTTCAAAACTCGCTGTAAGTGGAGGTGTTCAATAAATTAATATTTTTCCATGCTTCAAAGATGTATTTTTAAAATATTCACTATATTATTATATAATATAATATTATTCAGTATAGTACAATATTATTTAATATGGTATAATATTATACAGTATTATATGACATTATACAATATTATATAATATTATTCAGTATAGTACAATATTATTTAATACGGTATAATATTATACAGTATTGTATGACATTATCGAATATTATGATAAAAACATTGAACAGTATTGAAAAAGTCTTACGTTTTACACTGCTTCAATATTTTGAAAAATATTGTACAATATTACTTTTTCGAATTTTATGATATAAGACAATATCATGCGCTACGTGGGTAGTTGTCACGGTGAACTTGCCACAAGTTCGCTTCAAGTTTGACGCGTCAAATTTGCTATGACAAGGCAATATCAAGTCAAAATCAAACTTTCTGCAAACTTACGTGCTATCTGGTTAACAGCAATTATGAAGAAACTTATGTTACATGTTGCCCAGGGAAAGTAAAAAACCATGATATAGAGGGTTATTTTTCTGTTCAAATGATTCAAATTTAAATGTTGAAATAAAATCTTAGAATATTAGTTCTGAAGTCTTCACGAAATGTCGCTAAACTCTTTGAATATTATTGTGAGTCATGATTTTTTTTTTTGTCATGATTTGAAATTCTATCATTTTGGAAAGGAGCAAGACAGCCGAAAGAAATTTTGTAAAGAGCGTATTTATTTTGTATGATGAGAACTAAAGATGAAAATGAATCTTAAAATTTATCAAATCTTTAGGAAAAAATATTGTTGAATGAAACGAGCTAAAAATAGGGCATGAGTTTCGTTCATGATGAACCGATTCCGACATGTGTAGCCAATGGAAGATCCCGCTGGGTACTTTGCTGAATCTAGCCGCCCATATTACAATAGCTAATTCAATTCCGTCATTTTAACCTTTTGAATTTTTTAGGCTAACTCTTTATACTACTTTTACTTCTACTTCCTGTGTCAACTTCCAGTTATTTGTTTATCTAACTCGATGTTATTATATTTGGCTATTATTTATATAACAAATAGATATTGTCTAAAATTTTGAATTAAATATATGTATTTTTCTCAAGTTAAGAGAAAAATCTCTTGATTTGATTTTGTTTTACCTTCCCGATTAAGACAATTAGAAATTCAAAGCTTGCCGGATGTGTTACTAGCTCATTTGGAACATATTGTTATGTTGTATCTTCCGGAAAAAATGGAACATTCTTTGATTAAATTTTCAGTATCTTTTGATTCTAGAGTTAGATAATATCTGCATGAAAGTTTTTTCGTGCTGTTATGGTAAAAGGATTTGACATGTGTGTTTTGTTTACATTTTTGATGACAGCTTCATTTGGGTTTGTGAACGGTGAATGAGTTCCTTTTCTGCACTGATTTGTGTCAATTCCTATTTATTTTTCGTTTGGTTATATATAGCTCATACTATTTAGAGCTATTTTTATCTTGAAAAATGTCATTCTTCAGTAATTTTCGAAAGATTTTCAGCATTGGAAATGTCACTGGTTCAGAAAATAAGCGAAAGAAAGTTTATAATAATATTAGATTGAATGAAAATCCGGAGGACTTTTGGGAATTACTTGGAGAAATAGGAGATGGTGCGTTTGGAAAAGTCTATAAGGTATAATTGTGTATCTTTATATTTTTATGTAAAGAATAACAAGTAATATATTATGAGATGATCTCTGTTTTAGGGATTTTCTTGTTTATTTTAAATGATTTTACATATTTCTTTTTGTTTACTGCAATATTCATGTGTATTTGAATAATTTGGTGTATTAAAATTCAAATGATGCTAATGTTTAAGTGTGATTGAATATCGTAAACTATATATCAAAACTGATACTATTCAAGGCCAGTATTCAAAATTTTGCTATAGGCTGTTGTCCATTCAGTTAATTTTATCTAGACTATTTCAAATGCCGATTCATTTTATAAATGTAATAATATATACACCATTTGTGTGAAGTATAATCAAAATATTCACTAACATATTGGAAGTAGTAATTAAGGAATGTATTTATACTTGAACTTTCATGTTACATATTAAAGGTTCTAATTTTGTTTATTTCTTTCTATGTAAAAGTCAAATGTATTTTAGGGTTATAATTAAATCTCTTAAACTAAATATTAGATTCTTTTTTGTTTGATTATTATATCTGCCTTTTATTTTTGTTACATGAATTTTTTTACTTTCAAAGTGTTTTTACACGTTTTGAAAGTACTTAGAAATTCTTGATTTCTTTTATCGTAGAATTAAATTCTTGTAAATCTTGCTTAATTTAATATGGATTTATTTTTGTATTTTTCCACTGTCAATTTTTCTCTTTCTTTTGAATGAAAAAAAAAATAGGAATATTTGACTAGATACTTTGCAGCTGTGCTGAAAAAATTGTCTTATGTCTAGTCTTTAAAATTGTATCTCATCTTATTAGATGAAAACTCTTGCTTTTAGATTAAAAGTTATATCTTTTTGTTTAAAGACATGAAACTGTTCTAGTGTTGCTCATTAAGCCTTGATACTCCTCGTAAATGTATTCATTTCTAAAAAAAGTATAATATTTCTAAAATTAAATGAAACATTACCCTATTATTGAAAGATGAGAAAAAAAATGATTAATTTATTCTATAACATCTATCTAAAGATGGACTGCAATATTTTAAAATGAGAGTATACTTATCAATATTCTATAAGAAATTCAATTCCGTGAAGCAAGCTATGTTTTATTTTAAATCGAGGATTCTCAAACGAGGGTCACGAACATTTTGGAAACATATAACTTTAAATATTAAATGCAATTGATTAAATTTATGTTGATTAAATTTACAGAGTGATAAAAGTTGGAGGTTCTGCAGTACTGCAGTCCCTATGTACGAGCCGCCCTTAGTGACATTGCACCTCCTGGATTCAAAAAGTATCTTAATGCCTCACTTTATTGAAAATGTCCATTCATATCCAACATCCTTATTACAATCTAAATCTCTCTCCCAATCCCCTGCCTTCCATGCCTTGCATTTCAGATATTTTTTTAAAGTTTTCTCTTTGTAATGATTTCCTCCTCTAATCACTTAACAGATAATTTCACTCCCATGTAATATTCAGCCATCCTGTGTGTAATGGGTAGATTGATTGCTAATGAAAGAAAACGAGGATAGTAACTAGGTGATTTACAGTAGACTTCAGACCTTAGCTATCTTCCCATTACTTATAATAGGGGAAAGCACTTTCCTGTTTCTTTGGCAGAATCACCATTTGAAGGGGATGTTTGACGTTTCCTCTTGATTATACAGTAAAAAGTTAACTAACCGGCATGCTCGGTAAACTCCGATTTCCGGATACCTGAAAAGTCCGGATAGTTGAGTGTGATGAGAAAAATGGGGGTAGATTGTAGCCTTTTTTTTTTACCGATTCGATCCCTTAACCTTTTTTTTTGTTGATTTTGTTTTTAGGTCTCATAATGGCAAAAGGTGAGGAACTTTTTTTTTCTTTGGTTCTCACTTTTGCTTTTGAACCCATCCCCCCATAAAATAAATCTGTGTACATCCCTGTACTGTATGTTGCTTTTTTTTTTTCCTTCTACGCCCCTCCGTGCGGAGTGGATGTTGCATTATAGAAATAAGTTGCCCGCGTGAATGGAATGGCGTGCTAAATCTTGGCACCCTGATGTAAAATTTTTAGAAAAACCCATTTTCTAATTTTTCCGGATACTTGAATGCTGGATAATGGAGAATTTACTGTATTGTAAAGATGATTTAAAATGTGCCTATAACGCTGAAATTCATAATTAATTTTTTTTTACTGTAGGAAGATTGTTATTTAAGGTCCAGGTGTTTTTTTTTATTTATGAGTTTTGAATCATATAATTAAGAAAGAATTTACTAGACTCTACTAGGAATTTAAATAATAGCTTAAAATGTTTTAATACTTTTCCTTAAAAAAAATTATAAAACAGCAATGGTTCTCTCTCTTGCATGCATGTACCTGCATACAGACATGTAGTGAGATGGATTTGAGAATTTGAATGGAGGTTATTTTAACATTATGTCTAATGGTGCAAACATTTTGTGCCAAACAAAAGTGGCCATTGAGAATGGTGAACACTATGTAGGGGTGGCCTCTTAGAGAAGTTTTACTGTATATTGAACTAATTCTGTAAATATGTTTATGGCTGTGATTTAAAAAGTATTATAAATTTCATAATTAGAAGGATGAAAGCTAAGTTGCTTGCTTTTATATTGTAAAATTATTACTTATACTTCAAAAATCCAGAATTCACTAACTTCACATATATGACAGAAATTGCAAATGTCTATATACTATTATGCTTTGTATGATTTTTATCAATTTTATTTTATGAAATCACACATACATGTGAGGGATAAACTCTATATGGAAGAGATGCCCTATGTGTTTATCAATTTTTTATTGTTATTGCTCCAAAAAATATCAGTAATTTAACTTAAATTCAAGCAAAAGTTTAACCCTGCACACAGATAAGGTATCTTTTTCGAACAGAAGCTCAAACAGAAAAAGAAAAGTGATTTTTCTTTGTGGTTGATAGTGTCAGATTTATGAGTTTCTGAAATGAAGAGGTTTTCTGATTTACAACTCCAGTTTGGAGTGCTGCATGAATTTATATGATAGAAGGGATAAAAAAATTAACATATATGAATGGATGAGCATTAACGATTGAACTGTTATGTCTAGCTTAAAATAAATTTATCACATATGAATATGTAAAAAGGAGTTGTGTCTAATTTTTTTTGAATTTTTATTTTTTATTTTGATGGATTCTTGCAAAGTGTCGTTTTAACACTAGAAAGATGGAGGGGCCTGTGTGGCCCCTCTCGTTATTTGTTGTTCAGTAATTTCAATAATAATTAACTGAACATAGTGCAGCTTCATAATATGATCCTATTTTAGTGCTTATTTAATAATTTATGTATTAGCCTCAGAAGCGTGAACATTGAACCTTATACCTAGAATGACGGAATGGGCTAGAGTGGCCCGTAAGGTATTTTACAATAATACAGAGAAATTCTTCGTTTCTCGTAATCGTTGTAACATGACATGTGCCATTCAGTCTAGCTTGACCTTGATGTTCCTCTTTTTACATCCAGTTTTGAATTCCTAATACTACCCCCCCCCCACCCCCCCACACACAACGGCGACAGCCATCCAGGCAAACAATTGCAATTGTTCTTCAAAAGATAAATTTTACATTTTGATGATTACAGATAACGCCGTGGTACAGTATCATACACTCGGAATTTCGGTTTTGGTCATCATGGCGCTGCTGCTGGGTCGCTTAGATCGTTCGAATTATTAAGGAAGAATCTTCTGCAATCCATTCTAAAAACTTCTTTTGTTAACTAATTTTTTTCACAAAATGCATTGGCAAGGTCCTACTTCAGCAATGTATGTTCATTTTTGACTTTTTGTTAGAACATTATTCAAGCTAGAAAATAATCGTCTGCGGCGCAAATAGTGTCACTTGCTAGTGACAGTGTTTTTCTCTTCTAATATTTTTTCTCTCATCAAAACAGGCAAGAATATCTGTTTTCCTTTTTAATTTCTCTGAAGTGCCTGAATTTCGAGGTGTATGGTTTTTCGCCTTTATGTATTTTTTGGCATACTTATGAATCTTTAATTCCTGCTATCGTGTAACTCAAGATGAGTACTGCTCATACTCTCCAGAACATTGAAATGGAGGATTGGGCTTCCAACTCTAAGAATCTATTTCGCTCGAAGTTAGCCCTACATGATCAAATTATCTGTGCAGCCCAAAATGGTGCACACAAATTTAACATTTTCTTTCAAGCTGCTTCGGGCAGCCTTCCGCAATTATATCCAAAGCAACTTAAGGATAATCTCACTGTTAAATTGAGAAATGTTAAACTTATTGACCATATTCAATTTACGAGGCAGAATCGGCTATTAATTTCTACTGAACACTTAGAAACGGTGATGGAAATTACGAACATAAAGGCCATTATGGGCATCCCAACCATCTGTTCAGTAATATCCGAGCAAATTACTAGTAGTTTTTTATTACATAACGTTCCTCGTGATATCCCGGTACAAGAACTTGCAGACGAACTTGAAGCTGAAAATATCAAAATGCATGAGGCTTGACGTTTTTTATCCAATAAATCAAAAAACATTGCTACTGAGAATGTTTTGTAACAACTTATGGCACTGATCTACCACAACACATTAAATTGTGGCTCGCACGACAGGAAATCTTCTTATTCATAGATAAACCTCGACAATGTCGCAAGTGTCTTTTTTTCTCATCCCACATCAAAATGCAAAAATGAATCTATATGCAAAAATTGTGGAGAACAACATGATATTCAATCCTTCATCTCTCCCACACTGACCTGTACTTTATGCAAAGGTCCCCATAAGGCTACCGACATCAAGTGTCCCAAAAGAGATGAGGAGAGGAAATTTTTGAAATTTAAATGCCTAAATCATCTCTCCTTTATTGATGATCGACGAAAATTTCAGATTGATAGAAAGTCCTATTCATCTGTTACTTTAACATCTCATACTGATCATGCCCATGATAAAACTCACTATGTGACCAAAGAACAATTGACTGAAATTCTCAATCGACAAATGCTTGAACAAAGGAATATGTTCACGGAATGATAAATTCACAAGCATTATTACTCCAACAAATGATGGACAAATACAACGAACATATAATGAAAAATATCTCATGCATCACTTTAGCACTTAAAAATATCACTGAAGAAACTTTGAAAAAAATTGAAAATGAAATCAAAAGACCTCCAAAATAAAAAAAATAAAAAAACCTAAGTATGAAGTTCCAAACATTGGAACCGATAAACAATTCGAACTTAGTTCTTCTACTGCTACAGTATCTCCAGTGTTATCATTTGAAAATTCTACCAGCCCTTGCTCCTCAAAGACTGTTTCCTCTTTGGAGCATCAAATGCAGATCTAATCTCTTGTTTTCCCTTTCCGTGTTCAGCATCATGTTTTTGCTGTTTGTTGTTATTTGCGTCATGTTCAATAATATTAGTTTTTCAATTTTTCAATGGAATGCTAGAAGCATTCGGAATTAAAGACAATGGTGCTGGACACTTTTCCCAAAATTTGATTTTTTTGCCCTCCAGGAAACTTTTCTCAAACCCTCTGATAATTTTTACATCCCCAACAAAGTTATTTACCATCAGGACAGATCTTCAAATAGCGGCAGAGGTGGCTTCTTAATTGGAGTCAGCTCAAAATTCTCCAGTAAATGTATACAACTGCAGATGCCAAATTCAAATACTGAATTTCAAGCTTTATATATAAAAATTCAACAACTTTCTTTTACGATTATTAATATTTACTTGCCTACTGGTTGTTTTGCAACAGACTGGTTAAATTGTTTGATAAATCAAATTTCTTCTCCGTATATCATTGTTGGAGATTTTAACATAAAACATCCGGCGCTTGGTGCATCTCATGCCAGTCAAGGTTCTGAAGCTTTTCTCAACTGGATTCTTGAAAATAATTTGAATTTAATTAATACATGTATTCCCACGCATTTTACTTCTTCTTCATCCTCCCTATTAGACTTAAGTATAGTAAGCTCAGATATTTATCCATATATTACTTTTTCAGTTCTTTCGGATCCATATGGCAGTGACCATTTACCAATTCAAATTTACTTTAACACAAAAAAATCCTCTTTCATTGTAAAGAAAAAAACTAATTGGGTCGAAATTCAAAATCATTTACATCAGCATAAAATCTCTGAACAAGAATTTCAAAGCTATAACGATTTTGAATCTTTCTGTAAAAATACCATTTTCTCATTTTCATCAAGTTATAAAGTCCATTCACAAGCAAATGCTCCATGGTGGAACTCCCAATGCAGTTTTCTACTCGGGCAAAAAAGGAAATACCTTCGCCTCACCAGAACTTACTTATGTCAGCCCTTTTGGATACAATACAAAAAACTTTCTGCACGACTAAATAACTTAATTTCTAAACGCCAAAGGCAGTATTGGAGTAATACTTGTGAAAATGCTGGTTATTCAGGAAAAATTTATAAAATAATAAGAGCGATTTATAACAGAAATCATCATCCAATTGAAAATGCTAACTTTATTAAAATTTCTAATACTTTGATTTCGGATCCAAACACACAAGCCAACCTTTTTGCTAGTCACTATGAACAAAATCCCATTGAGGAAGTTATTCCTTTTGATCTTTCTAGTAATGAAGAAACTACTACAATAATCCTTTTTCTGTCGATGAATTTGAATATGTTCTTCAGAAAACTCCTAATACTTCTCCAGGACGTGATGGTATCACAGGAAACTTTATAAAAAATCTTCCTACGAGCTTCAAATCAACTCTACTTTCAATCTACAATGAAATTTGGTCAACCGGAGAAATCCCATCTGAATGGCACATAGCAAAAATTTTACCTATTTTGAAACCAGGAAGGGACTGTAAGAATATCCAATCATACAGACCCATCTCTTTAACTTCGGTAGTTTGCAAATTTTTTGAAAGATTAATTCTAAATAGATTCATCAATACGGGAATACACAGAAAATTTCATCCTCATCATGCTAGTTTTTTACCACAAAAAGACTATAATTACATACTTCCCTCATCCATCTTAAAATCATCCAGGCGAAAAACAATAAAAAATATTTCATTCTAATCAAACTAAATATAGCTTCTGCTTATGACTCTGTTTAACTTGGGATAAAAGGGAATGCTGCAAAATGGCTTCATAATTTTATTCAACACAGGAAATTTTACGTTTTTTGGAGAAACTCTGCTTCTACTATGAGGTCTTCTTTTCGCGGCATTCCTCAGGGCAGTGTTTTAAGCGGTTTTTTATTCACCACTTACGTGATGGATATTTTAGAAGCAATACATCACAAAACGGAATATTTAATCTATGTTGACGATATTTTATTATACTGCAGTGATTTGAACCTCTCTTCTGCATTCAAATATATGCAATTCTCTCTGAACAAAATTAGTCAATGGTGTGATACATGGAAACTCAAAATCCAAACTGAAAAATGCGAAGCCATTAATTTTTCCAATTTAAAACAAATGCCATCTTCCCATTTAAAGTTATACAAACAAAATATTCCTTGGACTTCTAATATCAAAATTCTGGGCCTAATTTTTTCTGCCAATCTTAGTTTCATACAACATTTCTTGCATCTTAAAAGGGCTACTATTAAACGACTTAACGCACTCAAAGCTATCGCAGCCAATTCTTGGGGAGCAAGAACTACTCACTTATTACAAATAGTTAATGCAACTATCCGTAGCAAATTAGTATAGGGATGCCATGTATTCATTACGTCTAGCAAAAGCGAAATTCTTACTATTGAAATATTATACTGTACTGCTTTGCGTTTTGCCACCCATCCCGATCCTTTTGAAGGAAGCTGGTCAAATTTCCTTATCATTACGTATACGAATGTTGTCCGAACGTTTCTTCTTAAAAAATTTATATTCAGGCGGGATTTCTCCTCTGTTTCACTACCTTCGTCCTTTAACACGCCGATTAAGATTGAAGAAACCAGTCCCTCTCTCAATTCGACTTTCAAAGCAAATTAATAAGCTGGGAATCGACATAAATTTTTTAATTCCTTCTCACCCTTCAAAAACAAGAAAAAATTCGTTTTTATTTGGATACTCTACCTTTCAAACAAATATCTACTCAAATTCTGTTGTACAAACCCTTTTCAATGAATATAAAAATTTATACTGGAAATACAAAATTATAATCGTAACAGATGTTTCAAAGTCTAACGAAAAATGCTCCATAGTGTCTAAAAATTTTACAACTGGAGTGACTAAGGCTGGTTCCGTTTCCAATTACAATAGCATTTTCACTAGTGAAGCCCTTGCAATACTTATCGCTATCAATAATCTCATCAACGATAATCAACATTACGTTTTACTAAGTGATAGCCTCTCAGTATTAAAAGCACTTCAGTGTTCGAATATTCATTCCAAAAGTATAATCAAATTCCTCGACCATGAAATTTACAAAATTATTGGGAACATTCAATCCACCATTTGTTTGGACCCCTGGACATGCAGGCATTACTGAAAAAGAATACGTGGACTCCTTGACCCATAAAGCACCAAGCTCCCTGATCTCTCAATGGCTATCACATGAAGATCTATTACTTTTTATGAAAAATTATATTCAAGAAGAAGCCAAAAATGAATGGAAAAATTCAAAATACTACCACGAATTTTATTTTTTAAACGAAAACCGATCTCAACTCCAAATATTTCCTTCCAGTCGCAAGAATGATGTCCTTATTTCTCGATTCCGTACTAAAGTGTATCCAACCAGTGCTAAACTTTTCAGATTCCGACTTGCATCTACATCATTTTGCACCTTATGCAAAGTTGAATAAACCCTGGAACATTTGCTTTTCCAATGTCAATGTTTTGAACTTCAAAGAAACTTTTTTCGTGCAGCGATGAGCTGTCTCCCATTTTCTTTTTCATGGATTTTTGATTTCTCTATTCATTCCAAAAAGCAGGTTTTCGACATTCTTAAATTTTTGCGCCATATTCATGATAACCTTTAATACAGTTTTTTTTACTTTCATTGACTTTTTCTTAGTTTCGCGATCTCAGAATTTGATCTTAGGATAATTTGAGATAAAGCAGCCAAGGAGCGAGCATACATCTCAAACAGCTTCATCATCATCATCTTCATCCACTCGGTTTTTATTTAGTCATTAGAGAAGATGCGTCAGGCACTTGGACTCACTCATGAAGAAATTTTGAAAGAATTACAATGAATAGATGAAATTGATTCTGGTGATAGTGAAATTAGTGATTTGGACGGAGACGAAGAATATGATCTCGTAGGAAGCAACAATTTTGATTATGAATCTGAAATTAGTTCGCAGCATGACAGTGAATGCCATGAAAGTAATCATTCGGACAATGAATGTTCTGAGACTAACCCACAAGCGTCTAATTACTAGACAAAAGCATGGACTTGGGAGTACTAGGGGTGTGTTTAGCGGTATTCCATTCCTAATATTCCACCCTCAGTCTCCATATTTAGATAGTGAAGTTCACTGCTTGCGTTTAAATGTCAGTGGTAGAATTTTCACTCTTTAAACGTCATCGTAGAGGTTAAAATGTATTTTTTACAATCAAGAAATGCTAGATGTATTACAAAATTCTGCAAAAATGAAATTTTCTCCAAAAAATATGATTTTTATCCTTATATATTACATTACTAAATGAAAGAAAGATGTTACCTTTTTTAAATATATGGACGCCTCCATAAGTGCATTGTTTTAAAGAGAAAATATAAAAAAAAATTAATGTAACTTAAAAACTACTTTTTCGAATAAGCTGACATTTTGCATGGGCTTATTAAATAGCCTTCTGTATCGATTGCTGTTAAAATTTGGGGATGTTGCCACTCAAAAATTTTTAAGCATCAAATTTAATAAAATATTTACTGTGTTCAAAATTATTTTAAAATCAAAAGTATAGGTGCAGAATGTGTATACTACTTCATACTAATACATAAAAAAAGTTCTAGGTCAATAACTATATTATATCTCAAGATATCAACAAAAATTCAAAATTTTACTTTAACATTAGAGACTCAAAATTTTATTCGCTTATAATTTCGAAACAAATAAGGTTTGAATCATAAAATTTGGTATCCGAGCATAACTTGTGATGCAGTTTTGTAATCCATTGAAAAAAGTGGGTGTTGCTATTAGAAATTTTGAAATTCAATTATAAATATGTAGACGACCCCATATGAAACTTTTACGCATGGAATAGTTTAGATGTTATTTCCGGAAATTTGGTACCTTTTGTTTTAATTTCCGATGAATGATGGCAGAATAATGCTGTGTGTTTCCTTTTTTTTTTCTTTTTGCGACTGTACATTCATCTCCTATTCATCCCATCATTTTCCTATAATTACTGCATGGGTTAAAAATTCTTTATATTTCAAAGATTAAGTAGCATGCCAAAAAGTGCAGTTTATTCACTTAAGAATTTCATTTCTTGGAGTTGAAATTTGAGGTGACCAATTGTCCTCATTTTGTAAGTTCTGTGCTCTCTCAAAAAGAGTCCTCCTTTTTGATATTTGAAATTCTAAGACTAAATGTATATTTAAATTCTGAAAAATTAATGCAATCGAAAATTAAATATGTTGAAATTGATAAAAGGTGGGTGCAGGGATGAGATTCTTCCGCTTTTTCGCGAATTTCCGCTTTTTTGTTATTTTGAAGAAATTCCGCTTTTTTGTCTTTCTTTCAAAATTCCATTTTTTTTTTTAACCGCAAAAATTTGCTTTTTCTTCCGAAAATTCCGCTTTTACACAAAGAAAAGAAACCTTCCTATCTTCTGTTTTCGAAAGAAAATTCTGGGAAAATATGCTCGACCGTGCAGCTTAACTCCACCGGCTAGGAAACTAGCTGATTCATCTTCTACTGACGAATCAACATTATATCGGCAAGCTCTACAAGGATGAACATTCCAACATTCAGTGCCATTCAAAGTATTAAATACCACCTTTTTGTGGAAAACAAAACCTCTGTGGCATATTCTGCAAAAAAAAAAAAAAAAAAAAAAAAAATTTTTTTGCATGAACATGTTGAAAAGAAAAAAAAAGAAAAATTAGTTGGAAACTTAAGGTCATCTTGTAGGGCATACCAAGATGAAGAAATAAAAAAAATGGAACAAAAACAAATAAATAAACTACATAAAAAAAAGAAACTCCTGTCAAAAGAGGCAGCTAAAAAGTTGTGTGCAAATGCAACAAAAAAAGAGAGAGAATAAGACATAAATAAAAAAATAAAATATGATTTACCTAGGCATTCTAGAGATAGTGTAGTCCCAACAACTATGCCATTAATTAAACAGAGAGATACTAATGAAGACTGTGCAAAAACTTTAGCCTCTACTGAAAATAAACTTGCAGAGGATGCAAACACATCCTTTATTGAAGAAAAATCTGTCAAAGATAGGAGGCCTCCAAAACAAGGGGTGAAGCGTGTTAATGGAGATCTGTTTCCTACAAAAGCCACACAATTAAAAAAACGGAAGAAAACCACTTCTTTAACAATTAAGGAAATGTTTCAAAGAGTTTCAAATAGCAATAATGCTAAGTGAATCTGTCATTGTAACTGTACAATATCTCGACCCCTCTTGCTTTATAAGGTGCAAAATCATTGTGCTGTTACTTTTGCAAAAATTTATAAAAATAAAACAAATCAGTATATGATACATTATTATGATTTATAAAGAGCTAATGCACTTTACACAATTGCATGAAGCAAAAGAAATTATTTCTCCTTATTTTTATTTATTTTTTGAGCTAACTTTTATCGAAAGGCTATTAAATATAATTCTTCTCAGACTTCTGTTGGGTTTATGTTGAATCGCATTGATGTACAGGTGGTAAATGTTTTAATGTCTAATTTTGTATTTTCTGATGCACCTGATGATGTGTTAAACTTGTTAACTTTTAATGTGAATGATTTAATAATAATTTAATATTCTTTTTCTTATTTACACATACTGAATTATAAATAATTAAGTTATTAATTATTATAGTGTAATATTTTCATCATATTGCGTGTTCTGATGTTGTACTTCTTAAAACATCTTTCGCTTATAAATTATGGTACAAATGTTTTGCTCGCTTACGATTTCGGTCTTTTTGCTTTTTTGCCAATCTCATCCCTGTGGGTGGAAATATTCAGTCTTTTCAAAAAGGAACATATTCCATGTGAAAATTTATTTATTCTTATTCAATTGATGCTGCCCTGGAACTAATGTAGCAAGCAGTTCAAAGTGTTTTTTTCTTGTTAAATGATTTTTGCACATGTGAGAAATCGAGATTGAATGCTGTTACTATAGCTGCAGTTCTTTTGATAAAATTCAATATGAAGAATTTTTCTTGTTCTGATATTGAACTTGAACGAGAGGAGTTATGGGATTTGAAGCAACAAAGGCTGTAATCCCCTAGTTCCAAGCTAGACACAGTATAGTTCGTTCCAAAAAACGACTCCATAATGATGATTAAATCAGTCCATAAAAAGTACTGCGTCAATCTGTCCATGCAGAGAAAGTCCGAAATTGACGGACTTGGGTGGCGAAAAAAACACAAAAAGAGCAACAAAGGAAACACAACACACGATGCCAAAAGGATGCGGCTAAGAAATATCAAAGTACTTGAGGGCTTGAATGAAGATGGTCAGATTCTTCTTGTTGGTAAAGACATGAGATAGAAGGACATCATAAGTAATGTTAGGTTCAACGATGTTCAATTTGTTTCAGAGAATAACTCTGAAAGATGCATATTTTTTGCACTTGAAAAGGATGTGAGAAATATCATTATTTTCATTACAGACAATGCACAAAGGGTTGGGGTGAAGGTTGAATCTATGAAGCAGACCTGGGGTTATGATAGTTTTACTAATTATGCGTGCAATTAGTCTGTCCTGCACTCTGTTTTCAGTCCATTTAGAGATGGTTATAATGTCCGGAACATTTCCAATCATTGCTTGGTATTTGCTTCTACGGTAGTTGTCATGCGTTATTTGGATTGACTGTTTTTTTAAGTTGGAAATAATGTTCTCTGAGGCGATCCATTCTATACAGTGACTCAAAAAAGTATTGGGGCACAATAAGCCACCAAACATTTTGTGAAAGAATAAATCATTTTTTAAATTTAAACCAAATGCTTTTTGTACATGTCATATCTGTAGACTAAATAAAATCCAAAAACATGAAAATTAATTTACAATATTATTGCAGTAATACTGAAATTAACATTTCTTGTTGTATTACTGAAATTCATGGTCAAAGAAGTTTTGGGGCATTCAAACAAAATTGTTTGATATTACTCAAACATTATTTCTTAATAATGTGCTGGTCCTCCTTTACATTTTATGATTTCATTCAGTCGTTTATGCAAGGATTTCAAAAGATTTGCACAAACATTTCCTTCTATTTCATCCCATTCAGACATGAGTTTTTCCTCAAAGTTCATTTTTGCTGTAAATTTTAAATTTACGAATTCTGTTATTCAAATGGTCCCAAATATTCTTAATGGGATTGAGATCTGGACTCTGTGCAGCAGTTTTAATTACTTGGGGACAGTGATATAAAGCCCAGAGTCTGCAGATGTGAGCATTGTGCTTTGGGTCATCCTGATAGAGTTTGTAATGTGACAATATGAGCATTTTTTCAGCACTCTGTTTCAAATTTTGTTTTAAAATGTCTAAATACTTATATTTGTCCATCATTCCATCAATAAAATGTGAATTCCCAACACCCACAGCACTCATACAGCCCAAGACCATCTGGCTACCACCACCATGTTCTACAGAAGGAGCCAGAATCTTCATTTCCAGTTCACTATTGGGTTTTCGCCATACCATTTGCTTCCCATCGCTTCCAAAAACATTGTATTTACTCTCATCTACAAATAAAACTGAATTCCAAAACTCCAGAGGCATTTTAATATAGGATTTAGCAAATTCTAAACGAACTCTTCGATTACCATTTACTGAGGAATGGTTTTTTCCTAGCTACTTGGCCATGAAAATTGTATTTTCTCAAGATATTCCGGACCGTTTCTGGATTAGCAGACTTGTTAAATCTTTGTTACGTTTTTAAAGTTAATTTGACTGCACTGGCTTTAGGATTGCAAGTAATTTTTCTAACAATCTACCTTTCTTCATGCTCAGTGAAACGACGTCGGCGACCTGTTCTTGATCTGTTTTTAACTGATTTTGTCTTCTTGTATTTCTAAATTATATTATGTACAGTAGATTTACTTACATTTACAATTTCACCAATTTTTCTCTCACAGCTTCCACGTTTTCAATGACAAATGGTAAGGTTTTTTATGTCAATGGATATTTCCGATTTTTTTCGACCCATGCTATCATGCAAATGATGGACTAACATAGTAGCTCCTGCCCCATGCTTCTTAACTAGTGTTTTCTAGGTTTGCAATTCTATTTGCAGTTATATCAGACATTCTGTCAGAATTGGCTTCTTATCGAGCTGGTTTTCCTAAATGCCCCAATACTTTTTTGACCTTAATTTCATAGTTGCAGACAAACCATTTCAAATAGCTCATTTCTATATTACTTGTATTTAATTGTAATGGTTGTAATAGATTTCTCAGAGTGTTTAGATACAAAAACTATTAAAATTATCTTTTGTATTTATGTAATAGTAGAAATTTACGAAATGAACGCTTGAACGTTTCTTGTGCCCCAATACTTTTTTGAGTCACTGTAAATGACGTGGAATCAGTAACTTGCTTTGCAAGAGAGTCTGCCTTTTCATTCCAAAAGATCCCGGAATGACCAGGAACCCATAAGAGGGAAATATTTTGATTCATACTTTTTCTGACATGAATTTTTGAAGCAAGACGTTGAATGACTTTGGGAGAGTGAAAGGTTATGTTTTTAAGTGAAGATAGTGCCGAATAACTGTCTGATAGGATTAAAATATCCTTTTCAGGAACTACTAATTCATCCAATGCTTGGCAAATCGCCAAGACTTCCGCTGTGAAAACGGAATTTAGGGGATGAATACGATAAGAGAATTGTTGAATATTAGATAGACCAGCAATTGACGTGTAACAGTGTGATTTCGAACCATCAGTAGCAATAATGAAATGATTTGGGAAAAAGCTTTGGATGCATTCAGTGAAGCTAGTAGCGATTATTGAAACTGGGATTTCTTTGCTTTGAAAACGAAAGTCTTTAAGAAAAATTTCACACAAGTTTGGGTTGGAGTGTGGAAGAACTGGGAGGGTTATTACATGGTCTGGAAAGCAATTAAGATTATGAAAAGTGACTGTGAGGGATTCTGTATCTTTTTCAACGAGCTGTAAATTAGATTCATCATTAGTATGGATCAAAGGAGAGAAGGGATGAGTCGCAATTTGTTTGATAAAAAATTGGATTGCTAAACGTCTGATTTTTACTGACATTATTTCCTGCCCTGCAAGCTTTAATAAAATAATGTTAGGAGTCCAGATTGGTACTCCAAGGGCTATTCTAAGAGTCGTTGTTTGAATGACATTACAAGATTTGAGTGATTTGATTTTTGTGTTTCTGAAAATTTATTAATGATAGGACAACTGTAGTAAAAAAGGCTAAGGATGCTGTTATTAGCGATAGTGATAAGATGTTTGGTTCTTGGGCCGTTTCTTTTATAGCCTAAAATTTTAAGACCGTTAATTTTTTTAAGTGCCTTACTGCATAAATTTCTAAGTATGCATCCATTTTGATTATTCTTAGCAAACTGGATTGCAAGATATTTTAGTGATTCACTCCATGTAAGTGGAATACCAGCATAAGTTATGCGCGGAAGAGATGTGAAATTTTTGTTTGATAAATCTATTATAGTGCTTTTGTCTGGACTGATAGCCAGTTTCCAATTTGAGCACCATTTATATATGTTTTCCATAGTGTTTTGAATTTTAGTTTGGATATAGGTCATAGAATGGTGAGAACAGTATACAAAAATATCATCAGCAAAAATAGAACATTCAACATTTTCTTCCAAAGTCTCAAAAAAATCATTCAAAAAAACTACAAAAAGAATTGGAGAGAGGACGCTACCCTGGGGCAGACCTTTAAAAAGAATGTTTGTATTAGAAAGATTGTTTCGCCATTTAATTTGAAATGATTTTTCCTGCAGAAAGTGGTGCAACCATTTAGCGATTTTACCAGTAATACCCAGTTCAAGACATTTGTAGATAAGTTCATCAATATGTACAGAATCATAAGCACTTTTAATATCGAGACTTACACCAACAAAAAATTTTTTGTTTTTGCGGGCCTCAGAAATTGCAGTAAAAATTTTGTAAATCGCTGTTTGATTATCTCTAAACGGAAGGAATCCATGTTGGTTTGAATTCAATTTTTTCTGACAAGTGAGGTAATTGGTAATACGATGCGCTAAAATACGTTCAAAAATTTTGCAAAAGACTGAAGTAAGGGCTATTGGTCTATAGGAAGCTAATTTAGTTTTATCTTTGTTGGGTTTAGGAATTGGAAGAATAATAGCATGTTTCCGGTTTTTGGGAAGAACTGAAAAATCAAGTTGCTGTTGAAACATGAAAAGAATTTTATAAAGGGATGCATCGTGAAGATTTTTTAACCGAATTGCTGGTATATTATCAGCTCCTGGTGTGGAATTTTTTGTTTTCTGTATTGCTCGTTTGAGTTCCCAAAATTCGATATTTCTATTTAAGAATTCATTGTCACTGCCATAATCAATAGGAATAGGCTGAACTTCATTAGTCTGAATTGAGAAATGTTTTGCAAATAAGTCACTTTGTGTCTTCGGGTTGGTTACATACCGGTTGTTATGGAAAATGATATCATGATTTTTAACATTTGGGTTCGTATGATTAGGTAATTTGTTTAGAATTTTGTTAACATTTTGGGGTTTGGGGAAATTTTACTGATGTTATCCCAGTAATTGTCTTTGGCCCTTTTAAAGTGAAATTTGAATTTACTTCTATATTTTTTGTAATTGATCCATTCTGAACTCGAGATGGTACTCCTGGCTTTTTTCCATGCATATTTTTTTAGACGACTGAAGTTATGGCAAGCAGCATTCCACCATGGTGGATAATCTTTGTTTTCTAGAATTTTATTTGTGGTATGATTACTAATGGTCAGGGAAATTTGGCTTGTAATTGTATCTATAGTCGGCTGGTCTGTTGAGTTAAATATTTCTATTGATTTTTCGATAATTGGATTCCATTTGATAGTTTTGATAGTTCTGCATGCATTCTGGAGTTTTGTCCAAGAAATGACAATAGGAATATGATCACTTTCAAATGAACAATCAAAGACATAACATTCAGTCTCATTAAAGATGGAAGCAGAGCATAAAGTAAGATCGATTATAGAGTATGTACTAGCATTAATGATATGAGTTGGGGTGGAGGTTGAAATCTCCAAAAATAAAGGTCGGAGTGTGTAGACTATTGAGGAAAGTTTTAATGGGGTTGATATTAAAACCATGTGGTGCATAAATATTAATGATAGTGAAACTTTGGTTCTTAGAATGGACTTCAACAGCCAGGATTTCTAGATTTGGATCATCCTCTTTGCTATAAACCACTCTTCCAGATAGATTTTTCGGGATACCAATTAGTAACCCGCCACCAAGTCTATTGCTTCGATGTGTACGGAAAAAGATTTTGTTTGGATGCGAAAGATTGTCGTCTGCTTTTAGGAAGGTTTCCTGGAAAATCCAGAAGCTGGAAGTAGAAAAGGGAGGTTGATGAAGCCAAATTCGTTTGTTTTTAATACTACGGCAATTCCATTGCACGAATGAGATTAGAAAAAATTAAGGAAAGAGAAAACTGCTTCCTCACACAAAAACGATGACAGAAAAAGCATGAGATGAAACGACTGAAAAAGGATAAAGTGAATAAGAAATGCAAAAATGGCGGTGAACAAGAGAAAAGTTGAAAAAAACCCCCAGAATTGTGGACAAAAACAAAACGCGAACAAGAGACATTAGCACTGAGGCATGTCTTCTGCGTCCTGTGAACCCCTGGCATCCCACGAAGTGATGGAGCTTGACATTTGGCGCAAATTACTAAAGAGCTCCTTTTTGTGAACTGGAGAAGAACCTGCATCAACACACTGGGTGATTATTTTGCACAAATTTTGACTAATACAGTCCATAGATTTTTGTAGCATATCCGCAAAGATTGCCATCTGCCGTTCGAACCTGTCATTTATAGCTTGAAGGAGAGTCTCGAATTTAGGATTTATAGTGTCTTCGATATTTGTAACTGCTGGCATTGTTTTCACCGTTTTGAAGTATTTAGCTTTATTTTGCTGAAAAATACGTCTAGCTTCACCAGTTGTGATGTGGTTTCGGCATTTTAATTTCAGTATTTTTTGTTCTGTTATATAAGATGGACAAGATGTGGATTTAGCATTATGAGGACCATTGCAATTAATGCATTTCTCAGGTTGTTGGCATGGGCCGATGTGAACAACCTCATAAAGATAACATATGACTGTCTTGACGCATATACGTGATGGATGCACAAACCGCTCACCCCTTGTTCTGATATTTCCAGTGTATTCTTAGAAGATAAAACATTGACAAAAAATATTCATCCAATGGAAAAGTACTCATTTAAATAATAATTCATAGGCATGTAAGCATATTTATAATTTAAAATGTTACAAAAGTTTTTATTATGCATTTATTCTACACTACTTTATTATAGTGTATTATGCATTATTATTGCAATGAATAAAATTCTTTTTTTATTTATGAAATTTTTTTTCTTCAATTTATTGGGGCCTCCTTTTCATTTTAAAAATGTTGGTCACCTTAGGAAATTTATTACATCACATTGATTGGCCTCTTGGAGAAATATATCCTTGATGAAGCAAATTTGAAACATATTGCTGTTTTGTTTTGAAGTATCCATGACTGTTTCTTTGAAAAACTTTTATTAAAATCATCAAAACCTAATAAAAACCTTTCCGAACCTCAAATATGCTAATTATAATGCGTGTGTGTGTGGGATACAACATTAAAACATTTATTTGAATCGCCATCATTCATGACTAGCATGCTTGTTTTATGCAGGTGTATGTTCTAAGTTTAAGATGTGTTCCTTATAAGCAAAAGCTTAATTTCAAGACATTTGTGGAATATTATAAATTTCCTAGAAGTTGGCACTTGAACAGTGAAATTCTGAATGCATTTTTCCATCCATTTATCTAATATATATGATCAATTTTGTGATATCAAATTTTTTCAAATAAGCAGGTTTGTTGTGTGTAATTTTAAATTTTGTTTCACCAAAAATTTTAATTTTTCATATTTTTCTGATTTATTGTGTTATTCATTTTTGTATAAGGTATAAATAAGGAAAATAAAGAATATGATGCTGAATTTTAATTTGTCATATTTTTCTGATTTGTTGTATTGTTTGTTTTTGGTATAGGCTATAAGTAAGGAAAATAATGAATATGCTGCTGCTAAGATATGTGAACTTAAAGGTGAAGATGACCTAGATGATTTTATAGTGGAAATAGATATTTTAACAGAATGTCGACATCCCAATATTGTTGGCTTAGTAGAAGCTTTCTTTCATGAGAGTAAATTATGGGTAAGTTTCTATTTTTTCCTCCCTTTTTCTCTTAACTGTATCTTTAAAAGGTTGTTATTTGATTTAGTTTTAGCCAAACCTGTAGCCAACCTGCAAGGCATTTCTTTTGAAGTAACCAACATTTGATGTTTTGATTTCCTAGTGGTAAAAATAAGTAGAACTGGCTATTAATAAAATTACCTCTAGGTAACTTGTATGCAAAAATAATGATAATCCATAAATAAATTTACTTAGCAAAATTTCTTCATTTGATAGGATGACTGTCATTCAGATAAAATTGATTATAAAAGGTATATAGCATTCCTTTACCAAAAAAAAGCATTGCATAATTTTTAGTGCCCTGCTAATATTTGATTTTTATTAAAGTAAAATTTACAACATTTTCCAGAATGAAAATATTCCGTATTTCTTTTTGTTGTGAACTTAAAAATTTCGTTTTCTTGAAATAGAATGTTAAAAATACTCCAGCAAATGAAATGTTCAATTGCCAAAACACTTTTTGAAGGATTATCAAACATCAACTCCTTAGCTACTTTATAATAATATGGTAGCATATTAAACATAAATGAAAGGGTATTTTAATTGTTATTTTATTATTAATAAAAAAATTGCTTTTGATACTTTTATTTCAGCCTTCTGAATTTACTGACTGATTATTTTGCAGATGATGATTGAATTTTGTGAAGGTGGTGCTGTGGATAGCATTATGATAGACCTGGAAAAACATCTGACTGAACCCCAAATCAGATATTTATGCCATGAAATGGTCAAAGGTATAGATTTCCTTCACAGCAAAAAAGTTATTCATCGAGATTTGAAGGCAGGAAATGTCTTACTTACCTTAGATGCTGGTGTTAAATTGGGTAAGCACTAATTTTTATAATAGTGAATATTTATTTTATCTTGGAAGTGGTCTCACCAGGCTCTGAGTCTGTCCCTTCTTACCACATCATCTATTTCAGATCCCATTTACCCATTATTAATTATTTTTTTAGTATTTTCTTATTAGTTGACCTTCTTTCTTTGTTAATAGTAGGGAACCATTCTTGTTTTTTCTTGAATGTTGTAGTGCAACAACCAAGCTAATTCTTGGGTGTATGTATCTGAGTAGCCTGTGTGAAGTTTATTACTTTTTTCTAGTCTAACTTGTTTTAGATGCATTTCTATCATTTATTTTTCAAAGTAACTGAAACCAGTATGAAGAACTGATTAGTTACATAAAAAAAAGGAGCATTCGCAAGATTTTTTAGGATGATATTAACATTGTATTGAAGAAATTTATCAAATTAATGACCATAATGACATGGTTTTGAGAGTTATGATTAATTCCATTGTAGAATTTTCATAAACAAAAAATAGAGAACTGTTAACTTCTTTTCATTTCAAAATAACCAAGTTTGTATTTCTGCCATAAGTTCAAAAATTTTATAATATATTGTTTTATTTTTGCCCATATTTATAAAATTAATTAGAAGTAGTTTAATTTAATAATGAAATGAGAGATAAGATAGGTAGGATTGCTTAAATTCTTAATATAGATATTAATCTTTTTATTTTTTAAATTCAAATATAGTAAGATCAGACAAGCATGCTAGTTTAATGTTTGGTTATTTTGATACCATTTAAATACCCAGTTAACTCATAGTGTTGTAGAATTTGGCAAGAACAGTATTGTATAATACTAGGAAAAGCCTTACATGTTACACTGTTTCAATAGTTTAGAAAGATATATAGTATTGCTCTTGAACATTGCACAGTATTTTTTATGATAGTGTGCAATATTCAAGATTTATGTTTTTGATTTGTTTTGATTCTAAACACATTTTTTGCATCTTTATGTTATATGTTGTGATGTATAAGGTTTATTAAATTATAATTTTCATTATTTTAAAAATAATCCTAATTAAATGGTAATATTAATTTTATTATATGATAATATTAATAATGCAAAGCACTGTTTGATATTTTAATCTAAATTCATTTTTGTTTATAATTATATATATATATTTTTTTTTGTTTTAAAGTTTTGGATCACGATACACTTTATGCCCAGAAGTATCCATGCACTTTCAGATTTTCACATTTTTTAGAATTTCTCTGGAACGGTTTAACTGACTGCCTTTAAACTTCGACCATGTGATGAATAGACTATAACTCACATTTTACATTGAATGAAATCCAATATGTGTGTGGCTCAATGAGTCAAATTTCAAATAGATCAGTTTTTTAAAATTCTGCATTTATAAAACATCTAAAAAATAACATTAAACTAACATGCTTGTCCGATTTTTACTTATTATATATCGTATGACAATTTAGCATGCGAAGTACCTCACAATATTTATAGTTTGTTTTTATATCTATATGTTTCATACACTGTATGCCCAAAAGTAACCTGACACTTTCATATTTTCACATTTTTTAGAATTTCTCCGAAAAGGTTTAACTGACTGCCTTTAAACTCTGACCATGTGAAGAATAGATTATAACACATTTTACATTGAAGATTTGGTCCTGAGGGTAATTAGGGGACCAACCATCTACAAACTGATGAAGACAAAACCTTTTTTGGTTCACCCCGCTTCACAAATACTGATAACAAAATGAAACTTTCAGAAATGGTGATATTTAATGTGCATAATATTTACAGAAAGTTTTGTAAACTCAGCACAAATATTTGAGAAGATATAAAGTTCTTTTTAAAAACATCTCACATTTTTCCACCTGTTTTTTGCTTTTAACATGCAGAGTTTGCTGTTATATTATACGAAACTTACAGAAAAAGTGACAATATGTCAGAGAAGCATTTTGTAAAAATTTGGAAAAGATTTTGTGAATATTACTGGAAATATGAGCATTTTTAGTAAATGTTCTACTGCACATGTGCAAAACATAGCATAATTTTTCTTTCACAACCTTAAAGCTAGATATATAGGGCAACTTATGTAAAAAAATTTAGTTCAATATCATTAGTATTCAGAAAGATATCGGCATTACAACAAACAGAATTTTAGCTCCTGTCGAAGAGAAGCTAAAAGATGAGGGGTTGTACACAAATTGATACTTTTTAAACTTATATCTTTAAATAGTTATATTGAATTGCATAGTGGTTAGAATTTGCTGAATACCCATGAACACTTGTAATATTCATAACGAATAAAAAAATATAAATTTGTAGAATTATTAAAAAAAATTAAGAAAAGAAATTAATTAGATGGAAAAATTATTTCGCCATCAAAGAAATATATTTAAAAATGTTGTTTGGCTGTAAAATTGTAACAATATGTAACTTGTTAATAATATAATTAAAGTAATAACATTTTTGTTATTTATAGTGCCTAATTAGCTGGAATTTAAGTTATGCACATAATTGATAAGTGTTCATGGGTATTCAGCAAATTCTAACCACTATACAATTCAATATAACTATTCAAATATATAAGTTTAAAAAATATCAATTTGTGTACAAGCCCTCATCTTTTAGCTTCTCTTTGTTAGGAGCTAAAATTCTCCTCGTTGTAATGCTGATATCTTTCTGAATACAAAAGATATTGAACTGAATTTTTGATATAAGTTGCCCTATATATCTGGCTTTAAAGTTGTGAAAGAAAAATTACGCTATGTTTCGTGCATGCACAGTAATACCTTATTTACTAAAAATGCTCATATTTCCTGTAATATTCAAAACTTTTTTTCCAAATTTTTACAAAATGCTTCTCTAACATATTGCCATTTTTTCTGTAAGTTTCGTATAATATAACAGAAAACTTTGCATGTTATAAGCAAAAAACAAGTGAGAAAGTTTGGGATATTTTAAGAAAACCTTTATATCTTCCTAAATTTTTCTGCTGAGTTTACGAAAATTCCTGCAAATATTATGCACATAAAACACAACCATTTCTGAAAGTTTCATCTTATTAGTATTCTGTGAAGCAGGGTGGGCCAAAAACGTTTTTGTCTTCATCAGTTTGTAGACGTTCGCCTAATCGCCCTCAGGACCAAATCTTCAATATAAAATGTGATCATTGTTTATTTTCATATCGAGGACATCAAGAAGACTGCTATTAATAATTTCAGCAGAAGTTTTGGCGTTTTCCCAATCATCAGCATTTGTTTTGGTCAGATTGACCCATGAAAACTGTTCAGCGTTTCCAAAATTATTCTCCCAGAGGTCCAAGTATGCAATGCATCTTCCATAAAAGACATCAAATTCTTCTTTCACACTGTTATGGACTTGCTCATTTAGATTCCTGTATGTGTTCTTTGCGCCTGTAGGGATAAAGTTTGAAGCCTTTCTTTCTGTCAAGTTTCTTTTGAGAGCTTTGTGAGTTTCAGCAACCTCAAAAGCTGTAGTGTTATCTTTTTCCATTCCCAGGATGGCCTTGTTAAACAGTGCAAGCTGTCCGTGGACAAACCACAAGTAGAGCTCGCCCGTTGAATCAGTAAACAAGTTTTTTATTGTTGATGGGCACATTTCTTGGTCTAAAAAAAACGCTTTCAGACCTTCAAAAATCTGTAAAATTCTTTCCAGCGCAGGGCATCACTGATAGAAACCGGGTGTTCCCGTGTTGAATGAGTTTATGGTACTGTATCTCGTCATATTCACAAAATTCTTTTACTTTAGTTATACGCACTGTGTATATGTGGAAGTATTTATAAATCTTCACCAGTAAGGCCTCAATATCAGTTGGGAGACTATCTATTGCAGTTTGCACGCAGTTGTGCACAATGTGTGCTCCACATCCGATTCCATTGATTTCCCGTCCTAGGCTATTCTTGAGTCGATGGAAAACATTTTTTTGCCCTGCTCTTTTCACACCACCGAAGTTAGTGTTGCAGTTATCTCCACAAGAGCCAACTACTTTGTTGTTCAAATTGTTTTGCAACAGGACAGAGCATAAGTGATTTGTAAGAATTTCAGATGAGTTGGCGGAACTTTATAAACACTTATTTAATCTACATTTAGCACGCACATTCATAATACTTTAGCTGATATATACACATATTTACAAGATGACGCAGAAGATTTGATAGCATCGCCATATTGATAGCTCGATAGATTCGATAATAATAATGTTTAGGTTGCCAGTTCTGAATTGTTAATAAAAGAAAGATTAAAAATAGTCTAGATGTTCAATTCAGTTCTTATAGGAAGAATATAATAATTCTCCCCTACTTAACAAGTTAAATGCTAAATAAAGAAAGTCAAATTTAAGATAGATCATAATCTTGCAGATATGCTGGTGAACGTCTAAATCTTGCAGGTCTCCGGATAAGCGGTGAAGACCTCTGCTGTTGGTTGTTGTCTCCTAAATCTCGATCTGTAGTTAGCCTGTTCCTTTGAGTAATAGGACGGTTGATAAATTGATAATAATCAGGATTGTAGCCTTCACTAAAGGAAGGTTTCCAATGTGAAGCATTGGATATTACTTCTTCATTTTGAATTGCAGATTTCTGCATTTGATTGATGTGACGCTTAACTTCTCTTCCTTCATCTGACTTTACGATGTAATGCAGATGACCAAGTTTTTGAGTAACAACTCTGAGTTTCCAATTAAGTTTATTGTTGACGAAAAACTTTGTTCGTACTCTCTCCCCCACTTGAATTACACGAGTACGAGGCTTTATCTTTTGTTCAGATTTCATTTCATAGTGTGGGAACATTGCATCCAATTTGATTCGAATCTTTCGATTTAAATACATTTCTGCTGGCAACTTGCCATTTGCTAAAGGAGTAGCTCGATATCGAAAAAGAATTCTTTGAACTTTTAAGTGTATGGGAAGATTTTCAGAAGTCATCAACTTTAATTTATCTTTCAAAGTCTGAACATTACGCTTGGCAAGTCCGTTTGTTGCCGGATGGCCAGGTGCGATAAATTTTTGCTTTATTCCATTCGTACAGCAGAAATATTTGAATTCTTCATTAGTAAAAATTGAGGCATTATCAGAAACCATAACTAAAGGATATCCATGCGTTGCAAAAATTTCATTAAGTAATTTCATGGTAATTTCCGAATTAGGTGATCTTTGCAATACTTTAATTTCTACCCATCGAGATTTTGCATCTACAACAATTAGGTAATGAAATCCTTGAAAGGGTCCTGCATAATCGATATGAATTCGATCCCAATTGTTAATTGGTAAATCCCAGTGATGAAGGGGTGCCTTGGCAGGACTGTGTTTTACTGAAGAGCATTCTTTGCAAGATTTGATCAAGTTTTCTATATCTTTGTCGATATTCTTCCATATACAATAGCGTCACGCTAACTGCTTAATTTTCGTTATACCAATATGTGTTGAATGTAACTCATTCAAAACCGTAGGTTGAAGGGGTTTTGGTATTACAATACGATTATTCCTAAATAAAATGCCACTATCTAAAATGTAATCACTGTTTACTGGACTTGATAAAAGTTCTCGTTTGATCTGTGCCAACTCCTGATCTTTTTCTGTTTCTTGTATAATAGCATCTGCAGTTAGATTTTCACTTGATATTTCAAAAACAGCTGATGCGCAGACTTGATGTACTTCATCATTTATAGATACGTCTGCAGATATGCAATTCTGGTTAACAGGAGCTCTAGATAAGCAATCCACGTTTTGGTTTTCCAATCCTTTTCGGAATTTGACCGTGTAATCAAATTCTGCTAAAAAGGAAGCATAACACAGAAGTCGAGCCGATGTCATTTTTGGAAAGCCAGTTTTAGGGTGGAATATTCTGGATAAGGGCTGGTTATCTGTTATGAGAACAAAGTGTCGGCCATAAATATAATTGATGAAATGGGAAACTCCAAAAATAATTGCTAAGGCTTCTCTATCAAGTTGAGAGTAATTTCTTTCAGCCTCTGTTAGGGAACGGGAAGCGAAAGCGATTGGTTTTTCTACATTGTCGACGATGTGCGATAATACAGCTGCAACTCCCACTGGGCTAGCATCTGTCTCTAAGGTAACAGGTAATTCTGGATCGAAGGGTACTAGTACTCTGTCACTGGATATTTCTTCTTTGAGCTTAAGAAAAGCTTGTTGCCATTCCTTATTCCAGTAATATTTCTGATTTTTACGAAGGAGTTTACGTAAAGGATAGGTAATAGTAGAAACATCTGGTATGAATCTAGAATAGTAAGTAACCATACCTAAAAATTGTCGAAGTTCTTGAACACTTCTTGGTTGCTGCATTCAGATGATAGCTTCAACTTTTGATGGTGATCATGATATCTTGTTGTTTTCTACTACATGACCTAGATATTCAATTCTTGTTTGAAAAAATGTACATTTCTTGATGTTCAAGTGTAAGTCATACTCGCGTAACCTTTCTAGACAAGCAAAAAGGTTCTTAGAACATTGATCTTTAGTTTTACCATGAACCACAAAATAAGCTATAATTTTGGGTAAACCATTCAGAATTTGATCGATTACCCGATTAAACTCTGCCAGAGCAGTTTTAATTCCAAAACTCAACCTGTTCATTTTATATGTTCCTCGATGCATTGAAATTGTTTGGATAATGCTGCTCTCTTCATCAGTCTGTAAATGAAGATACGCCTTAAATAAATCCAATTTGCAGAAGTATTTGGAATCTCTAAGACTATTTAGAACTTCATCGATTTTCTTGATTGGATAGTTTACGTTCATAAGTAGATCGTTAAGTCCAGCTTTATAATCTACGCAAAGTCTAACTGTTCCATCTCCCTTAGGAATTACAACTAAAGGTGATCCCCAATCACTTGTAATTGATTTGGATATTATTCCAGCTGCTTCGAGAGAATCAAGTTCCTTATCAACCTTTACCCTTAAAGCATAGGGTACATTCCGTTTTGGAGTGTAACTAGGTTTAGGTCCATCACGTAATTTTAGTTTGATAGTGAAATTAGGTACACAACTGACTTTTTGTTCGAATTCTTCTGGAAAATGCTTTTCAATATCAGTGATGTTTTGGATCGAAAATATTTCATTTTGAATGTCGTTGTCTGTGTTTTGATCTATTTCATTTAGATTAATTTTTAAATGTCTGACCCAGACTCATCCTAATGAAGGATCAAATCCATCAGGTACTATATACAAATCCTCAAAGGATACGTGACCCTTGTGTTCCACTTTTACTCGCACTTTACCGAGAGGTAAGAATACATTCTCAGTATAGGATCGAATTGCGATTCCGGTTGGTTCAAGTTGCCTTTTTATACCTAATCTTTGAAATTGATTGTCCGGTATGAGCGTATAACATGCGCCAGTGTCAACTTCGAACTTTTGATAACGATTTTCTATTTTGACCGAAATAAAATATTTCATTGCATCTGCTGCGGATTCTGAAGTACGGTTATCGTAAATGTCGACGATCGCATTTACACCAATGTCTTGATACATTTTCACATGGTTAGTTGCTAGTTTTGGACTATTTGATCTGTTAGCATTTAATAATGTTTTGATGCAGACCTTCTGTACATGTCCAGTAGATTTACATGGTCTACATTTCAAATGGTTTAGATTTGATTGACATTCTCTTGATAAATGAGAATTGTTTCCACAGCGCAGGCACAAATTATTTATACCAAGTTTTTTGAAATCAAGGAAAGGTTTCTTAGTTTTCCTACGATAATTTGATGCTAAATCCTTCTGATTTGTGGTTTGATTTCTAAGGGATGTTTTTATGTTTTCGACTCTCGATTACGTTTTGTGATTTTGTTGATATCCTCCAAGCCTGTTGTATTCGATTTCGATAATTTGCGACAGTCTATTTTTGACGTTTCAAGCACAATAGCTTTATCGACAATTTCATTAAAATCAGTTAATTCAGATTGTAATATCTGTTCTTTGATCCAACTGTCCTTAATATTGCGAATAAATTGAGCTCTTAGAAAAATATCAGCTACCGATACGTTTTTACTGCATTCACAAGCAACAGTAAATTCACATTCCGCAATATCACGTTGCAAATCAGCCACGTAATCTGAAATGGAATCTATGAAAGTCTTCAGATCCACAGATATAGAATGATATCGCCCTAAATAAACAGTTTCCATCACTTACAATAGGTATTTTACAATATTTTTGACACGCCATTTTGATGGAAATGTAGGGTTTTTGGATGAAAACAAAAAGTCATCTCAAAATTAAAATGTTTATTTCAAAAACAACTTCATTCTTTCATTTAATAACGCTGTATTCCATAAAAGTTTTTCAACAATAACTAATCTTCTTGTTGCCACTTGAATAAAAATTAATTTAGAATAGAAACAAAATCATGTGCGTTAAAACAAGGATAATATTTATAGAAATGTCTTAAAAAAATCATCCGCTATTAAAACTAAATTATTTACAGTGAGATACAACAGAATTGCATACAAATGAAGAATATTATTTTAAACTTATGAAAATAAAGCGGAGCATTCTGATTGGTTAGTTATTTTAAAGAATTGATATAATAAATTGGCAAAATCAGTCCAGTTTTTGAGGCTCAGGAACTTCGTACTATTTTTCAATAACTCTGCATTGTTTCTGTTAATATATTCTGTTTATTTTAAAATTAAGGGTACTGGGGGGCAAACGACCCTTGATGACATATCTAGATGTCATAAGCTTTCATATGAAATAAAAATTGGTTGAGTGGTTAGGGCTGGTGAACTGTCTGAAGGTTTTACCGAATTATTTTAAATATATAGATTGCCAGTAAATTTGAAGCAAATGAGGTGGAATTACAACTGCATGAAATGGCCACATATGTTTTATTCTCTTCACTGTTCATTACATTAATATTACTTATATTATTACTATATTGCTTATATTATATTACTTAATAGTAATACGTTGAAAATCAATTAATAGCAAAATTATCTCTTTAAACCTGTCTCTCTCCTTATGTTTTCTATAGCTTATACAGGGTGAGCACAAAGTCTCTCCCTGATTTTAAAAATTTATTGTGCAAAAACTATTATAATTAGACATATGTTTGGATACATTGTAAGTACTGTAAGACCACATACTTCAGTAGATTTCAACGTGTACCTCCTTGGTAGCTCGGCGAATGTCAAAGTGGTATTCTAGTTCTTGCCAAGTGTTCTATAATGGTACTCACAGCATCTTTTATCCTAGCCTTCAGTTCTTTAATGTCAGCAACTGGTGTAGAAAAGACTATGTCCTTGATGCAGACCCAAAAGCAAAATTTAAGAGAAGTAAGGAGGAATTAAGCAATTTTGTTTATTCCTCCAAAAATATTTAATTCTGCGCACCACAATTAAGTATACAAGTGCTACCACATATTAACATTTTAACAGTTTTTTTTGTGCAATAGAACAAAATGTTCCTTTTGCACTAAAAAACTGTTAAAAGTTAACTATTCAATGATACCAAAAAATTACATTATTACATTCAACAGTTTGTGTAAAAAATTTTTATAATCAGGGCCAGACTTTGTGAGTATATGATGACAAATATACAGGGCCAGACCCAGTATATTTGTTTTTGTGAAGTATGATGTTTTACTCATATGTTGCTTGACATAATATAAAAATTAAAAAGTTAAAAATTGAATTATGTCTTTTTATAATGGTGCAATATATTGTAAATCCTCAAAGTTTCTTTTGACAAGTTTTTAAGATTTAATGAGAGTTTTAAAATTCCATGAACGAAATTGAATAAGGTATGGTTAAATTCATTAGCAACCTTTTATATATTTTATTAATAATTTTTATTCTCTTAAAGCTGATTTTGGTGTTTCTGCTAAGAATAAGGACACACTCCAGAAAAGGGATTCATTTATTGGCACTCCATATTGGTATGAATGCAGATAATTTATATGCTTTTTTGCAGTGTTTTCCTGTTGTTTTTTTTTTATGCTCCTTTCTATTTTCTTTTTGTGTAGAATTATTTTAATTTAATATAGTATCAATTATTTTTACTATAATTATTTTTGTTGTTTAATAATTTAGGATGGCACCAGAAGTGGTAATGTGTGAAACATTTAAAGACAATTTGTATGAGTACAAAGCAGATATCTGGAGTTTAGGGATCACTTTGATAGAGTTTGCTCAGATGGAACCTCCTAATCATGAATTGAGTCCTATGCGAGTCCTTTTGAAGATACAGAAGTCTGATCCTCCAACTTTAAGTCAACCATCAAAATGGTAACAATTTTTTAAAAAATAATGTAACAAAGTATTATATTTTATAATTGATTGTTCATACATTGTTATTTCTGCTTTCAAAGGTCTAAGGAGTTCAGCTTGTTTTTGGGAAAATGTCTTATCAAAGATCCACATTCTAGATTGACGGCTTCAGAACTTCTTAGAGTGAGTTTGTTTATTTATTTATATTTGTTATATCAGTGCAAAAGCAAAACTTCAGCTGCTCATTAATGTTTCACCTTAATCATGTTTTTATATTATTTCTAGCATCCATTTATTGTTGATGCAACTGATAAAAAACCACTATTTGAGCTCATAGTGGAATACAAAGCAGAAGTATTTGAAGAAGTGATGGAAGAAGTTGATGATGAAACTGTTAGTATATTCTTATTATTACTTTAATGCTCATTGTAGAAAAAAACTCTTTTAGTTATAGGGATGAAGAAATGTTTTATATTTAGTCTTAATTGGTAGATTAAAAATGTTTCAATTTCTTGCTTCTTCGTTTCATTCTTTAATTGTAATAAGCATACAGAAGTAATGAATAAAAGTATTCTTTATGAGTCTTAGGCAAATTATTTACTTCTTAAATAACTGCTGGATGATTCAGCTTTGGAAAGTGATGCACGAATGCTTATTGAAACTACATAAAATGATTTTTCCAGTGTGAAGAACCGTAATTATGATTAAATTTTTCTTCTGCTCTTTATTTCATGGTACTAATGCTTAATGAATTCAAAATAAGTCTTAAATTAAAATTTGTGAGCTCTTTTTGACTTAATTTTTTACATCTACAGTTTTTCCATATGTCTGTGACTAAACCCATAATATATTATCTCCTGAAAGCTTCTTAATTTGTTAAAATTATGCATATAGCATTTATATTTTCTACTTTGCAGTTATTTCTTCTTTAATGTAGATTTAAAACATTTTCTTATTCTGTAAATTTCTTATTATTTTTAGGAGTCTACATTATCTACCACATGCAGAAACTCTCAACTGAGTATGGATAGTGAAGTATTGGACAATGTTTCAAATTTTAGCGAGCCTATTGAAGATCTTAGTGGGATATCAAAAAGTGATTATTTAGGTAATATTGTGATTTTCTTTTTGTATTCCTTGATTAAAGAAATGACCAACAGCTTCCTTTAACCCTTTGAGGATGGCCGCATTCTTAACGCTACGAGTAGCTGGCACACCTGTGTGACAGTTGACCTTGGAGGTTAATCTTAATTTTTTTCTTCATGGAGAAAAATATAACTAAATTTTTAATGTATGTAAAAGTTATAATTAAGACTTTTATGGGTAGTGGGCTTTAATTTCATCAGTAAATGTTTATTGTTTACCCATAAGAAAATAAATTTAAAATTATAAATAAGTGATTATTTTCTCTATTAAATACTGAAAATTTGCCATTTTACCTGAATGAAACATCCAAGTGCATTTACTGCTTGTCATCATTCATGCTTTTATATGTTTTTTCACCATATTGTTACAAAGCTATGAAGTTGTTTCCCTGAGATGCTAATTTTAGTGATAAATTTGGCGACAAAAGGAATTTTCTAGAAAAACCCTGAACTGTGAACCTATTTCTACTGGCTTCATGAACTTTTTGGAGATTGCATCACTTTCTACGTGATGATGTCACTTTCTGCTGAAAAAGTATAAAAGCAAGCCATCAAGTCAAGAGGAGTCAGTTGGATTTTGATCTGCAAGCAAGCTGGTGAGCTAATAAGAAAGCTTTGAGCGCTGTGTTGAGATTTATTGATAATCTCTGTTGTGAATTTTTACAAGTGCTGTTTATTAATACTTGTGCTACATTTCTTTTCCTAGAATATTTGTAAAATAAAGAACTTTATTTTTTAAATCCTGCTTATTGGACTGCATTCACACCCACCCACAAGACAATTTTATTACATTTGGCATCAGAAGTGGGATTTTTTGATTTTCCTGTGAATGTTGGAGACCTGACCTTTGACTAGGTCAATGGATGAAAAGTTTGAGAAGCTGTTTGCCATGATGGCAGAGATGAAAGCCGGATTGGAAGATAAAATGGAAGCTGGACAGGAAGAAATGCGATCCGGATAAGACAGGCTGGAACAAGAGATGCAATCCAGACAAGAGAGAATGGAACAAGGGCAAGAAGAAATGAAGCATAAGATGGAGAAAGGGCAAGAGAAGATCTCGCATAGAGAGCCAAGTCGAAGGGATGAAAGAACATGTTAATATGTGCATCGGGAGAATAGAAAAAGATGTCGAAGTCGTGAAAAGAGAGATTGGAGAGGTGAAGAGTGAAGTGCAAGAAAAGATTAGCGAGATAGAAAAGAGACTTTGTGATCTTGAGATTAGACCAAATAATTTTTCGGCTAGTCCAGAATTCATGTATCCCCGACCTGCTGTTAAACCCGTAACATTTGACTGACAAACATCATGGATTGTTTTCAAGACACGGTTTGATGTTGTGAGCTTTACAAATGAATGGATGGATTTTGTGAAAGCCGGTCTCTCCGATGATCAGTGGTGGAGGTTCTTCAAGGAAATACCAGCTGATGGACTTTCACGACCATTGAAAAAGCTCTGGAATCCAGATTTGGAGACAGCCATCTTGCACAATTTTACAGAACTGAACTGAAAACAAGGCGACAGAAGCCAGGAGAAAGCCTTCAAGTTTTGTTCGCCGATGTAGAGCAACTAATGAGCCTGGCCTACACCAAGTGCCTTCTGGATGTTCGGGAGAGCTTAGCTGCCCAGTTCTTCATCGATGCCATCAGAGACAAAGAAACGCAACATTCAACGAGGGTAATATACTTTATGGATTTGAAATCGGCAATGGCATATGGCATGAAATTTGAATCTGCGAAAACTGCTTCAAGGATCTCTCTACACTCAAGATCAATAAAGACAGAGGATGTCACTGGGAAAGAAAGAGATGATAAATATGAATCTCTATTGTAAGTGTTGGAAAAATTAGTGAACAGTTTTGTTTCTGAACAGAACGCTCCTCGATGAAATTCGAACATGACTTGTTGGAAGTGCTTTAAGAAGGGGCATGTACAGAGGAAGTGCCAAGCGAATGATGTCCACTCAGGAAAAATAACTTGCAGCCAGCTTTCGGAGCGAAGGATACCTACTCTTAATAAAGCCCCCGAAGGACTGTAAGTTTCTGTGCTTAGCGGAGGGGAAAATGGACTCTATCTGAAAGGATCGATTTGTGATATCCCGTGTTTGTTGTTAGTGGACACAGGCAGAAATATAACTCTTTTAAGAGCAGACCTGGCCCATAAATTAAAGGAATGACTTATTTACATGACTCCAAACATGACTCTTAAGACTGCCACTGGTGAAAAAGCAAAGATACAAGGGAAACTTGATGTATCAATCGAATGTGGATCCAGAAAATACCAACATAGAGTCTACGTAGCTGATATCACAGATTCCTGTATTCTCGGCCTGGATTTTCTACAAAAATTTAAATTTACGATAGACTTGGAGAAGAACGAGATACGAACAGGAAGGGAGCAAATTCCTTTGCTATCAGTCAGTACACAACATCACAAAAGATCCTCTGACGGAAATGTAGAGGTCCTCTCTTGACGACTCTCTATTGAGGGCTGTGAACCTTGCTTGAATGCCGAGAGGAAGTTCGAAATGGAAACGGATATTTCCATGGAATCTTTAACCATGACAAAAGAGGATAGATGGTCTTTAAGTGAGATCCAAAAAGTGCAGCTGGAAGAACTAGATATTAGACCAATTCTGATGATAAAAATCTAAATTTGGTGGATTGACCATCTTGGCAAGAAGTCGCTTGGGAGAGTCCTGCAACCAAACGATACTGGGCTCTTTGGAACTCCTTATATCTTAAAGATGCTGTTCTAAATTGCAAGTTGGAGAGTAATGATGGTGGCTTTTATCAACTGCAAGTAATTCTTCCGAAGAGCAGAATTCAAGAAGTTCTGCGAAAGACTCATCACAGTGCAAGTGGAGGGCATTTTGGAGTAATGAAAACTTTAAGTAAAACATGAGCAATTTTATTGGGTTCAACTTTGTTCCGATGTTGACAATGGTGTAGAGAATGCCACACCTGCAGAGCCCGAAAAGGACCTGAAACAAGGACTAAAGGTCGCTTGCAGCTCTATAATGTGGGCACACCATTCGAAAAAATGGCTTTGGATATCCTAGGACCTTTTCCAGTAACAACAAAAGGCAATCATTATGTCCTAGCATTAATGGACTATTTTACCAAGTGGCCTGAAGCAATTCCCATTCTAGATCAGGAAGCCTCGACTGTAGCTGAAGAATTCTTATGAAGCTGGATTTCATGTTATGGCATGTCTATGATATTGCATTCAAATCAAGGTACAAATTTTAATTCTACTCTCTTTACGGAGCTTTGCAAACTTTTGGGAATTCTGAAAACCCGAATGACCATGTTGCATCCCGAGTCCGATGGCATGGTCAAGAGGTTTAATCTAACGATTTTAAATCATCCATCTTTATTTGTTTCGAAGAATCAGACTGATTGGGATACACATTTGTCACTCTTTCTCTTGGCCTATAGGAGCATGGAACATGAAGTGACCAGATTGACTCCATCAGAAATGCTTTTTGGTCGAACGCTATGTGATATTCTCTTTGTATGGCCTATTGAAATGCCTTCCTCACCGAATGAATACATGAAAAATTTAGAGGCACATTTGGAAAGCGTACATGCGTTTGCCTGAGAGCGAATGAAGCTGACCAGTGAATGAATGAAAACTCATTACGACTCCAGAGCAACAGATCAACTATCTAGTCCGGATGTATAACCCAAAGCGATGGAGAGGCCTGGGTCCCAAGTTACTACAGAACTGAGAAGGACTGTATAATATTGTCAAGAAACTGAATGATGTTGTCTACAGAGTCCAGAGGTTGCCCAACACCAAGCCAAAAGTCATCCATATTAATCGGCTATCTCCATACCGGGCCACTGATTATAGTTCTATGTAATGAGACTGCTGGGACGTGCAGTCTTTGAAGAGGGGAGCAGTGTTACAAAGCTATAAAGTTGTTTCCCTGAGATGCTAATCTTGGCAACAAACTTGGTGATGGATTTGGCAACCAATTTGGCAACAAAAGGAGTTTTCTAGAAAAACCCTGAACTCTGAATCTATTTCTACTGGCTTCATGAACTTTCTGGAGATTACGTCACTTCCTACATAATGACGTCACTTCCTGTTAAAAAAGTATAAAAGCAAGCCCTCGAGCCAAGAGGAGTCGGTTGGATTTTGATCAGCTAGCAAGCTGGTGAGCTAATAAGAAACCTTTGAGCGCTGTGTTGAGATTTATTGGCAATCTCTATTGTGAATTTTTACAAGTGCTATTTTAATACTTATGCTACGTTTCTTTTTCCTAGAATATTTGTAAAATAAAGATCTTTACTTTTTTAATCCTGCTTATTGGACTGCATTCACGTATACCCACAAGACAATTTTACTATTTTATGTATACTTCTTATACAGGGTGCCCACTAGTGTTACTTACACCCCCTCCTTTAATTTCGGAGTGACTACAACTATAGCCATGAAAGTGGTGTCTAGGTATTGTAAAGTGACTATGCTCTATGCCATGAGACTGTTTACAGTGCCTTCTGGTAATAAACTGGAATTAGTGTTCCTATCTCAAAAGCGGAATGATACAGGGGGAAAAAATCAATCGCGAAATTTTAGAGCTTCATCGATTTAGTACGAAAAGACATCTTATGGACATTAATACTAAGAATAGAACACTTAAAACATACATTTGTTTGCGATTTCTGAAACTGTGGCATCACAAAACCTGGACGAAAGTAAAAATTTTTTCGTTCGGACAAAAATGACCCCAATGGTCTTTTTCCTGTGAGGATATCTCAAACAGCATGTGCATGTGACCTCTCCAGTAACTTTGCAGGATCATCGACGACATACTACTGATGTTTGTGCCAGTGTGACACCTAATATGCTAAATAAAATATGCCTAATATGTTTTTTTTTCTCTTTCATTCCCATTTCGTCATGTTGTAAGAGTGTTGGAAATCGTGAACAAATAACTGAGATTTTAAGCATCCTGTTCTTAGCATTAAATGTGCACAAGGTTTTTTTGCACTAAATCGATGACACTGTACAACTTTATAATTGACATTTACCACTATCTTGTATTGTTTCTGAGGTAAAAATACTAACTCCCCATGCTGCTGCCAGGTGAAGCTGAAAGTGATCTCATGGTATAGTGCATAGCCCCTTTACTATACCTTGACACCACATTTATGATTATAGCTGCAGTCATTCTGAAATTAAGGGGGGGGGGTGTAAGTAAATTTAGTGGGCACCCTGTGCTCTATGCATAAAACATGCATCCTTTACCACCATTGTTTTAAAAATTTAATGATGGACTGTGATTAATATTCGGTGAGTCATGAAATTCAGAGACTGATTTGATCTTATTGAGCATAAAGCTAACTTCCTTTCTAGCAGCTGATGCTAATTAAGATGAAACTTTGTAACAGAAATATTGTAATAACTTGCAAGTAGGATTTGGAGCCAAGTATTTACATCATGTAATTATAAAGTTCATGGTGTCAATAATTAATTGCATGTAGTAAGGAATTGTATCAAAATTTGTCACTCAAATTAGTTGTCAGTTATTCTTTCAAATCAATAGCTGTATTTTTGTTGTTTCTTAAATATCAGTTTCTTAAAAAATTTTAATTTAAATTATTTGGTTAAAACTCCTAACATTTAATTTAGCATTGTTATACAAGTAAACATTTCCAGAATTTTATTTTTAAATTCTATCATTTTTTGAACTATAATTTTTTCTATGTAATTGATAGTGGTTTATTTTTAATGTATTGATTGGTATTGGTTGCAGTTATGTGAATTGTTTTGGTCTTGGCATATTTTTTATAATTTTCAAATTTACTACCTGTACTGTTATAGTTTTAAATATTCTTATTTTATACAGGGTACTAAAAAGGGATTTCTTTGTGAAGTAAAGGTTTTCCTAATTATTTTGGGCATGCACTACTCAACAAGTACAATATTTTTATGATGTTGTGATCTTCTGTCAGTATTAAGCTTGATAAAATGGTTCATATAAGACTATAACTATGCATTTAAAAACACAGTGCTGGTCTTCATTTGCTCCTAAAATATACAAAATGATTTTCTTTTGTGTTGTCACCAAAATCATGAAACTTTCATTGTGTGAATTCAATTTTATGTTTGCTTATGCTTAAGAATGTATTACTAATTTTTCTTGTGATGTTACAAGATTTTTAAATTAAAAAATAAATAAATAAAACTCCTGCATTGATCTGTTTTTTCTTAATCATGGGAATTCAAAAGTTTTAATTATACTTTGCTCTCTTGTTTTTCTTTCACTCTTTTGAAAAAGAAATTTTAATATAATTTTTTCCATGGCTTTAAAATGGAATAAATGGTGTCCTTATATTCTGTGGAGAATAGAGCCAGCCACATAAATGGGAAATTTTTGCTAGTTAGAAAGCTTGCATTTTAGGCATAAATGAAGAAGATATTTACTGCATGGCTTTGTAATCAAAATCCTATCGTAAGAATTTTTGTTTCATATTCTAATTTCAGTGTAATTATGAAAATGATTATTTCAATTCAACCATTTAGCTTGGTCTCCATTTAAAATGTCTTCATCATACATTGAGAAGGGCGCATTATTCAGTTTTAAATATTGTACTTCGCAAGAAATTTGTGTTTGGAATATGGCTGTACTTGGTGAATATGATATAAAAATTCTGCCAAAATATGAATATGCTCTTTAAATCATATAATCGCTGATGTATAAAATTTTTGTCGCTTTTTGTATATCCACTTATATACCGTATATAAAAAAATAAATTATTTTGAAAGTGCTTAGATTCGTTGTATTTTTGTATCATACTGGTTCTGGGTCTTTTGATGAATATTTTCCTCATTAAACTTTTAATGTCATTATTCTTAATATTTTTTTCCTTTACACTTGAAATTCATTCATCTGCCGAAAAATGTGCTATAATCATACATGTTGTGTATGATTTGCAGTATTGCTGTAGATGCAAGCTATTCTGATTGCTTTCTAGTCTTAATTATTTTTATTTTTGCTTTTCAGAAAATGGGGAAATAAAGTCAATTGCATCAGAAGACTTGAGAACTTCAGATGCAAATGAAGATATTTTTAAACCAGATACTACACTGACAAACGATACTTCTGATAGTATAATGTGCTCACCAAAAAGTTGTGAATCAGTTTGTTTAACTTCTTCCACTGTATTAATAGAAACAGAAGATTCGGAATTAAATGTAACAATTTTGCATTCTGGTGAATCAAAGAGTGAATCTGATCTTTCCTCTGATGTTAAGCCAAAACTGAATAAGGCTCTTTCTGAAAGTAGTTTAAATGAAGTAAAATCTGAACAGATTCAACGCTCTCTATCATTACAAAATGCTGATAATAATAAAAATGGAACTATTTGTGATAATGATAATTTAAGTGATCAGAACTCATCAACATCTACAGAAAAACTGCATAATTCCTGTCAGGGTTTGGAAGAAGATAAAACTAGCTGTTTGCATGAAAGCGAATTGTCCTCAGTGGAGAAAGATGTTGCTGAAGTTTCTTATCAACCGGATAATGCAGATACAAAAACCAATATGGGTGTTGAGTTGCTCATACTTGAAAAAAATGACCAAATATCAACTGATTGTACTGATGAGTATGTTTTTTTTAAATTTATTTTTTAAGTTACATACTTTTTAAAAATTTGTTTAAGTTAGCAGGTGCTCTCAGTTTAAAAGTGATGTTTGCAAATAAATATTTTGAATTAGATTAGTGTTTTTAAAGATATTTTATAATTTAAGTATGAGTAGGTATAATTTTTTTAAAACTACAAACTAATGTTGTTTAAGTTGCATGTTTAATATGGAGTTTTGTAGAAATTGCTATTAGTTCATAGATGTTAAAAGCTGGTACGCATGTGCATTTTAAAATTCACAAAAACATTGTAGTAAATGTTACTTTCATTCTAGGCAATATAGTTCCTCCCTGTGAAAATATCTTAGATGAATTAAGAACCCTGTCAGGATTTTGTTTCTAAACCTATTAAACATCATGAACTCTTTTTTTTTAATTAAAATGATTTATCTTTCTGATGCATCTTTTCTATGTGTGGAAATTTTCCACATATGCTTATATTTTAAAACCAGCTACCTTCACTGACTCATAATTTCTTAAGCACTTTTACTGCTGTGAGCTAGAATTTAATCACTCTTAAGCTATCAACTGTAAAACAGAGAAGATTTAAGTGTGGGAATAATTCAGGGCAGTTTTTATTTGAAGTCAAAACTGCGGTTTGTCAATCAAAACAAGATGCAGGTGGTTCTCCTCCCCCATTCTTTCTGTTCCTGTCCCTCTATGTATGTATTTTTTAACATAACATTACTCTAATATCCTCTGTTGATCAATTAATGTAATGTCCAAAAATTTAGTATGTTGAGGGCAATAATCAAAATTAGAGACTCAGATATAAACTTAACTATGCTGTAAAAAATGTGCATCTTTTCTGTACTATTGTGCAAAGTGTTATCCATTTATTTGATACCAAAGGTGTCTGAAGCTCCAAAAAAAAAAAAAAAAAAAAAAAAAAAAAAAAAAAAAACGGGACTCGCAAGTGAACCCTATGTTGTAAATTGAATAGGTCCATGGGACTCGCTGGAGAGTCCCATAATAGCCAATGTGTCAGACTTTTGTCTGATCATAAAAGTACATTTTTATTTGGAACTTATTCCTGTTTGGACTTGGATAGTGAGACTGTCAACAATATTTTTTAAATTCAAAATAACCTCTTTTATTGCTTTTTCCATTTCACAATGAACTTTTAATTCTTATTCAAAATAAATTCTTAGAGAAATAAAAATTAAAGAAATGTAATATTACTTTCTCCTAATACATAAATGGGTACATGGTCTGTAGTCATCGAAGACAAGTTCTTTTGAACTTTTCTCATCTTGATTGTCTATCGGTGTTTTAAAAAATTTAACAAGCTTTGGAAATTTAGATATTAGTTCTATCAGCCAAAAAGATTGAAGAATGTATTCATGAGCTGCATTCTTTATAATAGCACTTTACTTTCATACCTGTCTTATTTTTGTTTTAAAAAATTGGGTAGTGTAAAGTTAAACTTGCATTCTATAAAGGTTTTGAAATCATCGAGTGACAATTTCTCCAAGCCTGTAAGAGAAATAATCATTCTTAAAACAATGTACTTCTGAGGAGAAGGGTGTATTTTCAAAAGGATACCCTGTCAGGGTTCGTACTCCTCCTGAAATTCCTGAAAAACTCCTGAATTTTGCTTTTTTTTTCTAAGGGCCCTGAAAACTCCTGAAAATTGTGTTTTTTATCCTAATATTTCTTTTTGTATCCTGAAAAATTACACTCGAAGAGAAAAATATAAAAATATGACGTTTCCGTTTTTGCTTATTGATAGAAAGTCGCTAGAATCCGGAATTCTTATTTCTGCCCGTACTTAGCGCCGAAAGAGTCTACCGCGGATGTTCCGAGTCACCGCAATCGGGAAAGATGGGAGAATTGATATTTAGTATACTTTTTTGCTAATTTTATAAAAATTTCCACACTACCCCCTTCTCCCCTAAATTGATTTTTTTCACGTTATCTCCTGAATTTTCTGTACTGTACTCCTGAAAAAATCCTTAGAAACTCCTGAATTTTACTGTCATATATACAGTATGAACCCTGCCTGTGTAAAACATTCCTTAATAATTAACTGCTTTTTAGGTTGTTTAGCATGCTCTTATTGATGTATTCTTACTTTTTAAACCCTGACACACTTCACTTACATGAATCTGAACTGAATAGATATACCAAGATACAAAGTGCAGTAAAAACTAATATGGTTTTTTAGCAACAACTGGGAAGCAATGAGCAGTTGACCTTTTATAATTAGCAAAAGAGGCTGATAAATATTTTATGTGGTATTTTTCAGATGTCTTGTGATACACTAGATTTTTTTAAAAAGTTTTCTGTGGTTATATATAATGTGTGAACAGTTTACCAGTTATCTCCTTGAAAAGTTAATTCTTAATACAGTAACATTTTACTATTGAAGCAATTTTTTCCTGTAGTTTCTGTATCTCTTATTCCTGTTTCTAAAGGTTAGAAAAGGTTGTTGAAAGCACTATTCCACCATCTGAAAAAGAGAAAGAAGTAGCTTGCATGATTCAAGAATCTACTATTAATCCATCAGATGTTTCCCATTCTGTAGAGCAAGATCCTATAGCAGGTAAAAAGAAATTAGTGTTTTTACATAAATTTTTCAAATGTAGTTTTATAACATGTTTCTGAGGCAGTGTTGGTATATTTAAGAAAGAAATTGATTACAAAAAAGAAAATACAGAAGAAGTAAACAATAGTAATAACAATATACCTTTTGTGCGCAATGCAACAGCATCCAGTTATTGCATCAACAATATTGTCAAAAATCAACTAACCAATTGCGATACAATCAAACAACAAAAATCATGCTTTAATAAAAATTAAAACACATTAAAAGAAAATAAATAAAATGGAAATAATGGAAGAGAACTCGAATGGCGAACTTTTTCGAATTGCCATCCGCCATAGGAGTTCTAATATGGATAAATTTTCTGTCAAGAAAATGATTAAACAGTCAAAAAATATTCCCTCTGTGGCCTGAATTTATCCAATAACTGAAATAAAGGAAAAACCCCTTCTTAAATAAGAAAAACTTCATACAGTCTTTTTTAACAAATCCAACCGAGAGAATAAAGAAAGTAATCAACATTACCCTCTGCCAAAATAGAAGTAAGAATGACGCCTTCGAGAACATACCAAAAACAAAGGATATTGGGTCTAGAAGCTAGCAAACCTAGCTCCATCTATTGTGAAAAATTTTAACCAAATTAACAGAAGTTAAGTTATTAAGTTTAAAGAAATTACTTGGGTAGCCATTATCTTTTAAATTATTATTTAAATGATCTAAAGCTGTGATGAAAGATGAATGGTTATTACAAATATTTTTTATTCTATTAATTTGAGAATAAATGGCATTTTTTTAGTATTTTAAAGTAAAGATTAGTTTGATAGTCACAAAGTGTACTAGCTTTAAAATTAGTCTTTTCTTTTATCATAAATGCCAATAGAGACACCTGAATCCAAAATTTCAATTACCAGATCCAAAGAATTGCATTTGTTAATTTCATTATTGGTTTTGTTTAATTTAAGCTCTTCTGGATAGCAATTATATATAGATTCAAAATTATAAAAATTAAACTCAATTAGGTCATCAATGAAACAATAACCGTAAATAAGTTCATTCTTAATTAGTTCTCTCTCAAATGAATGAAACAATATATTAGCCAATGCACTAGAAAAACAACTACCCATAGGAATATTTAATATAGACCCCCCCCCCTTCTACTCAAAAGACAATTTTTGTCTTTTAAGAATGGCATCTAATCAAATAAATGGAATACTTCTTTATTCAGCAACAGATTTATGACTGAATAATTATGATTGAATTATATTATTATATAGCTTCTTTATATGTTTAAAATAGTTTGTTTCAATTATTTTCTATTAAATTGAGCTATTGTAAGTTTGGCCTAACAAAAAAATTGCTGATTCAAACTCAGTTTGTTTCATTATTCATTATGATTCCTTTGTAAAGAGAGAGAGAAAGGTATAAATAAGATTTGTTTTGCGATAAATATTACTGATTTGAAGAGATTATTTGTTATAAAAATTCTCTTCTAATCATTTCCATCCTAGAATGATTTTAGGCTTTGACAGAAAGGATATTTGCATGTGTGTGAAATGGAAAAGACGGATGGATATGTTTTTGTAGATGAAAAAAAAAAAAAAAAAAAAAGCCTATTTGGGCTCATTTAATTAAAAGAAAATGAATTACATTGGAAATATATAATACTCTGAGTTATGCATTGCAATGATATTCTTTTATTTTACAAATGTATTGCTACCTATAGAAAAAATATTATATTAGTTACTGGCATAAGTTAATTATTTTGATAGTTGACTCCTCACAATTACTTTTTCCTAACAACTTACACTGCTGAGCTGAGTTATTCAGCTATCACCTTCAGTGGTACAATTTGCTGTAACCAGTTATCATAATCGCATATTTAAAATGAGTCGATTTGTAATCAAAATATTGACCATTGATGAATTTCTATATGAAGAAAAGGATGATTTGGTCACAGTACATAAAATTTTCATGAAAGTCCACTTTTAATAGAGATGATTTGTTCATATAAGATATTATTATTAATGACCAAAGAGAGCTTTCCTCTATTATAGGAATTCCTTGTAATATCACTGGAACTAATTAACCTTTTAGCAGTTATTATGAGCCACTTTTGTGCATGCTGTGTATTTGCTAGAAGTAGTTTCAAGATTGTACTTATCCTGTTTTTGAACAGAAAATTACAACCTTAATTTTTGATTATTTTGTTGACATGAATTGACAACAAAAGGATCAAAATCGATCAATTATGTAAACAAAAAAATTTAATATTTTTGTTTGTATAATTTTATTGTACAGTCTGACTTATTTATATTTAATCAAACCTAACAGTTTATTGTAAACTCATTAACAACACACGCACACACACTGCTATGTGAAATTCATTTAACTCCTATTGTAAAGCGATTTCTTTCACACTATTTTTAGTGTAACAGATACAATGTTAATAGACTGTCCTATAATTTGGCAGATCAGTGTAAAATAAATGTAGGAAGTAATTTTACAGTTTGATGTCAATTTCGATGTTGTTCATTATAGTTTTTCATGAAGTTTCATTTTGTATTGATATTCATTTTAAAAGCGTTTGTGCCTAGCACTTGATGAATTGAATTTTGTTTCTTATGTAAAGTTGGTAAAATGGTTATAATGTTATCCTGCATATTAAAATAAGGTGACACTTTGTTGCTTCAATTTTATTTCCATACAGATACAGCTGCTAGTAATTCCAGTGTATGTGAAGCTGTTCAACCAACTGAAGACAATGAAAAGGTAGAAATTCTTGCATCTCCAAGTTCTGAATATGAAGTGGATTCTGATTTTAAGAGAGAGTCTACAAACAAGTAAGCACTTTGTCAGTAACATGAAAAAATATGCAGAACATTTTATGATTTTATTTCATTGAATTCGTTTTTTTAAAGTTTAATTACCAAGCAGACATGTTAAAATTTAAATTTTAGCATATATATATATATATATATATATAATATGTGTGTGTGTGATAAATTCAATTTATCCATGCCTGCAAAATTCTTTTTAATGCTGCTTTATTTTTTAAAAATACTTTTCAAATGGTAATGCTGTACCAAATAGCATTCAGAACTCCCAAACGCTCCTGTTAAAGCAAAAATGAGAGGAATTCCTTTTTCTTGCACATAAATCCTTGTGGGTGCGTTCTCTTGGTTGTCTTTTTGTCTTTGTCTCCTTGACGAAGAACACATCACTTTGGTTAGTCATCATGGGTATACCATATAACTTAAAAATCATCTCTAACATTTAGGTTTCTTCCTAATGAGAACAATAAAGATGTTCAACTTTCTCCTTCTTTTCCCAAATTTTATATAATAAATTAAATCAAAGATTTTAGATAATAAGAAACTTCTTTTATTATTTAAATAAGTTACATTAATTTTTAAAATAGTTGATGTTCTGCATCAATATCCATAATTTTAAATTTGAACAAAACCTGAAATATTTTGATTTAAAAATAAAATCCTCAGACCTATATAATACAATATAATTCTGCACTTAGCATTATTAGTTAGCATGGCTAAGATAAATTGATAATTGCAAGTTATTGTGTATTCTTATTTTTGAAAAAGTTTTAAAATGATAATTATCTAAATATTAGTACAAAATAGAAACATAATTTATATTGTAAACAATAATTAAATACACGGAGGAAAGGGGAAAAAACTGGGATCATTCATTAACCCATGTTTTTATATTATTAGTCTGATGAAGAGTTGCATTAATTGTTCTAAAATGATAATATGATATTCAATGAGGATGCCAAATGATTAATATTGATAATCACATTCATCAAAAGCTGATTATTAATATAAGAAATGTCCAAAGTTTTCTTTGAGTACAATTTGTCATATTTTATTGCATGTTGATTGGTGTGATGCGAATTAATTTATAGTAATATAATTTTATTTTTAAATATTTTCTAGAAGTCAGTATGATTGAATCTGCAAAATGTAACATATTTTTAATCAGGTTCTTTTATGAAATTGATAATTTTTTTTAACTCCATGTGTTCTTACTAATTATATATTTTGATTGAATAAAATGATAGTTTAAAATTTATTTTTTGGTAGGGAAGAACAAATTGAAGAAGATTGTGTTGATAAGGCTATTTTAGAAAGCAGTTTCAAAGATTTGGAGAAATCTGTCTCTGATTATAAGGTTGCCAATATCTATGAAAAAAATGTTATTCCTAATGAACTAGAATCTAGTGACACAGATTTATGCAGTGAATCGGAGCTGAAATCTGAAGCAAGGTGTTCATCACAACTATTTAATTTAGAAGTTGCTGAAGAAACAAGTTTCATCTTGGAAGACAAGAACGTACCAGCGGTAGTTTCTGATAGTTTAAATTTAGTTACTCCTGATGCAGATGAACAATCTACTACTAAATCAAATTTGCAGCAAAATTCAAACCATTTAACTTATCTTTCTGTTAATGAACCTGTGCAAACATCTAGTTCTTATGAAAAAAATATTGGTATTAATGGCAAAGAAATCCTTAAACCTGAAGAAAGTGGAACTCCCAAAGAAGATGTTTGTAAAAAAGAAGATATATCTCTCCCGCCTACTATTAATCTCTGTAGTAGTGATGCTAAGGTAGTAGTTGCAAAACATGATATGAATTCTTGTACTAAGACAGAAAATGTAGATGTGGCCAAAGACATCAAAGGTGTTTGTGATTCAACAATTGAACAAAATGTAGAATCAAGTATTAATGATCAGGCTCAAATTATTTTAAGAAGGAAGGTATGAAATATTCTATGAACAATTCTTTCTTTTGTATTTTATACTTGGCATTTCTTTTGTTTTACTTATTTTTTGTTTTCCATGCTATAGATAATAGAAATACATATAGTATATTACATTTACTAGGTAGTAAAAATCGTATTTCATCTGATTCTAGCTGAACATTGTGAGGTCTGTTTCTAATAGTCTTTATGTACCTTCAAAATGGGGCATTAATTTAATAAATCACATTAAAAAATGTTTAAAAAAAAACCCTGTTATGTAACAAAATTTTATTATTTGAATCATAAACCAATGCTACTTGTTATATATTTTAATTTTTACATGGTGAAAATGAATTTTTTAATTGGAAGTATCTCTTTATGTTCATATTTTTTTATGCTTGAAGCATTTTTAAAATTTTTGTTTGAAAATAAAATTACACTGTAATTTTGTAACAATAAGTTATCTGAGTGTGAAAACTTTCACTAATGGTTTTTATTTTTATATTATAATTTATTTTGTTCGAAAAATTATTCCTGCTGTATTACTTGTCATAATAAAAGAATGAGAGAATAAAGGATAAATAAGGACTGAGAAATAAAGGACTTATTATACTTTTGAGAAGGGTTGGGGGGGGGGTATGTAATCACTGTAGAAGAAAATGAAAAATGCCAGAAAAGTGAAGTCCTAATGGTTCTGAAAGACATACCATATTATTTGATTATGAAAATAGACAATAACTTCTTCCATTATTGATAAAATGGAGCTATTTAGAAAAATTGACTGTTCTGTCTTTAAAAAAATTTCTTTTTGAAGGAAAGCATGATTTTATATCCCTCTTTTGTAACACATTAATTAATTTTGGTAGGAAACATTTATTTTGTATTATTTGTAAAATAAAAAAAACTTATTTTTTGCATCATGTAATGATTTATGTTGTCCATCAAGTTCTTTAAAATTCTATATTTTTTCAAATAATTTTCAATTGCTACTGGGGGAATACTTTTTATTGTTTGAAATTACTGTATTGGAGCTTATATTGATCTTTAAATTTTTACAATATTTATTGTAAAACTTTGCTTATAAAAATATTGTTAAAGTATTTCCAAAAATATTTTTTATTATTGTTATAGAGCATACTGAAGAAACTTTAGTGATATCTTTGAATGTGTCATAAAACTCTAGCAGTTTATTGATATGATGTACCACTTAATTTATTTTTTATAGGAAAGGCCACCTGGTGTGCATGTTAAAAGAGCAAATGCTCTAAATAATGCTTCACAAAGAATAAAGCAAAAGACTCTGAAAAAGACTAGAAAATTTGTTATTGATGGAGTAGTTGTTACTACAACAACAAGCAAGGTGATTTATGGAGATGAAGATAAGCAGGTGAAAGAAGATCATGTGTTAAGGTATTTATATTGCCAAATTATCAAATTTCCATGTGTTTATATTTTCTTATTCTGCAGATATAGAGTTTTATTAAAATTTGCAGCAAAAAAATTGTGTTCAACCTAATGATTATGAATATTATGATCTTAAACTGGTATATATATATATATATGGTTAATGGCTATATAATTCTATATAATCATTGAAAGCAAGCCATAATGAAAACTTAGCAGACTGAAGAAACATTTATAGAGTTTCGTTGCCATACAAAGCACTTACCTACTTTTGATTCATACCTAATTAATATGTGCTTTTCTTGTTTTTAAACTGTAGTTATTTAGATGAGATCATGTAATTAATAATGATATTTTTTTTCCTCAATAAAAAATTGTTTGTAGTTTTGCATGCATTTTGGTTCGAAAATATCTGAAAATCTTGCACTTTGAAGGCATATATATGGCTTTAATTTTGCACATGATTATTTGTTTAAGTGCTTAGTAAGGTATTTCCTGAATGATCTTTCATTAAATGTTTGGTTTCTTGATTTTTCCCAGGAAACTGGAGTTAAGAGAGTTAAAAATGTTACAAAAGCTTGAAACCAAGCAATTTCAAGATTTAAGTGCTAAGGCAGTGGCAGCTCGTGAACAATCCGAGAAACGTTATGAGCAGGAAATGGCAGTAAGTGATTTATTTCATTTTATATTTTAGTTTTTATGTAGTATTACCTAGGCAGAAATTAGTTTTTATAAAAATTAAGATTGAATGTTAATTATGATTCAGTTATTCGTTTTTACTGAATAATGAATAAATTACTGCAGAAATTTGAATACAATTCTAAGTAAAAGCATTGTTAAAAAATTGTTTGAAAATATTAAGTATTATATTCTACAAAAGGTCGCCTTTTTAAAAAAAACTTTATAATAATTCAGTTAACATTATGTTGTAGCTATCTAGCTCTGCTGGAGGTTTTTTGTAATATTCTTTTGATACTGTTGTGATTACATATTTGAAAGCTTGGTTGCTGTGTTCTCCTTACTGTGTTGAGAACTAACATCAATTTATCATTTATTTTTTCATTGTTTTCTGTCTGTTGAAATGTTTAAATAATCTTTCAGTAATGAGCTAACTGGGTAAATTTATGATGTAGTGACATGAGTAATAGCTTTATAATTTTACACAAAAATTACATAGAATCTATAAACATCTTGAGTATTATATGCCTTCTGAGATGAATGAAAACAATGGCCCCTTTCAAAAACAGAAGGGATCATCTTATTAGAAAGCAAAGAAAATGAAACGGTTAAGGGGTTAAAGTTGTATGCATTTATGTAAAAGAGAATTTATTTAAATTAAGCTTTTTAGTTTTTATACCACAAAACTAGTAGCAAAAGAATTTTTATTAATTTGTTAATGTATGTATAGTGCTGAAGATAAACTATAATGGCAACAAAATTTCAACTGATCTGGAGTAATATTAGGACTTATGTAACCTTTTTTAAGCCTCAGAAAGATTTTAGAATCTCAAAACTTCTTCAGTTTTTTTTTTTTTTATTTGATATTGCTTTAAATGCTGAATTCTACATATAGTTCCTTGTACTTCCCTGCTTTTCAGCTTAGTGTTAAGGTAATAAATAAAATGTTTTAGGGTTTTAAATTATTACATTTAATATATGGAATTATTAAAATTAGTGCTTGTGTATTATTTAAAGCTGTAGTTTTGACTTTCATAAGTAACAACAGTAAAAGAAAATAAAAACATAAATATATATTAAAAGAAAGCAAAAAAATAAATTTTAGTGCCTTTCAGTTCAGCATTAATTTTTACTAATTCCTCACTTAATTCTGATGAATACAAAATTTGCTTGAATTTAAGATTTAAACTCAAATTATGCATAATAAAAATCTATATTCACTGATGAAGTTTTAATTTTTCCTTTTAAAATATTTTTATTTATTTGTTAATCTATATATTAATATGTGAAGAGAAAACTTTGTACCCCTTTTTAAACAAATTGTGCTCACGGAGGAGAGTGAGATTTGGCATAGTTAAAGTTCATATGGAGAAGGAGTGCAGAAAGATAAAATTTATGTAATGCTGATAGAACTTATAGGTAATTTTCACCATTTTGTGGCTGCGTGCCGGTTTTCCGGAGTTTGCTGATCGTTGGACACGGCTATCGTATTGCACTACGTCGATGTTGTCGCAGGCTGCACTCACTGGTTCCTGATTGTTCCTGGGTCTGTCCTCCCTTGAGGAGCTTATGCGGAGTGGATGATTTGTAATTGATTTAATCCCCCCTGCTGTGAAATCCACTCCAAGAGGGAGTTTATTTGGATTATTTATAAAAAAAAACTCAACGGAGTGAAATACAAAATGCGGATGATTTAAATCTGTCAATGTCAAGCACATATTAGTCTGTGGTCAAACAGCATCACAGAGTAGAGATTGTCTGTGCAGAAAGATAAAATTTATGTATAATGTGCGTTACAAGTACATTAAATTAAATAAAATAAAACATTTATTGTTTATGTTCGTACACTGTAAAAAATTAGCGGAGTAAATGATTTGTAATTGATTTAATCCTCCCACAGTGAAATCCACTCCAAGAGGGAATTTATTTAGATTATTTATAAAAAAACTCTTTGGAGTGAAATGCAAAATGCAGATGATTTAAATCTGTCAATGTCAAACACATATTAGACTGTGGTCAAACAGTCGCACTGAGTAGAGATTGTCTCTAAGGAATTTATATATAGTATGTATTACTAATACATTAAATTAAATAAAATAAAACATTCATTGTGTACATTCATACTGAATGTCAAACACATAAAAGTCTGTGGTCAACTGTCGGACAACATTTATTTTTTTAACCGCACGTTTTTTTTTTGTTTCAATAAAAAATAACCTCAATAACGTTCAAACTTAAAAATTTAATGAATTACGGTCAAGTTTCGACCGCTGGGTGACCTCTAGTTAATATCAATGTACTTAATTTGATAATTTAAGCAAATTATTTAACCTTGGTTGTTAATAATCAAATGTTACTTGTTTCTTATTTTTTTTTTAGCTTAGTATTGTTAGCCAGATTCATTTTAACTTGAAGTATTTTTAATTGTTTATATTTGAATTTTCAAATTATATCTATTCATATTTATGCCATATTCTCTTTAAGTGTTAATGTTTTACCACATCCTGTGAAATATCTTCCTTACTAAGGGGCTTTGATTATATATTTCATTTACTATGTGGCATGATCTTCTGCTCATATCTGAATAAATAATTGTTCTTATTAATGTGATTAAAATGCAGTGTAGCTTGTTACTTTTTGCATTTAACCGTTAACAGACCAAATTCAGATCAAGGTTAATTTTTAATTACTTTTTCCATATTTCACCTTCTAATGCTTTGATGTAAAGATGTCAATCATTAAAATATGAATAAAATTTTTTATATATGGGTTTTATAATGTTCCCAATTGGCCACTTCCGATTAAGCTCATTACACTGATACTCAAGTGGAAAACAGTGGCGATCATACTGCATTTTTTTAAAAATAAGTAAAGTATTGTAAAAAATATTTTCATAACTAAGCACACATATGAATTCAGTTGAAAATTTATGAATTGAAATTAATAAAAAATATATTTTGCACAAAAGCGTGTAAAAAATGAAAATTTATAATGGTATCCTTTGGCACTCTGAGAAGTAGTTCAAATGCAATACCCTTTTTTTGCCCTTATTGTACTGTAATTTGTATTTTCTCCAAATTATGCATATTTACCCAAGTTGTTACTATAAGGCAATGACTATCACTTTTCAGCTGCAATATACAACCAGTAATTTCTGGTCATGTTTGAAGTTCATCCTTTTTTTGCCCCAGTTCGTTAAAGAATAATTGTGACTTTTAGACGAAATTCCAGATGAGCAAGTTGGTTATGTTTCCCTGAGTCTGCTGTATGCAATAGCCATCCAGAAACAACTATATTTAATACATTTGCAAATAAAATAAACTACCATTTCTTTTTGTGAAGTTGTAACGGTAGTTTCTCACATTTTATACAATTGATAAACCCCACCTACCCCAGAATTATATCTATGAATCCAATTTCGTTGTTCTATGCCTACCTTTTTCTTCTGTGGATGGAAATATCATTTAATTAGCTAGATTGGGAGGTGAAAATATTAGAATAAACAATCACTACAGAATTATCATTCCGGCAATACATACACTATATGCCCAAAAGTATCGGGACACTTTCAGATTTTCAAATTTTTTAGAATTTCTTTGGAAAAGTTTAACTGACTGCATTTAAACTTCGACCATGTGAAGAATAGGCTGTAACTCACATTTTACTTTGAAGATTTGGTCCTGAGGGCAATTAGGGGACCATCTACAAACTGATGAAGACAAAACCTTTTTTGGCTCACCCCGCTTCACAGAATACTGATAACCATTTCTGAAAGTTTCATCTTGTTACATTTAATGTGCATAATATTTACAGAAAGTTTCGTAAACTCAGCACAAATATTTGAGAAGATATAAAGTTTTTTTTAAAAAATCTCAAATTTACCTGCCTGTTTTTTGGTTATAACATGCAGAGTTTTCTGTTATAATATACGAAATTTACAGAAAAAATGACAATATGTTAGAGAAGCATTTTGTAAAGATTTGGAAAAAATGTTTTGAATATTACAGGAAATATGAGCATTTTTAGTAAATAATGTTTTACTGCACATGCGCAAACATAGCATAATTTTTCTTTCACAACTTTAAAGCGAGATATACAGGGCAACTTATGTAAAAAATTCAGTTCAATATCATTAGTTTTCAGAAAGATATCAGCATTACAACGAGCAAAATGTTGGTTCCTGTCGAAGAGAAGCTAAAAGATGAGGGGTTGTACACATTTTTTTTTAAAACTTATATTTTTGAGTAGTTATATTGAATTGTATAGTGGTTAGAATTTGCTGAATACCCATGAACACTTATCAATTATGTGCATAACTTAAATTCCAGCTAATTAGGCACTATAAATAACAAAAATTTTATTACTTTAATTATATTATTTAGATGATTATTAACAGGTAACATATTGTTACAATTTTACGGCCAAACAATATTTTTAAGTATTCTTCTTTTATGGCCAAACGATTTTTTTATCTAATTAATTTCTTTTCTTAAAATATTTTAATAATTCTACAAATATATTTTTTTATTCTTTACAAATATTACAAGTGTTCATGGGTATTCAGCAAATTCTAACCACTATACAATTCAATATAAGTATTCAAAGATATAAGTTCAAAAAATATCAATTTGTGTACAACCCCTCATCTTTTAGCTTCTCTTCGACAGGAGCTAAAATTTTGCTCCTTGTAATGCCGATATCTTTCTGAATACTAATGATATTGAACTGAATTTTTTTATAGAAGTTGCCCTATATATCTGGCTTTAAAGTTGTGAAAGAAAAAATTACGCCATGTTTTACGTATGTGCAGTAAGACATTATTTACTAAAAATACTCATATTTCCTGTAATATTCGAAACATTTTTTTCCAAATTTTTACAAAATGCTTCTCTAACATATTGTCATTTTTTTCTGTAAGTTTTGTATAATATAACAGAAAACTCTGCATGTTATAAGCAAAAAAGAGGCGGGTAAATTTGGGATTTTTTAAGAAAACCCTTATATCTTCCTAAATATTTGTGCTGAGTTTACAAAAATTCCTGTAAATATTATGCACATTAAACATAACCATTTCTGAAAGTTTCATCGTGTTATCAGTATTCAGTGAAGTGCGGTGGGCTAAAAACATTTTTGTCTTCATCAGTTTGTAGAAGGTCCCCTAATTGCCCTCGGGACCAAATCTTCAATGTAAAATGTGTAATAATCTATTCTTCAGATGGTCAGTCAGTTAAACATTTCTGGAGGAATTCTAAAAAATGTGAAAATCTGAACATTAACTTCCGACACAGATAGAATTTTTTTCCGCCAAAACTAAAGCATTAACCTTTTAAAATCAGAAGAGGATTTCCTTTCCTGAATGGTAAGAGAATTGACATGAAACTTTGATGAATTATATCAAATGCTCTTCTTATTTATTTAATTATATTTTATATGTTATTAGTAATTTGAACATTTTTAACTATGTGTACGGATTTTTAGAAATTTTGGATCATTTTTTAATTTTTTAGGAATTTTTATGCTACTCACAAATTTAAAATGTAAAAAAGCCCATTTTTAAGAATTTCTGTGCATTGCCCATTTTATATCTGAAGCCTAATTTGTATATCAAAAATCAAGCTTACTTTCAATTATAATTAACAATTTTTTCAAAACAATATGAACAATATTTTATTTCTAAATAAATTTTCAATTCGATGTTCCCTATTGGGAACATTGGCCTGTAAACAGTTGAAGATGTTTTCATTTAAATTATTTTTCAAATTATTCTTGCATAAAATCTTATATTTTCTTTTAAGACGCTGATTCGCGGATATGATGCCGATCTGGAAGCTTTAGTTAGACAACAAAAACAGCAGTTGGATAGAGCTGAGCAACAGCAAGAAATTGATCTCAAAATAGCATCCAAGAAAGTTAGAGCAGAACAGGTGATGAACCAAAATTATTCCATCATTACAGAAATTTTTAGTTTTATATTTACTGTATTAGCAACTTTTAATGTTATCCCATTGTAGCTTGCTTATTCTCTTTACATGAAATGGTAAAAGAGTCAGTGTTTGGCAAACATAATTATTGGAGAGCGTGTTAACTAATTTTTCATGTTATAACTATCCAACAAATGGCTAATTTAATTTCTTTCTGTGACATGTATGTGTAATTCATTGCAAATGAACTTATTGTAACTTTTATTATTATTTATTTTTAAAATCTGAATAAAGATTTAAATTCTGTATCCAGAATTATTCATGCATGAATCATCTCAAAAATTAGTATGTTATATGTCTATCAAGATTTAATATTTCTTATGCAGACGACTTTCCAGCAATTCTTTCATAAATAATAAAAAATAAGCACACAACCATGTTTAATAATTTTAGCTAATACTTCAGATTTTGATTTACATTCAAAAATTGATACTTAACAGTTTTGATACTTAATTATGTTTCTGTTAGTTAATATTTTTTACTTCTTGATCCATCTTTTTCTCACTTAGAAGACAGTTAGGAACCTTAAAGTATTGATAATAAGATAAATATCTTAAATCTGTTAAATACTTATCTTTTGTTATACAGTAAAACTGACATATTATTATTCTTTCCCTACAGAATAAGTCTACTACACATCAGTGTTCAAATTATTTGTAACTGTCTCTTTAGTAATACTCAGGAGTGTTATTTGTAACAAAGTAATTTGTGTATTTAGGATCGAGAATTAAGAGCATTTAGAGAAAATTTGAAGCATGAATTGAAACTTCTAAAACATGAAATTGATTTATTGCCTAAGGAAAAACGAAAAGATGCCTTCAAAGAGAGAAAGGAAAAGCTTGATATTGAACATTCAGAAAAGGTAAGTGAAACTGTTTTTCCCATACTTTAATTCAAATTCAATTAGGTTAGTAATACCATCTGTTTTCTTACACAAAAGTTTTCATTTATCATTTTGACTTTTTTTATGATTAATCATAAGGAATTAATTGTTTGAGTATTCTGTTATATGATGAAAGATGTTTTGTATATATGGTGAGTAATATGCGTATGGAAATTATTGTATCTCTAAAATAAATACGAATTAAGGGAAGTTTTAATTGTGAAAGAGTTAAAGAAACAAAAATAATAAATAACAATGAGGAGTAAGAATCCGGTGGATGACATCATCAGAGGCCATTCATCCATGCAGATTCAAAACCAGAATAGGTTTTCTGTAGAGGAAAAAGACTTGAAGGTCTGAATTTAATATGAATTTTCCCTTTAAGGCCTGAACCTACCCCGGAATATATTGGAAAGAAAAACATTTATCCACAAAGAAGAAATTGAAAACAGTCTTTTAAACAAAGTATGAAAAGAAGGGCATAAAATCTTTTACCTGTTACTAAAGCTGTGGAGTGGAAGAAAAGATAGAACACCGTTACAAAAGGCAACTTAGTAAATAGGTGTGTGCACCTATCTCCATATAGTGAGGGATACACTAACTGAAAACTTAACAATTTTTTTGTAGATTTTTCATAATTTTTTTTTGTGGTTTTTTTGTTTTTTAGTATTTTAAAAATTTTTTAAATTGTTTTCATGCATTTTTATAATTTTTATTTTCATTTTTTAAATTTTATTATTTTTATAAATTCAGAGACGTTTGCTGGTGAGCCTTTAAAAAATGTTAGAAGGCGTGGTATAAGGTATTAAAGCCACTTCCACTATTTTTGACTCTTTCGCAATTAAAACTTCTCTTAATTCGTATTTATTTCTTGGTACTTTGCAATTTTTTCCTGGATGATTCAGCACTACTTGCGCACACCAATTAAATTGCTTCTATTATTGTTTTTGTCTTTTTAGATACTCAATTGTATCTCTGACTCATTTGTTTTTAACCATGTGTATGTTGCAACATAGCAAAATCTGATTTTTGATCCATTCACTTCTACATTCCAGTTCATCCTGTTCGATTTGTAATCTTTTTTTGTCACTGATACTTATAAAAGATTATTATTTTATAGGAATTGGCATTCTTGAAAAAGCTTAATATAAATCATGAACTTTCCATGAAGAGACTTAGTGATAGTTATGCGGCCAAAATTGCCTTGTTGGAGCGTCAGTTTTTGCAACAAAAGCAGCAACTTTTAAGAGGTACTTTAATTTGTGATTATTGATAACTTATACATCCATACATCTCTTTCATTGCAATGAATGCCATTGTATTTATTTTAAGATAGGTTGTGAGGCATAAAGCAACATTTTATGTTGTGAATGCATTATACATTGCTGCAAGTGTTTTATTATTAAATATGATGAAGTTAATGTTTTGATGATGAAATTAATGTTATTGAGTACTATTATTAATATTTTAATCTCAGACTTACCTTTTGGAATTCTGCCTAAGTTTTATACTTCGAAAGAAGTGTTCAATCATCTTGTACTGTTTCAGGCCACCAAACCTCCTCCATTCAGCATGGAGGTAACCTAAAAGACATTTCAAAAACTTTGCTGTTTCCACCTTGTTCTTAATAGAGGGTTAAATAATTCATCTTAAAATTTTCATATGTGTATGAAATAAACTCTCTAAAGGAGAAGTCCAGCATTTCTGCCATTTCTTCAGTACATCAATAGTTTACTTAAATTTGAAACAATTAATCCCTCATATGCAAACATGTCCTCATTTTTCAACTAAAGCAAAGCTATAAGAAGAGAGAGAGAGTAGAGAACGTACCAATATTTTTGATACTGTAATGACAGAATTTTGAGTTTCCAAAATGAGAAGAGACACATAAATGATTTCTAGCTCAAATTCAGACTACTGGATGAATTTATCTTCGATGTGAAGGGGAAAAAAAATGAATAGATCAACAGGGTCTGTGCGGTCCTTAAAGTTCTTAAGAACTCCTTAATTTTGCTTTCCAACACGGCTCGCTGCAATCGCGAGTCCAAGATAGTAATAGTGATCAACTTTTTATACTCCAGTCAGACAATGAAATTTGACTACTTGGTGAAATCGCTCCATCGTGACTACCTCCTCCCTGCCTTAGACCATAAAGATTTTCCCCCCCATTCCCTCCGCAGTCATTCTTTTTATCCCAAAGCATGCAGCCAATGAATACGACCTTGATCTTTCCACTGTTATCTGTTTATGTTATGCTGACTGAAGTTGTAGGTACACATGTGTTGTGTTTTTCCAATAAGGATCCGTTAGTGATGGGAGTTTTGACGGATGATATGCAACTGCATCTCATTTCTATTTATATAATTTTTATAATTATCTATCTGCGCTAAAAATGACAGGGAAATGCGTATTTAATAAATTATGGCTTCAGCGAAGAGAATATCAAGAATGGCTTTTGATGCAGGAGAATCGGTATAAAGCCAAATGTTCAGTGTGCAACAAATTCATTGATATCTCAAGGATGGGAGAGTCTACACTCAAAGTTTATATGAAAGGTAAGTTTCATCTTTTATGCATTCCACTTTTTGGCGGTTTTCCACTTTTTTCCAATTTTTGTCATTTTTAAATTTTTTCATTTTTTATATTAACTTTAATATTTTGTTTGATTCATGTCAATAATTTGGTGAAATCAAAATAGAATTGTAAAATGCTTGTAATCGGTGTTAAAATCCGTTTTCACCGTATGGAATCTCCAGGGTGGACACTGAACAGGAAAACCAGGAATTTTGAGGGAAATTGTTGGCCATTTCCAAACATTATGTAGAAATTGACTACCGATTCGTTGGCTTGTAGGTCTTATATATATTTTACATATAGTTGCCAACCCTTCTGATATTGGTTGATTTTCCGAAATCTATTTTCGAAAATTTCCAATCTCTTACCATCAATTTTACAATTTAAGATATTATTGTGAATAATTTTTTTTCTTAAAGTAGAAGCGGCAAACTATCATATTTTATCATTACTTCGCCTTCATTCTATATATTTATTTTAAAAAATGCATGATGTTCAAAAATTTTCTATCCGATTGCATCCACTTCATAGGCTGAAATATTATTTTAAATTATCACAGAATTATCACCCATATCACAGAAGTGTCCCATTACTTTTGTCCACGATTGTACATATGGAATATATATTTTAATCTTCAGTATTTGCCCTTTCAAAACCCTGTATAATAATGATGCCATTAACTATAAATTATGTTGTTTTTTTAATTGATACTTTCCTTTTTGAGAATTTGCTTTATACTGTACATAATAATGGAACTGCATTCTTTAAGAGCAAGCTTATACCTCCTACTCTCCATAATATTACAATTGGGTTTGTTGAAAGTTTAAACCAAAATACTGGGTATGTATTGCTTCCATTTTGTAGTAATATTCTTTCTTTATATAGGAACCAAACATCTTTCACTGTGTGAGGCAAAAAAATCTGCTACTGTGGTAATGACAGAATTTAAGAAAGCTGGTGGAAGCGGCCAAACACTGGGTAAAGCTGAAGCACCATCAAAGGATTCAGCCATCAGCATTTCAAATGTAGCACCTTTAGATAAGATGTGCGCTGCTGGAAATTCCGTCCTTAATACTGAAATTTTGTGGATGTTGAAATGTGTACAAAGTCATCTTTCATATAGTTCCTGTAAAGATACAAGTGAAATATTTGCTGCCATGTTCCCAGACAGTTCCATTGAATGTCAGTTTTCATGTGGAGAATCAAAACTTTCATATCTTTGCTATTTTGGATTGGCTCCACATTTTCGAATGTTACTTTTCAAGTGTCTAGATGATGTAAAAAGTTATACATTATTATTTAATGAGTCAATCTATGTAATCAACGGAAGCAGTTGGACATTAACATGCAATTTTTGCACCCCACAGAAAATAAGGTCAGAACACAATATCTCAACTCTGCATTCTTGGGTCACTCTACAGCAAATGATCTCCTCCTTGCCTTTTATAAGTCTGTGGAAAAATTGGATCTCTCTAAATTAGTTTAAGTATCAATGGATGGCCCAGCAGTGAACTAGAAATTTTATCAAAGTCTCCAAGAAGTCTTGACAAAAGAACATAATGTGAAGTGCATTAGCATTGGCAGTTGTAGGCTTCATATTCTAAATAATACATTTTGGAATGGAGAGGCCTGTACAGAATGGAATATTGGATTCATTTTGAGTGCCCTGTATTACTTGTTCAAAAACTCTCCAGCAAGGAGAGAAGATTTTTTAAGTTCTTCAGTGCAGAAAAAATTACCTCTGAAATTTTGTAGCCATCGTTGGCTTGAAAATGCACCAGTTGCGGAATTGGCAATTTTGATCTGGGATGATGTAATATCCTATATAAATAAAGACCACAGTGGGAAACACTGTAAAGTGACATGTAAGTCATATTTCACAGTCCTAGAAGCCACAAGAGACTGTTTGTCTGCAGTGAAGCTAAATTTTTTCCGGAGTGTAATAGAACCCCTTTGTCCATTTTTAGAGCTTTATCAAGCTCATAAGACGCTTTTGACCTTCTTTTCAGGTGATATCCATAAACTCATAAAACACTATTCAGCTGTTTAACATACGAGGCGTGTTCGGAAAGTAAGTACTGTTTCGTTCTACCGCCACCGCAGCGCTGTGTCGCAGTTCCGCACATGTGCACACGTGTCTCTGGTTGATTGTCTGTCCACTGACGCCATTGCAGCCGGATTGTGTTGCGTTTACACGTGTTAGTGAGCGTTCAAAATGTTTAAGACAATTGCCGATCCCGCCGACTGTGAAGTGCGTTCTGTAATACGGTTTTTGAACGCAAAGAATGTTAAGCCAGCTGAAATTCATCGTCAACGTGTAGAGATTTGTGGTGGAAATGTAATGACTGATGGAATGGTTAGAAAGTTGGTTTGACAATTCAATGATGGACGCACCAATGTTCATGACGAAGCACGGAGTGGGCGATCTTCTGTTATCAATGATGGTTTGGTTGCAAAAGTGAATGAGAAAATTCGTGAAAACAGACGGTTCACAATAAGAATGCTTTGTGATGAGTTTCCACAAATTTCAAAAACTGATTTGCATGAGATTGTCACAAATCGCTTAAATTATCGCAAATTGGGTTCTGAAAATGCCTACGGATGTCCACAAAATGAAGCGACTTGGCAGTGCTTTGACATTTCTTACCCAATACAGTGAAGGGGGCAATGAATTCCGAAACAAAATTGTGACCGGTGCTGAAACTTGGGTTTGTCATGTCACTCCAGAATCAAAACAACAGTCGATGGAGTGGAGGCACTCACACCCCCCCCCCCCCCCAAAAAAAAAAATTCAAAACAACGTTGTCAGCATACAAAATTATGTGCACTGTGTTCTGGGACAGATAGGGCATTCTGCTTGTTCAGCTCCTTCCCAGAGGAGAAATCATCAATGTGGTACGATACTGTGAAACATTGCGAAAACTGCGGCATGCAATTCAAAACAAAAGGCGAAGAATGCTCAGTCAAGGCATTGTGTTGCTTCATGACAACGCACATCCCCATTCTGCTGGTGTCACTCAAAACCTTATTCAACAATTAGGTTGGGAGCTGTTCAATCACCCTCCGTACTGCCTTAACCTCGCACCTTCAGACTACCACTTGTTCTTGAACTCGAGGCGTGATTTTGGAAGGAGGGGCTTTGACAGTGATGACGATGCAAAAAACGGTGTTCAGCAGTGGCTATCTTCACTAGCGGCATCTTTCTTTGAAGAGGGTATTGACAAGTTGGTTTCGTACTATGACAAATGTATGAGCAATGGTGGTAACTGTGTAGAAAAATAGTTTCCGAAATGCTCTTTCATGTAAAAATAAATTTTGTTTTGAAAAAATATTTTTTATGCAAGTTTTTCTAAAACGGTACTTACTTTCCGGACATGCCTCATAGTTAAAGCTGAACATCTAGAAAAGTTATGTCATATTGACTTTGATAATAAAAATTTATTTTCGCTGTCAAGTAAAGTTAGCATTTGATTTAAAGGAGATAAACTTTTGAAGGGGCTTGTGTCAAGGAAAATAATGACAGACCAGCAGAATATATCACTAAAATCTGATTGCAAAAAAAATCATAATAAAATCGTTAAAAAGCATAATGGAAAAATGTCCAGTGAACTATTCAGTAGTACGTAATTCTGCTTGCATTGATCCAAGGCTAATGGCCAGTAATGGAAATAAATGTTTGACGAAAATGAAAAGTATTTTAAATTATCTCGCATAGAAAAAAAAATGTTGAAGAAAATGATTGTGATGAAATCAACTTGCAATTCTCTGACCTTTTAGACAGTGTTGTGAAAGAAAATTCTGTTCAGTTTTGCTTGTTTAATCCAAGAACATGTGATTTAGATACCTTTTTAACTCATATTTTGATGAAAGATTTTCAAAATTGTAGGTTATTTTAAAACTCTTGATGATACTATCTCATGGCCAAGCCTCAGTAGAACGAGGATTTTCAATAAATAAGAAGGTGAAAATAGAAAAAAATAACTCGTATATTGCACAGCGTGTAATATATGACCATATAAAACATGTTGGAGGCATTTTAAAAGTTGACATCTCAAAAGAGTTGAGAATCTCAGCATCCACTGCACGTTTGAAATATGAAAATTAATTGGAAGAACAAAAAAACATTGAGAGAAAAAAGTGAACACAAAAGAAAACTTGACGAGGAAATTTCCTATTTAAAACAAAAGAAGATGTGCCTAATTAAAGATGTAGAGGATACTGAAAATTTAGCAAATGAAGCTGAGGCAAAAAAGATATTAATTTATTTATTAAATCAAATAAATTAAGAAAAACTGTATCCAAGACAAAGGAAGAAATAGATACTGTTAATAAAGAACTTTCAAATTAGGACAATAAATAAATGAGATGTTTGAAGAGATTTTCTAAAACTGTTCTTAAGGGTTTAATCATGGTTTATTTATTAATTAACTTGCTAAAATATTGTATCGACTAGCATGTTAAATTATAATTTTCCTTCTGAAAGTGTTGTACTTGTTTTTAACTACTTTAGTTAATCTTATGGCTTCAAAAGAAGATGTGCAAAATGAGAGCATGATAAAGATGTGGTGAAACTGTAGTGTAGTTGATGTGTCCTCTTGCATATGGGGGGGGGGCGTATTAATTTTCAGATTTTCTTTCAGATTTATGTCTTGCCCTTTGAGTAGCCTTTCGAGGCCAGTAAAAATCTTTATTATTTTCAAAGTTTAATATATATATATATGCTTGAAAGTGAACAAAGTATTATGTTTGAATTCTCTGCTCTCACTTTTTTTAGTAAAACTTCCCGATAATACATAGAGAATAAGTGTGTAGTAAAATATTGAGTTCGTAATAAAAGTAAAAGGATCTTGAAAATGTTTTTATTTTCCATACTTGGAAATTTGTGGGAACCCTGTTATAATATTGTTTAATAAGTATAAATTAAATAGTCGCAGTTAAAAAAAATTTTAAATCTCTAGACATATATTTAATTTCCATATATTTGCCGCAAACGTTGCATTGTATTGGAAATTTGAGGGAAATGAAAGTACTTATTTTTTTGCACTTGGTCCTTAAAAAGTCCTTAATTTTGTAAGTGAAAAGTGGGCAAGAACCCTGATCAAGGTTAAGAATTTGACTATTGTGGTTAGTTTAGGCTATTGCATGAGGAATTTAGCTAGAAGTAATTTATCACTCACACATATACAGTGTGTCTCCTCTAATAGAGTCCCAGTAGCTAATTTCTAAACCATTAGAGATAGGCATATACTTCCAGTTGGATAAATGACGTAAATATTATTTTATGTTGTTTGAGTCAATAAATGTACTGCTAAAAAATTACAAAGTTAAATTTTCATACAGTCCCCCAGTACTATAAGTCATATTTTGTAAAATGTTCTTGACACACTAACATTTTAAACAAAAAAGTTCCACTCTTCTGCTACTAATATTGACTGAATTAAGAAGTTTTGAATTTCATTATTTTAGACCATTTCAGTGACCACCTTGAGTCAGATCCTCTAGTCAATGGGCAGTGCTTGCTCGAAGTGGTCGTTGATTGGCCAAAAATATTGAAATTTAAAACTTCATAACATATCAGTTTTAGTCACAGAAATTTTTAATTGTTTTGTTTAGTAAGATGTTTGTTCATCAAGAACATTTTACTAAATATTTATAGGACCTGAAGACTATAAAATTTTAGAGTTCAAAATTTTTTTAGAAATACATTTATCAACTTAAACAATATAAGATATAATTCTTTATGTCATTTAAAGCATTTTTCCCCTCTGGAAGTATATGCTTATCTCTAGTGGTTTAGAAATTAGCTATTGGGTTATGATTAGAGTGGACACCTTGTGTATATTTTGAGTTGGAGGTTACATTTTTATTATTTAAGAGAGATATTCTGCAGTGTATATAATCTAAATTTCCCTTATATCTGAACTTAAATTTGATTTCCATATAAATGTTGTTGAGAAAATACATTATATTGCTTAATCATAATGGCTTCCTTTATGATTTGTTATGTCAGAGTGAGAATTTTTAATGGAAATGAAACTAAATTATTATCAATTTAAAAAATGAAATGAGAACAGTTTAAATTACTCCAAGGGGAATTTTTTTTATTCCTTTTTTTAAGAGTAACAAATATAGATACCAAAAAATAAAATGATGGGAGTCTAAAGTTTTTCTTCCAAGTTCACTTTAATATCCAGCCTTGCAGTAGAGAACTAGATGGATAATTTATATATGTTACTCATAAATGGATTAAAGCTATTTTATTCTTCATCGGGGCTTTTCAAGCATTTTTTTTTTTAATAATCCCATTTTCCTCCAGACAATTTTTTTATGACTCCCTTAAAAATTCGTTTTTAAAAAATTGCATAATTAACCCTTTCGGGACGACGCGCCTTCCCACGGGATGGAGTGGAGGAGAAAGGAATTGTCCCACAGGACGGGGGGTTCGCATTGCTAAGCCTAACTTCAGAAAAGAAAAAAAAAAATCACAAAAAAAAAGTTGAAGTCCTAACGTCGTAATTTTTGGTACCATTTCAGATTATTACTTAAACTGTGATATACGTTAAAATTAGCATTAAATACTCATTTTCCTTTAATTTATATGAAATTATATGTAAAAAATTTGCTTACCTTGAGAAATAATTTTCGAAAGCATTTATTCTAATTCTTCTGAAATTTAATAGGCAAAATACATAAATAAACTTTAATATTAATTAAAAAAAAGACTAGAAAGACTATTTAGAAGAAGAAGTAGCAAAATTTTAAAATGAAAACTGAGTGTGAAAAACCTCGAAGCAGGAAGGAACACAAAGAAAACACTAGAAATATAACTTTTTAACTCTTTTTAAAATGAATCATCACTCTGATCTGCTAATTGGATCATTTATCATATGAGCATATTCTGCCTCAGATAAATAACGCTTTCTCGCCATAATAAACTGAAGTCGAGGCTTTCTGAAATCAAAATCAAAGTACGCAATTACGCAATGTGTAACTAGAATGATGCAACTAGACTGACGGTAAAACCCAAAAGGAACCCCACATAGAAGCGAAAATAAATAAATAAAAGTATTCGGTGAGATACAGAAACGCACTCGCCAACGCAAACCACGTGGAGAGTGAAACATCCCAGCTCTGTTTATTTACATTACATTTTAGCAAACCCCCCCCCCCCCCAACAGCTGAAGAGAAAATACCAAATTCAGGCAGGAAGTGAATGAACTGAAGATCAGGTTCCGATACTTATGTTCAGTTCAAAATAAATGGACACAGGGTGCCATCTAGTGGTCTTTAAAAATTGTTTCAGAATGCATATATGCAATGCCCGGCTGTCAGCGCCATTTCCAAGCATACCAAATATACATCGCCCGTCCCGAAAGGTTTAAAAAGGTAATTTTTTGCACTATCAGATGGTGTAAAAACAATTCTTGTGCTGTAATATTTTTGAAAGTTAATAAGGAAAGATGTCAAAATTTTGCTTAATTTTTAATTAATTAAAATTAAAAAAAAGGACTCCGAGGTGCACATTTCCAACCCTCAAAGTATGTTTGTACCAAATCTCATTGCTCTAGGTCTAGTGGTCTGCCCTATAGAGGACCAACACACGGATGCACATGCACACATTCTCCTTTATTATTAATAGAGGTAGTATTAAAGAAATTATTAATTTATAATTTTAACAGATAGTGTAATCAACAGTTTCTTATTTGCATTTAAATTAGCAGTATTTTCACAAAAAATTACAGTACTAATATGTTGCTTGAGCTTATTAATTTTTACGTTGGTATATGAAACTGCAGGACCTGGAACAACTAAGTTTTTAAGAGATGTTGAACAAGAGCTACTTCACCGTTTCTGCCTCTGAGAAAGCTATTAACATTCTATAGCACTGTGAGTTCAAAGGAAATGTTTCTCACAGGACTGGTATTGCCACCTGGTTATCATTTGCTGTCTGTAGAAATCTCATATATACACTATATGCCCAAAAGTATCCGGACACTTGCAGATTTTCACATTTTTTAGAATTTCTCCAGAATGGTTTGACCGACTGCCTTTAAACTTCATACATGAAAAGAATGGACAATAACTCACATTTTACATTGAAGATTCGGTCCTGAGGGCAATTAGGGGGCCGTCTACAAACTGATGAAGACAAAAAAGGTTTTTGGCCCACCCCGCTTCACAGAATACTGATAACAAGATGAAACTTTCAGAAATGGTACTGTTTAATGTGCGTAATATTTACAGGAATTTTTGTAAACTCAGCGCAAATATTTGGGAAGATATAAAGGTTTTCATAAAAAATCTCAAATTTTCCCACCTGTTTTTTGCTTATAACATGCAGAGTTTTCTGTTATATTATACGAAACTTACAGAAAAGATGACAATATGTTAGAGAGGCATTTGTGTAAAACTTTGGAACAGAATTGTTGAATATTACAGGAATCATGAGCAATTTTAGTAAATAGTGTTTTACTGCGCATGCGCGAAACATAGTGTAATTTTTCTTTCACAACTTTAAAGCCAGATATATAGGGCAACTTATATAAAAAAATTCAGTTCAATATCATTAGTATTCAGAAAGATATCGGCATTACAACGAGCAGAATTTTAGCTCCTGTCGAAGAGAAGCTAAAAGATGAGGGGTTGTACACAAATTGATATTTTTTAAACTTATATTTTTAAATATTTATATTGAATTGTATAGCGATTAGAGTTTGCTGCATACCCATGAACACTTATCAATTATGTGCATAACTTAAATTCCAGCTAATTAGGCACTATAAATAAGAAACATTTTATTACTTTAATTATATTATTTACATGATTACTAACAAGATGCATATTACAATTTTTCGGCCAAATGATATTTTTAAATATATTTATTTTATGACGAAACGATTTTTTATCTAATTAATTTCTTTTCTTAAAATATTTTAATAATTCTACATATATATATATATATATTTTATTCGTTACGAATATTAAATGTGTTCATGGGTATTCAGCAAATTCTAACCACTATACAATTCAATATAAATATTTAAAGATATAAGTTTAAAAACTATCAATTTGTGTACAACCCCTCATCTTTTAGCTTCTCTTCGACAGGAGCTAAAATTCTGCTCGTTGTAATGCCGATATCTTTCTGAATACTAATGATATTGAACTGAATTTTTTTATATAAGTTGCCCTATATATCTGGCTTTAAAGTTGTGAAAGAAAAATTACACTATGTTTCGCGCATGCGCAGTAAAACACTATTTACTAAAATTGCTCATGATTCCTGTAATATTCAACAATTCTGTTCCAAAGTTTTACACAAATGCTTCTCTAACATATTGTCATCTTTTCTGTAAGTTTCGTATAATATAACAGAAAACTCTGCATGTTATAAGCAAAACACAGGTGGGAAAATTTGAGATTTTTTAAGAAAACCTTTATATCTTCCCAAATATTTGCGCTGAGTTTACAAAAATTCCTGTAAATATTATGCACATTAAACATTACCATTTCTGAAAGTTTCATCTTGTTATCAGTATTCTGTGAAGCGGGGTGGGCCAAAAACGTTTTTGTCTTCATCAGTTTGTAGACGGCCCCCTAATTGCCCTCAGGACCGAATCTTCAATGTAAAATGTGAGTTATTGTCTATTCTTTACATGTCCGAAGTTTAAAGGCAGTCGGTTAAACCATTCCGGAGAAATTCTAAAAAATGTGAAAATCTGCAAGTGTCCGGATACTTTTGGGCATATAGTGTATGTTCCTCTTATGATCAGCAGGGTGGGGAATTACCAATGACTCAAGTACATCACATTTACTGTGTGCGGAAGTAGCAAAAATGTTGACCCTTAGTAACTTAATGCCCTTTATTTTTTTCCCTTCCCATTTTGGGCAATTAAGGGAAATTTGTGAAAGCCATTAACTGGTGATTAAATTGCCGATTTTAAAAAGGACTTGGCCACACTGATCTGCAAGTGAGTTTGAAAGCATGAAACAAATCCCAAGCACAATGTTGTGAAATTGAAACAATACTTTATTTTCAGTTTAATAATTTGGTTAAGAATATCATGTCTTGAAAAGACATTTAAAAAATTATTTTCGTAACCTTATAACATCTGTGCCCCATTTGGGCATGTGACTTACTGTTTGAGAAATGCGACATATCAAATAGCTATGTGCTTAGTCTGTAATCTCAAAGTTTGGAGTCAAACACCACTACTTAAATTATGTGAAATGAAGTATGATCTCTTTCTACTTTTAATTGTCAAAATATGAAATTCTTTTAAAAATTTATAGTAATGTTATTTTTCTCTTTGCATCTGTTTTAAATCAATAAATTATTTTTTTGATTAAATGCTTGTTTTTGTTAAAGCAGCTGTATATACCACATATGTTAAAAATTTTTAAAAATCATGTTGTCAGAAATATGAGAGTATAGATTGTTATATTGATTTTTAGCTCGGGAAGCTGCTATTTGGGAATTAGAAGAAAGACATCTTCAAGAAAAGCATCAACTATCTAAACGTCAGTTGAAAGATATATTCTTTCTTCAGCGCCACCAGATGCTAGTACGTCATGAAAAGGTATCATTTTTCGAAACAAATTTTATTTCTGGTTGTACTAAAACATACATTATGCAAAACATTTGACTTATCAGTCATATCTCACTAAGGAAAATTACTTTTTGCAACTTGTAGGAACTGGAGCAAGTCAAAAGAATGAACACATGTAAAGAAGAAGAATTACTTAAATGGCAAGCTGTTGAAAGAAGGCAGCTGCCAAAACGTATTCGAGCAGAAATGAAAACCAGAGAGTTAATGTTTAGAGAAAGCTTGCGAATAAGTGTGGCAAATCTGTCTGAATCTCCTGAGGAGGAAAGAGAAAAAATTAGAAAAGTAAATGACATATTCCAATATATAATCCTTTTATTTTTTCTATGCGAGTAAGCCATGCTTTTACTTGATATGTTGCCAGTATTCGTTAAGAAGTTTGGACAGGAAAGGTTTTTTTTTTCTTCGTAATTATTAGAAAAAAACTTTTTTCATTTCTCATTTTGTAATTGTTTAATAAGATTTATGTCTGTAGACTTTCAAATGCTTGGTTATTATACCTTTTTCCAGATAGACAGTTTGGGAGGTGAACATCTGTCTTATTCATCTGTGTTAAAGATGAAAGTTAGTCTAAATTCAAAACATGAACTGGAGTTGCCCTTTCTGGCTGGTCACTTATTTCTCCTCATTCGAAGTGTTAAACCTATCAGTGCAAGTTCAATTTCTGTACAAAGTAAAATTTTGTTTGAATTTATTTCATATAACAGTATAAATCCAATCATGCTTGTATCATATTGTGTCAGTGCTATTAAAAATCAAATCTGAGCATTGATTGGAGCATGTATGTAGTTTGCTTCACTTTTCAAAGAGCATAAAAATCTGAGATATGCAATGCTGTTCATGGTGGCATGAAAATTAAGATTATTTTGAGGCATAAGAAACAAAATTAGTAATCACCAAACCACCTTAAAGTATTTTTTTTTTTACAACTGCCTCTCTTGTAAGTATGATCCTTTAAATTTTATTAAGATGATGATGAGCACATTTAGAAAACATTCCAAGAATCCTAACTCTTTTGTTGGAGGAGATGTGGTTAATTAGGGCTACAGCCCCAACCACTTGCCATATCTGGTAGATGAGGAACTTGGGGGAGATGATTTGTCCTTGTTGGGTTGAAGGTGACAGATGGTTCATCTTCCATGGCTGGAGTTGGTCTGGCATTTCAAGGCAGGTTACAGGGAGTGTGAGTCATTTAAAGTTTTATCTTAGTAATCGAAAATTTATACAAGTAGTGAAGGAAAGTCATTCAATGAGTTTCATTGTAAAGTTTATTGATGTAATTATGTCTTTGTTGGTTCTCATAATTATTTCACTGATTTTCATATGAAGTTTGTGTACACATGTATCCCTCAAGCATCTTGTCTTGTTCTGTTTTCATTTTAAGCTCATGGAGCAAAGTATTTTTCATACATGAATTTTCTGCATGTTTTTATCTAATCGTAAAATGAAATACATCAAGTTATACATGCAAATTGGAATGAAAATTCTTTACTATTTGTTTTTGTTATTAAGGTTTTTTTAAATTAGATATTTTAATTTAGTTTCAAGAAGGAGAAAAGAAAAGATATAAGGCAGAACAGCTACGTCATGAACAAAAGCAAAAGAAACAGCTGGAAGAACTGCGTATGTCTGCTGAAAGTACTTTAAAAGAACTTGAGCAGTTACAGGTATATTAAGAGACCCAAATGATATTTTTGAAACGGTTATTTCCTTTCCTAACATTTATATTTACCTAAATGTCTTAGTTATTTATATTTGTTTATTCGCCATTTCATACAAGCGAGACCATTACTATTGATTATGTGGAAGTGATTCCTTAATGTTGTATATGACCATAACAAAATTTCTATCTTCTCTCAGCTTTTGGCTTTTTAATGTCAATTTTTAAGGACGGATATTTTCAATGACGAATTCATTGTTTTTTTATGTATTTTATATGCATATTGATAGAATATCTTAAATGTGAGGAAGTTGTTCTAGATATTAGCTACACATACACTTTGGTGGTCACATAACTGACTCGCCCATATTGGTAGAAATAATTGTTTAAGGTAGTCAGATTTAAAATTTGATTTTCATATAATTTAAAATAATTGACATTTTTCAGGTACATAAAATTGAAAACATTGGGTAACATAGTTTTAGTTTGAAATGATTGAACTGTTTATTGAATTGTTAATTTTGGAAGTCTAAAGATAAAACTGAAGATTCAAATCAGTGTTTTCTGTAAAAAAAAAAAAAAAAAAGATCTGAAAATGATGTACCAATGCACTCCAGTTCTGAATATCAAATACAGTTACCACAAAAGTGAACAATAAACAACAATTAAATTCGGAAAAGATATGCCCAAAATCAATCAGTAAAATTAGATCAGGTACTCGGTTTCTGATACACCAGTCCAAACTTTTGCTAGAAAGTCATTTGCTGAATTAAATCCATTGCTAATAAAAGAGCAATTTACATGCATTTATCCATTGCTTCTTCTCAAATATTGCTTTTGAGATGCTTTCCAAATAATTTAAAATTAACATTAATTCAAAGTAAAATTATAATTGATAAAATTGCACAAAATTTCATAAGGCATTCATTCAGTGGGAGCAATTTAAAAGAAATTCTAATTTTAAATAAATTCATGCTTCAAAAGATAACATGATTAATTATAATTAGGAATTTTTTTTTTTGAATTTTAACTAAAAAATGATTATTTAAGGATTGATTTTGATCATCTTTAAAAAATGTTTTAGTTTCAAATGTTGAGTCATTTTCCATGTTAGACGTACTTGCAATGTCTTATATATTGAAATTTTTTGTTATTAAACTACATTTTAGAATGAAAAGCGAAAGATGTTAATGGAACATGAAACAACAAAATTAAAACAACTCGAAGAACAACATGCGAAAGAATTACAAGAGTGGAAAACTAGCTTGAAACCTAGGAAGCAGGTAAATTTGAAAAGATTCTTAGCTCAAAATATTTTATTTTACATAAAATTTGTGATGTATTTCTAAATTATTCATTTGGTTTTAGAGCCTTGAAGAAGAATTTGTGGCGCAGCGTGAAGAACAAGAATCTGTTTTAAAAGAAAGAATGAATAATGATTATAGCCCCCCTTCCATTCCTGAAACTGAAATATTTCCTTTATCTTGCCCGTAATTTTATTATATCTTGTATAACCGGAAGCTTACTCCTCATTTTAACAAGTGCCTTTTCTACAGTGCCAATTCCTGGAATTCTGTAAAAGAAAACGAAATTGCATTAAAACAACAATTTAGCTTTAAAATGAAAGTAACAATGAATTAGGATCCTGAAATCAAAGTGAAATTGCTGTGGTCATTTCATTCTGTGATATATTGGAGATCTTTTTTTTTGTTCTACGTTTTCTCTGTATGCTTTTATTACTTTAAAAAAAAATTGTATTAGGATATGGATTTTAAGATCTTGAAATATGTATTGCTATACTTAACTAAACTGAGAAAGAATATATTAATTTGTCTTTAATGTATTTCAAATTCTTAAGCAGCATCTGTTACAGTTACAGATAAAGTGTACTAATCATTAATTTATTTGCATGTATATAACATCTTTTTAGCTTAGCTTTGATGAATTGACTACATTTTTAAATAGCATAAAATCGTCACTAATAATTTCTTCAATTTTGACAATGGGAGATTTATATTTTATGATTTAACTTTTTTCTTGAGGTACCTAAGGGTAGATATTCTGAAGTCATCATATTCAATGCTGGGCTTCATCAGTCATTGGAATGATTTTTTTATGTATAAAAAAGCATTAAAATGAACTAAAGAAATGCATTAGACATTTCTATTTAGTATGATGAGCTTATTAACTATACTGATTTCTTTTGCATTTTAGTTTGGCATTTTATTTTATAGAACTCTTGATGTTCCTATTACAGTTATGTTTTATTTTGTGTTGTGTGTTTTTCACATTAAAGTACTTAATGTTTAACTCGTATGAGCAATGTGCATGAAAGCTGGACAAAGCTGAAATACTCATCTTAAACTGACATATTACATTATCACACTTTAGGTAAATGAATTTCCACTTTCCCCTCCCAAAAAATATTTCTAATATTATAAAATAGTTAATTATTTATGTAATTTACGAGTTTTCACTATGAAGAAGCTTAGGTCTTTCATTTATTCAATCTGAGGAGTATATTGTTGTGAAAATGATGCTTATTTTAATTGTTACAACCCGACTCTAAATATGTGCCATGTAAGTAATATTAAATGTTTTTTTTTATGTGGTGTAAGTTTATTAAGCATTCACAGCAAAGTTTGAATTTCTTTGTTAGAAGAAACTTCCCTTATTGTCACAAGATTCAGTCATTAAAGCAATGGGAAAAATCTTGATACAGTGTGTTGTATCAAAAAATAATTCAAGCCTTAAGAGTCTCAACTGCATAAGATAAGATAATAAATAAAATAAATGAATACAGTAGAGTCGTGTTATTTGATTGTAAATTGTTTAGCATTCCATTTTAACCAGCATCAGTTTTGAATGAATATCATTTTAAAATTTTCACTAATTATTTTTTATATACTAATTTTCTATATGATTGTTTTATTATGGCGATAAAAAGGAAGGATTTTATTCTATTGAAGTAGACATAAAATTAAGTGAACAGCAAGAGAAAGCCTCAGTGATGCTTTTTGTGAGATGATTTGATATAACAGCTAGAAAAAATCAACGTGTAAGGTCACAATTTACTATCACAAACTTTACATTTTAATTCTGCTTTACCTTTTTTAAAAAGTAAAGATAGGCCTAGTTTATTGGTTATATAACTTCTCTTTTTATATTGAAATACATTATATCATGAAAAGTATTAAGTTTAATACATGGTGCAGGGTATTTACGTAAAAAATGTTCCCTTTCTCCCCATTAATCAACATTTTCACTGATCTGACATTCCCAATTCCTGTTTATGTTGGATACTGTGACTCTACTGTATTAAATTTCTCATTTAAGTTTCTGAAAGAAGAAAAATGCATCTCAATATTAGGATGGTCTATTTATTTTATTATCAATCACTTATTAGTCCATGGATATGAATCTCGAGAGGCGAATACTCTATGTAAAAAAAATAAAATATGTAGTTGGTAGGAAATGAACGCTTTTAATGTTTTTTTTTTTTTTTTTTGCTGCAAAGACTTTTTCTTGAGTAAACATAACATTTGTATATTTGCACTACTTATTAAATTCTGTGTTGTATTGTCTGTTTAATTGTTTCAGATTTCATTATTTTCATTTATTTCAAGTATAAACATATACATGTGGTAGGTTTTCAATTGAATTAGCTAATGTTGCATGCTGTTGCAATCAGATGGGGATAGATGATGAGTCAGTGGAATCCTTGGTCTCCCGAAGAGCCTTGGTTATCCATTGAAACTATGTGTCACCCAAAAAAAATATTGAGAAAAAGAAGAAAATCGAGTTAAATATTTAATTGCTTTGTTTGACAAAAGGATGTATCTCATAAATATTTTATTTTGTGAGTGTGACAGTCGAAATGCGTACTGTTAATTATGCTTTTTTCCTCCCATTATTGAACTCTATTTTATTTTTCTGTTCAGTCATGTGGCATTAAATTTTTATTAACAATTCTTTCTTATTGAATTGCTTGGAATACTCAAATAGTTCAATGTATAGCAATGCATTTTTCATGTTTCAGGCTGAATGCATTTGTTTATGATTAGTGCTATAACTTTTAATCATCTAGTCCACTTCTTTGCATTAGTTTGTGTTTACTTCATCACAGTTGTATTGAATTAATATCTGAAAGCATTAATTTCAAAAGTGTATTTTTGTTTTTCAATATTTGCTTATTAAATATATCTCTTATGTTCTGAAATCATTATGAGTTGACGAGTGAAAAGCTGTGTTTGTCCAAAATTAACTATAGTAAAGTAATATTTGAATTACTCAGAGCTTTGCACTGGACTTTAAAAACGCATACTAAAAGTATCTATCATTCAATCTTTTTGTGTGATTTTGTGAAAAATAATTAGAAATATCAAAACCATTTGCGTTATGCAATCTTTTACTATTTCAATTATTTGGTACTGGTATTAGTTTTTTCTCATCAGTTCATTTTAAAATATGAGTTCTCCAGATAAAGTTTAAAATATGTGTTTTTGCTTTTATGTGTGTGTTTATTGTACTGTATGTTTGTTGCATTGTATATGTATATGTATTGCATTGTATATGCATAATATGTATTTATATATGTAATTTTATGAATGTACAAGTTTAATTTCTATATGGTTAACTATTTGAATTTTTAATTTCTAACAAATAGTTGAAAAATTTAATATTAAATAAATCTGAAAGGAATTATTTCTTTTACAAAATTGTAATTATCAGTATGTTTTAGAGATAAAATTACAGTAGGGTCCTGCTAATCTGGGCCCCAATTGTCTGGACATCCAATTAATCCGGATTGGAATTTTTTTAAAAAAGAAAGGCTATAATTAATTTTAGTCAGAGGTCAGTATGGAATAATAATGCATGCATCCTGTTACTAAGCTGTGTTAATTAGGCTGTAGGAAAAGTTGTATGTATTCATGAAAAAAAAAAAAACTTTGATTTTTATAGTTTTACCCATCTAAAACATGTATGACATGCATTTTAAGGCAAATTCCATTTAATCCAGACTTTCGGTGATTTGGATAGGGTCTGGTTTCAACTGGTCCGGATTACTGGGACTCTACTGTATTCTATGCATGGTGTGTCAATACCAAGTTTACAAACAGGTAGGAAGAGTAGGGTGCACCCAGATGACTTTTGGAATAACTTAGGAATCCAGTGTTGGAAGTCACATGTTGATGCGGTAGCAGCGTATGTAGAAAACATCAGAAATGAAGGACACCGCGTAAGTGATTATGTGCTTAAATGTAAAGTTGCAGAAAAAGAAAGGATCCACCCAGCATTATTCTGCGCTTGTTCATTGGGCATGAAAAGGTACCTATCTTCAGGACATAATGTACACTAAAAGATTCTATGATTAAAAATTTCAGAAGGGGTCATCTAAATATTTAAAATTGCACTAACTTCAAAATTTTCAATAGCAACACCCATTTTTAATGCCATAAATAAATTTCTCATGAAGAAATAAATTTTGGTTAATATTTCATGAATACATATATTGGAAGATATTCAACATTTTGTGTTCTAAATTGAAAAGGGGTCGTCTCCACATTTAAGATAGAGAAGTTCTCTGCTTGCTTTTAAATGTCGGTAGTAGTATTTTAAATTTTTTGCACTTTAAATGTTATTTTCAAAGTAATGATCTACATTTTGCAATCGGTAAAACTTGATGCTTACAAAAATAAATAGTGTAATATTACACCACTTTAATTTATAAAATTTATTTATATAAATACTTAAATGTTTTTATTTTTAAATTTTAAAAAATAAAGTGGTGTAATGATTATATTTAATAATGAAAACGTTTTTGAAATATATGATGCCCCCCCCCCCAGTGCATCATTTTACAGCGAAAATAGAAAGTTTAATGTAACTTCAAAACTTCTCATATGAATATGTTGAAATTTTTCATAGGCTTATCAAATTGCCATCTGCTTCGATTACTGTTAAAATTTATAAGTGTTGCTATTCAAAAATTTTTGAACATCAATTTTGATAAAATATTTCATGTGCTCAAAATTATTTTAAAATAAAAGTGTAAAATGTACAGAATAATTCATACTACTACTACATAAAAAAAAAAAAATTCTAGGTCAATAGGTTATATTATTTCTAAAGATATCAATAAAAATTCAAAATTTTACTTTAACATTAGAAACACAAAATTTCATTTGCTTATAATTGTGAAACAAAAAATGTTGGGTTGTTGAAACTTGGTATTTCAGCATTAATTTTTATGTAGTTTCAAAATTTTTTAAAGAAAAATGTGTGTTTCTATTGGAAATTTTGAAGTTAGTGCTATTATAAATATGTATATGATCCCTTATGAAAATTTTAAACATGAAACCTTTTACTAGACCTTATTTCCTGAAGATTGGTACCCTTTGATTTAGTACACGATTAAAGATGGCAAAATAATGTGGGGTGGATCCCCCCCCCCCCCCCCGCAGCTGTACATTAATAAAAGTAACATAGGTCAGAGAAGGTGTTTGTTGAAGTGTTGTCCATGAGCTGTAATGCCAGCCTCACATCTCTGGCGCGTGGAATTCTGAATACTTTTGGACATGTCTTGGATTTCCCTGGCAGCTAATGCAATGCATGCAACCATTTCCTGAGCACTGTCAACAGGGGGACATATACTAGTCTCTTGATATGCCCCCAGATAAAGCAGTTCACCATTGCCAAACATGATGGTGGTGAATGCTACAGTTAAAATGGCTGGGGACCTTTTTGCTGGAAGTAAAAGGAAGGTCGCATTAATGCAGAAAGCTTTTCGTTATTCAAAAGTTGTGGCAACACATGCTCCAAAAAGATCAAGTAATTGTTGCCGTTCAAGCAAAAGAGTAGCACCAAGGTCTGATGAGGTGCTCCTCCACAGTGTCAACCTTACTTTAAAATGGCTCTGCATTGCACAACATCGGTTTGCATTTGGGGTTCTTGCATTGATGTGAAATGAAGCTTTCCTGTAAGAATTTTGGGAATTTTCATGCCTTGGAAGCATTTCTGACATTTCCCATCTTTGTGAATCCAAATCGTCTGGGTGCACCCTAACCTTCCTACAAGTTTGGAAACCTGTTTCTGCGATATATTTATTTGACATTTAGTGAAACTCTTTTGTATTTGGGCCAGAATCTCATGAATGTTTACACTCACTAGTTGTCTGTGCTGTGTTAAAAGTGGTAATAAATGGACAACTTTCCACCATATTTCTATGTAAAAAATACTCTATCTTACATTAAAAGGTATCTTTACTTAATAAACAAGAAGGGGAAAAATTGGTGCTTTTCCTCAACTTCAAAATACTGAATGAGAATGATTGTAATATAATATGTACAGTGTATGTATAATATATATGTAAGTATCTTGTGGTTATATATTTCTGAGGCTTTGTTGATTGTCATAATCAACCATTCTTTTTTCCTGGTGCACTTTACTCAAATCACTAACAGATTGCTACCAAATCTTTGTCATGAACTGTGCTATAACTGTGTATAAAATAGTGCCTTATTATATGTGATCTGTGGCATTTATTGTCATACTATTTATATTATTTACTTTTGATTGAAAAGCTTGCTGAGATTCAACTTCACCATTAAGATGTTTTATCCTGATATCTATAGAATAAATGGAATATATCAAGATTCATAAAACAGATAAAACAATATATAATCATATTGTTAATAATTTTTTTATATAAATACATTTAATTTGGAAAAGTGTTCATTTCATGTGTATTTTGCTACTAGTTATATTGGTATTAAATTGCGAAATTGAATTCTCTTTAGCTAATCTTAATAATTTTATCTAGCTTTTGTTTGAATATTTAAAATTATTTATGGCTTTCGTAAGAACTCCTGGGTTTGCTATAGAAATAAATCTATGCTATTTCTTCATTAAGAGTATTTGGACGAAATACATTAAATTGGGTGCTGTTATATACAACTTTCACCAGTTTTTCCGCTAAACAAAAGGTATTATAGTTCTTTTCATTAAAAGTTGATTTAGATCTTGTGAAGCAAGGTTTCATGTTTCTAAGTGAATCGTTCACAGAATTATTTCCGTTTTGATGATGTAAACGACTTTGTGATATTGTTAATGATTACTTATTAAAGGGCAGTAGTTTAATCTTAGGAAAAAAGTACAAATTAAGACTGATTATTAATTTTTAAAGTATCAAGTAAAAATATTTTAAAGAGATACAAAGATGTTGCCCATTTTCTACTTTAAAACATTTAGATCTGAGAGAATGATATCAATAAAAATTGGCATTCCTAATGGGTAACTTCAATTTGCATATTAATTTTTTTTGTGAAACAATCATTTAATTTTGTAGATCTTATTTTGTTGCAATGTGAATGCATATTATAACTTTCTTGAACATTATTAAGTAACTGAACTCTACCAACATACATTAAAAAGCAGTTTTCTGCCCTTTGGTAAACTTTTATGTCACCCATAGAGAATTTTTTTTTAGATAATGAAACAGTTCATAAGACGGACATGACAGAAAGCTGGTTCATTAAATGATTTAAAGTTATGGATGGACCACCAAATAACCTGGTCCAAATCTCTATGATAGTTTATTGAGCTTTATAAAACTTAGGGAAATAATCATTATAATTCCTTTCTATATGAATTTAGAAATTTTTCAGAGTGCACCATACAAAAGTGAATCACAAGTCATGCATTTTTTTCAAAGTAAAAATATCCGAGTTATTTGACATTAAATTTGTAAGACATACAATGAGTAGTTTTTCAATTATTTGCCAAAAACCATGAGGGTGCCTAATTTTTTTTTTCTAAGCCAATTCCAGTTCATTTAAGTAAAGTAGTGAGTCAAGAACTGTTATTCTTAGTGCTAAAGAATGATTGTAAAATATATTTTGCAATCATCCTTCAACATTTAGTAAAATATATTTTTTAAGTGCAACATCATCAGTCTTAATTTTTGTGCAAGAGTGTATATATTTTGTCTCTGCAGATCATCATATTTTTTTCCTTGGGTGTCGTAATTTCATTGTGAATCATTTAACTAATTGTTCGATGAATATTATTTTTAATAACATTACTAGGCTGTCAAGATGTAATCACCATAAGCTAAAGCAGTTTTAATTTGATGATCTTTCATTTCAAACAATTTACAATTTCAGTTTTCTATTTTTCATGTCTGATGCCTTTTTTTAACATCTTCCTTAAATATTAAGCATTCATTATTTCTTAGAATAATTACATTTTTTTATTTGCAAATTGTCTGAATGAAAATTTTCTGTCTTTCTGAGTTCTTATAATCTGACGACCTCTATAAAAGGGAATTTTCGACGCTAATATTCATGCAGCCATATTTAATAGAAAGAAGTGCAATAGTACTATTGATATGAACACTTGAATATTTATAAAAATGGTGTTGGTCAAAAAAAGATATCTCTATTTCCCCTATTTTGAAATGCTCTTGCCAAGAGATCTGGTGGTAGTGAATTTTTACTTTCATTTTTAAATACGTTCACTGCTGATGATTCTGTAACATATCATGTAGTGCTGTCAGCTAACAGCAAGTCTTGCTACACACATGGTGAGTTTAAAAAGAACTTATTAGAAAAATTAAGTGTGACTTTTAGTGAATGAACTACAATCCTATCATCGCAGTAAACATGTTAAATTTTAATTTCAAATTTAATTTTCTGTGTCTTAAAATAGATGGTTACTGTTAGTCGGTCATACTTCACTTTTGGTGTCAGATATAAATTTTATTCATCTCTTTTAATATATTATCAACTACTTATATATTTTGATTATATATTTTAAAAAATTCCTTGATCATTAGATGAGCTTGTGAGGTAAAACATAAAGAGTATTCAATCATGAAAATGTAGTCACGTCCATTGTAGAGTATATACTTGGTTATAAAAATGCTGTAAAGTGATAATTTTTGGCTCCATTTAAAAAGACAGTAGAATATTTTTAAAGACGTTTGTACTGCATAGTTGTATCTAATGGATGTAAATAGCTTGTAAAAGTTGAATTATATATTTTGAAAATCATTTTTAGCAAAATTTGCTTGTTTGCTGTGCATACAGCTCTGCATAAATTCGAGAAAAAATTATATTTATTGTTGCCAGACTTTGATTGATATTCAAACTGCAGTGGTATAATACAACTATAGTGATAGCATTTGTGTCTACCAAAAGTTCTGATTGTGTGGGGAAGTTAAATACGTTCAAACTAATTTGCAAAGAAATGGATTATATACAGAAAAGCAAAGTATATAGATATTTTGTATAAATTGGCTTGTATATCTGAATGTGGGTGTGTGTTTGAACATTTATCCAATAAAAATTGCAGTTTCAAATGTACTCAAAAAATGGCAACTACATATCCGTCCATTATATAGATCATAATATATCAAATTTTAACCTTGCTTAATTCTCAGGAAACAAAGTGTATAATTTTATGTATTGAGTCGGTGACTTTTTCATGCCTGGTTAATTTCAACAAAGTAATGAAATCTCTTTCTACATATTTGATTTTGAAGTATACTGAATATTATTACATTAACATGAGACTTAAGAAGAGAGAAATTTCTCCATTCAGGAGATAATTTATTTTCTTTTGTTTCCTTTTTTGAATTATGTGAAACTGAAATAGTATATTATATTAAAAATATTTCTTAATTTCTTTCTATATATTTAGATTGTAAAATATAAAAATCAATATTTATAAAAGGCTGTCCATGTTTCTTCATTTTGTATAATTTATTTAAAACATGCCATGTTTTCCTTTCTTTTTCCAATCCTTTTGCTCACATCGAAAAATGTTGGATACTTTGAACACTTAATATTTTTAGATCATAAGTTTTGACACATATTCCCCATCTGCATAATTGCATTTCATTTTTAAAAATTAGATAAGTTTTATTAATATATACCTTACTTTAATTTTTTTATTATTGATTTCTTATTCAATTAGTACTAAAATAATGCTTTTCAAAAATAATGATCGTATGATGTTAGATTTACATAATTATTTCATTTTTGTAAGATATTTTTAAGTTCTGTTAACAAAATCTTAGTTGCCAGTTAATATGTTGAAGTCTTTTCTTCAAACTATGTTTTAAAAATGACTACTTTTGTCCAATGTATGGTATGCCTTTTCAGGAGAACCAAAAAGGGTATTAATTTATAACAGTTAAAATTTCTAAATGGGCTGATGATTTAATTTCCATGAATGTGTTGATACTTAATTCTAATATTCAATTTACAGAGACTCTCGGTTGTTTAAAAATTTACATAAATTATTTTGTAAATAGTTTAACAGTTAAGGGGGAAAAAAAAGGATGAACTAAAGCAGTCCAGTAGTAAGTTTATTTTCTTATGCCTTTAATATTTTGTATTTTACAAGCTAACTTAGTTACTGTGTGTGAGTTTTTCATATGCTTTCTGATAGTTTACATTAGAAATATCCTTTATTGTTGCATTGTTGTTTGTGTGTTTGTTAGTAATGTGAGCTGAAAATTTTAAAATTTTACTTAATAATAGTTATGCACTATTTAAAGTAATGCAGATTAAAAAATTGTTTATTAAACTTGCTAAATTGCTTTTTGTGCATTTTTACACATTTAAAATATGAATTCTTTTACTCTGGACATCATTTTGTATAGTGATTTATAATACATATATGTGTTTTAAAAGAGTGTTCTATTTAGTTTTTCTTAGAATATCATATATACTCACATTGCAAGAAAGCACTTTGTGATACTTTTGCTTCATCTTTTATTGACTGAATGTGAGTTAAGGCCATCAGTATTCACATGTTTTCTTTTATTCACTTCACTTATAGAAAGTTATTGCTTTTACAAAGATTGATTTTACTTATAGTTTCATAATTTTATCTTGTATTAATAGAGAATGTTTATATGTGTATTAAAATGTGTTTTCGATACTGTATCGTTTATTCAACTTTGTGTTTATTTTTCTAAAAATAATCAATATATGTATTGATTTTGAGTACAACATGCAAATCACAGCTTTTAAACATAGCAATTCAAATTTAATAAGTTCTTTTTATTGCAATAATTGTGCAATCAAATCTATTTACCTCACTAATAAATGAATAAAATACATATAACCTTTTTCTTGTCATCTTATCCATTATCGAAAGAAAATATTAGTCACTTTTTTAGAAACATTACAAAAGATGTACAGATACAGTATATTTTATTAATGAATTCCTTTTTTCATTGAGACACTGAAGAATCTTCTGGCAGATTTTCAATCCTACTGCTAACTGAAACTGAGCTTTTTAGAAAAATGGGAAATAATTATATCTTATTTTTTTTATGGATTTTATTAATTTTAAGTCATTTACACAGATTGTGCAGTACTAACAATATTTTAAAAGTCTATTTATCTGTCTTTTAAAGTGATAGCATTCAGATATTGATAATTTTTTTTTTTAGTATCTAATGACCAGGCTCTTTGCAGTAAGCCAGATTATCTCAATTCACCTATGACATATAATCCATTTGATAGAGGATCATAAAGTTAATTGTTTTGTTCAGTGGTTCATTCCATGTTATATCAAACAAGAGTTTTAATTCAAGTTGAGATTCCATTGATTTCATACTTTTTAATATCTCCATGTCTTGGTGGAATTGCTACATTACTACCAAATTTTCCGGAAAGCAGTCTAAATAAGAGCACATAAAAAAAAGTGCATTTCCAGATTTATGAACTGTCCCCCCCCATATCCTTTAATTTTTGTAGCAGTGAGGGCGAACCTTTTTGATAAGTGGGTCAAATTTTCTTCATTTTTTTTATTACTACTAGTGGGTCACTAAGTTGGTGGCATCACTCGGAAAGGGAGGGCAAAAACTGTACAAATAATTTGGAAACACTGAACATTTTTTAACAGGTAAAATCTTGACAGTTGTCCTTTTCTTATTATAAATTTTAAAATCCCCTAGAAAAATTTAAGTTTCCTTTTTGTTTTACAATATTAGGTACTTATACTTTAAATTTTTTCATATTTTCGATTGTCTGTTCTCTCTTTTATGATATAAAAAATAGGTTTATAAGAATCGACGCGTGGGTCATTTTAAAAGGCTTCGTGGTTCAGTGGCTGACCCGCGGGTCATATGTTCGCCACCACTATTCTATAGTTAAAAACCATTCTCGTATTTGGGCTATTTTTGATTTCCTAATAAAACTCTTCAAACTTTTTCTCTCAACAGTTGCAATTTTTTCTTCGGCATTTACCCTTAGATTGTTTCCTAATGACGATTTAAGATTAAGTGTGTGAAATTCAACGAACGGAAGCAATGACCATGATATTTTTATAAGTTTTCTGCCACACTTTGGTAACATTAAAACTGGAAGATTTTTTAAACCCTTTTCCAAACTCTGTACTCTTTCTCTATGACCTACATGGATTGCCAGGTTTGATCTAAAGATTAACATAGTGCAAGTTTTCCGACATCGAACTGAAGATGCATTAATTATATCTTCATGCATGTTAAAAACATAAATGCATAGTATATTAGTTTCTTCTCTCACATGAAGCTAGAATTGGAAGAGGGGGTGGAGGGAAAGGAAGGAAAAGAGAAAAAATAAATAATTTATTTATTTTTAATAAATAAATTCTTTATGATTTATTTATTAAGAGACGAATTCAATTCAGTTGCAAAATAAACTGGTACAAATATATCCCAACTAGGCTTGAAAGAGTTGAAGCTTTTTTTTCTCCCCTTTCTTTTAGTTTGCATATTCAGGGGAAGCTGTCAAAATTTTTAAAGGTTTTTGAAGAATCAAAGTATTTATTCATTTTCTTATTAACATTATTCTAGATAAAAAGGGCCGCGGTGGCCTAGTAGTAAGGTGTCGGCCGATTCCACTGAAGATCTGCCGTGCCACATCCTCTGCTATAAAAAATCATGCATACTTTGAGAAGTAAATCGGAATTTATTCTTGGAGGAGGCCGGAGGGTTCCAGGTTCGGAACTAACTCGTTTCCATTGAAAATCCGCCTTGTATGTGGGCCTGATGCACGTTAAATCTGACGTCGTGGGTCAAACGTCCTCCCGTTGGTGTGGTGTGGAAGTCTGGAGAGGGGGTACTAGCTCAGACGTTGTCCTCGTCATCTGACCGCAGTTCAAAATTACCAAGTCCGTCCCAAAAATAGATCTCGTGTTGCATAAAAAATGTGACATTAATATAACTGAACTAAACAGAATTTATTCTAGTGCCCCAAATCCTATGCTCTTCACAGTGACATATCTTACTGAAGATTTGCGTTAAAGTCATGCTGGAGCCCTTATCAACAACCAGGTCATACAACTGAAAGAGCGATTGCCATTGCTTCAGGATCTGGTATGATGTTTCACGCATGCTCACGTTTATAGGCAACTGCGAGAAAAATGTTCAATCACCTATGTACAAAAATTTTCTTAAACCCAATTTTGTTCAGATTTTTAGTATTAGCAGTTTCTAAAATTCTAAAAAAATCATTCATTACTGTTTTAGTAAAACAAAATGTTGCCAAGAAAATTGTATCTCGAAAATAGACGAGAAATCGGAACATTTAAAACAGTGGAAAAAACACTGCTCAAAATGGTGAATGTTAACTTTGTTTGTAAATGACAGATGGCGCTCATTCGATTACATGAATGAAAGAGTTTTATTAACCTTGGATAGTAACATTACATTAAAATTTCAAAATTTTTTAAAACTGGGTTACTCTCCCTCAGCGCATATGTGATTCAACTTTTTCTTTTCTTTTTTCACTTTCACTTACACGTTTTTCGAAATTCTCACACCTTTAATTTCTCTTAAGAATTTAAATTTAAACCAATTAACTAGCTACTAAACTAGAATAACTTGACAAATAAATATCACTTAGTTTTTAACTAATGATAAGGTGATTGTAGAAGTTTTACTGCTGTTCTTTTTAAATAAATAGTTTATTGCAATTTTGAATATTTACTTCATAAAGCAGTAGTTTCTTTATAATCAGAGATCTGTATAAAAGTTCAGTTTGCCTTATTGTTTATTTAATCATTTAACACGTTGCGCGCCATGTGCCCACTGGCGGTCATTTTTAGTTTCTTCATTCGTACCGTGTGCCTACCGGTGGATATTTTGCATCTGTTTTTTTAGCGCCGCACAGTGGGGGTATTTGCATGAAAAAAGTGGACAAAATGCAAATTTTTGAAAATCGTTTTAATATGATCAAATATACTAAACTATGTAGTTAAATAGTTGTAATATTCTACTTTAAGTCTATTTTTTGCATTTTCGCACCCAGTAAATTAATACAGTTGTTACAAGTTGGAAATTAGTGCTTGCGAATATTTGCATGATCACATCCTTTTCAAAAGAGCTGTTTTCAAGTGTACAATCAGGTGAGAAAGCAGTTTCACTTTAGTTTTTTTTGTATTTGATCTTATTCATGGAAGAATAACACACAAAATGTATACATTTTTTTTTTATGAATTTTCGGTAAAATTTTGTGTATGTAACACAATTAAAACTTGTAAGACTTTTTTTTTCCAATTTTTAAATAATTTTTAGAAACATTAAAGATTTAGTTATACAGTGGTCAACAACAACAACAAAAAAAATGGGACACCCTGTAACTCGGGTATATATTATAGGATCTTCACAAAGCTAATGTCGATGTTAATGACTCAAAGGGACAGGTTTATTCAGATCGAGAAACTGATAAACCGAGTTAATTAACTGCTATATCGAAATTTCTCCATTACGCCTACCAATTTTTTTGGTTGAAAAGATTTCTGGTCATGAAATTAGCTCCCAAAAATTTTTTATACAGTTTTGATGATAATTTCGAGAGTTATAGGCTTTTGAAAAAAATGGCTCATCTAATATTAAATGAGTTATATAAACTTTTGATAATATCTCGGAAAATATTATAGGTTTCTCAAAAAGTTTTTCACTCACTAAAAGAACATAATCTTACTGCATAAAAAATGAAATAAATTCATAAATAAAGAAAAAATTATATTTTTTGCAAATTTTTAAACATGAATGCGAGAAAAAGTGAATCGTAACATAGTAAAATTTTTACATGAGAGCAAAGCTGAGATACTAAAACGTCGGAATACTAAAAATTGTGAGCATATCTGTAATAGTTTTCGAGATATTCGCAAAAAACCGCAAAATTCGCACGAGAGACTGTTGACGCCCAGTCACGCCTACTTTTTGAGGGACGGTATATTATATCTTCGTGAAGCACGAGCTTTAACAGCCATTGTAAAATCACGGTTGGATGAATATTACTTTTAATTATCCGATTAGACGACTTCAATATAAAATATATTTTTTCTTTCTTTTCAAAAAATGAATTTTTTTTTAATCAGTTGATATAGAATTTCTTATTTGAAGAAAGAATAATCATATTTTTGAACTGTGATGTTTAACAAATCATTTATACTTTATTTTCTTTCTTTTTTCGGCAAGATTTAATTATCAATGACAAGATGTGTAAATGTATATTTATGAATTTTTTTAAATAAAATTAAAACATTAATAAAATAATTTGAATATTTGAGAGTTCGTTTGGTAGTTCGAATAAAGATGACGAACACTCCGTATTTATAAATGATTTACAAATATTTGTCTCGCATTTTGTAAATTATTTTCTTGATCTTACTCTTTCTACAAAAAAAAAAAAAACCCCTCCAAATATAATACACTTCAATTTTAATGCTTTAATATAACTGAACTAAACTTAACCATCGTCATATATTAACGAAAATCCAGTACGCGCTTTCTGTAGCGACTGATTGAATCCAAAAATCGACACAGCAGTACAGTTTTGGAGGGAAAAACCACATATCAAATTTCACATAGCATGTTGCGTTTCTGGGAAATCGCATTTGAATGCTCAGAAATAGACGCAACAAAAAATAGTCAACCGTTAGACAGAGCTAGCCTAAAATTTGACAAAGATCTACAAAACTGATGAAAGAAAAACCATATACCAAATTTCATCCACCTAGCCTATTTGAGTTATCGTGATTGGACAGACAGGTAGGAAAACTTCCCGTGGATAGATTTCCACCAAAACTTGATAAAACCCGACAATTTTGGTGTAAACATCACATACAAAATTTCATCCCTTTAACTCGTTCCACTTTTGCGTTATAGAGTTCGCAGACAAGACGGACCTAATTCCAAAAGTGGTTTGTTCGTCATCATTGAGGTCCAAAACGCGAAGACCCACTAAGATCCCCCGGTCAAATTATTTGACAATTGCAATGGTTTGTCTGGCATATTTCGTGTACAGAAAAATAAAAAACGTTATTTCCAAATATTGTTCGATCCCCATAAATATCACTCGTATGCAATTATTTCAGTCAGATAAAGTCAGCTGAATTTCTTCCTGCAGATTAACATTTATTTCCGTAATTTAAAATCCTAACATTTACTTACTCTATTAATCTGATTAAAATATAGTTTAGAACTCTATTTATAAACAAAACGTGTAATATCTTTATTATGAATTTCCTATCCTCTTATCAATCGTTTTCGCCTGAAACTATGTCTCCTTTTAGATAAATTCATTGGCTTAAAATGTCCCTTCGAAACATCGTTTCTCACCAATAAGCCGAAATTTCGTTTAGAAACAGCAAAGTCTACGCACATTCATAACAAACACTTCTGGGTGTTACTGAAATGCCTTTAGGGCGGGAGGCAGGATTATGAAATATTTTAAAAAGTAACGAAATGCTCAAAAATTCTTAAAATATTAAGAATTTGAAAAAGAACGCTCATATTGCAGATTAATCTGAATCATATTTGGTTAATTTTCCGAAATTTCAGTGAAAAAAAAGAGAAAAAAAAATATTTTTTGCTATTAACTATTATATTGCTATTAACTATTATATTTTTTTTTATAGCTGAGATTTACTTAATATACGGTCCTTAGTGGGTTGGTTCTATTCAGGCGGAGTTTATAGCAAACAAAATTAACTCATTTCTCGTTAACTATTGCGAATTTTTGAATGAAATTTGGTACACATATAGAAAAAACATAGTAGATCGAATTATATAAAAATCTTGGCTTCCGTAATAGAGAAATTTCGAGATATCAGTTAATTAATTCGGTTAATCATTTTCTCGATCTGAATAAACCTGTCATTTTGAGTCATTAACATCGACGTTAGTTTTGTGAAGATCCAATAATATATATCAGAGTTACAGGGTGTCCCATTTTTTGTTGACCACTGTACTTCCTAGCCTTTCCAAGCTAAAACTTTTGTACCAAAAGAAAGCCTAAATCTCTAAGAAAGAAGGTCAAAAGCAGGGACGGTCCACAAACGCGATGCGCAGAAGGTCTTTCTGCGCATTTCGTCATATTGGGACAGATTCTGAAACTTTCAGCTTCCTCACGCAGTTTCGAATTAAAGAAATGAAATTATTCCATCTGTAAGAAACGGTGCAAATACCCGATTAATGGTTCGTTATTGTATCTTCATCATTTTACATCACAAGACTGCTTTTTATTGCTTATAAATTCCGGGTCATGATTTTTTATTTTTAATGAAAATGATTCCTGGTTCTTCTCCTTTTGTTTACTTTACTTACAACAATTACAAATGATCGATTCGAATTTGAGGATACTATTTGCTTTATTTTTACCGTATAATAGAAGTTTTTGACGAATAAAATAAATAATATGATCTTTTGGGCTTATTTATGTCTAGTCTGGAGCCGAGGGTTTTTTTTCTCTCTCCTCACATTCCAAATTAAAAGGCGGGGAACAGGGCCGGCCTGAAAAAAAACGGGGCCTTGAAACAAATTTCGTGCAATAAAATAATTCATTGCTTTTGTTATTTATTACATTGAACAAATTGGTATATTAAAGACTTAAGGAATACATGAAAATGATACATAACTAAAATATTTTTATGAAGTTAACAATTCAATCACATTTAAAATCTTTCACAAATCAAATAACAAAAATAATTGCTTCATAAACTCATAAAATACAATTTGGAATGCGACTTGATAGAATAAGGTAACAATGTTGTTTTTGTTTCATTTTCTTACATTCATTATAGCAAATTCGTTGATAATAAAATCATAATTTAATTTTATAGCTAATTTATATTCTACAGGTATCATGGCTAAGAAAACGAATCGTTCTGAAGAAATGCTAGATCTCAAGTAATTTTTTTTATTATTTTCAATTATGAGAAAGACTTTTCTGCAGATACTTTTGTCATCAGTAAGGTTAATATATTTTTCGGAACAGTCCCGAAATTGGGATAAAATTTAAATGAATTATTTTTAAATAAATATTTTAATACGGTGTCCCTGAATGCCATAAGTCGACGAGAAATTTTGATTCCATTAAATAAATCAATATCGCCTTGTAAAGTTACATTTAAGTCTTTGCAACATCTAAGAAGATCGTCTTCGGACAGTTTTTTTTTTATTGTCCACGCCGACTCTGCTTACCCAAATTGTGTAAAGCATCTTCAGACAGTTTGTGAATATTATCCTAATTATATAAAAATCCATATGACGTCTTTTTCTCGCGATAAATTTCGAATCTTTTCTAAAAAGAAAAAATGGCACTATTGATTATAACTAGAAAATGGATAATTGGCAGATGAAATAGACTGATCGGTTGCCTCAAAGAAAAATGGCTATTTTCCCTCCATCCAGTTCTTTGATTCTTAAATTCAGGTGTCCCCTTCAATTAACCATTCAACTATTTTCTTTGCCCAGTTGTTAAAAGGAGACTGACGATATTTTTCAAATCGAAATTTCACGATATTTTTGGTCGGCAACATTTTCCTGTCAAGTCTTTTGCCGTTTCAACACAAATTGTTCTTGTAAACAGGGCCAGATTATCAAATAGACAATTGTCTAGGGGCCCAATAACTTTAGGGGTTCCCAATGACTCATTATCTTTATTATGCATTATTTTCAAGGTAATTTAATTTAGAGCTTTCATTTAATTTACACGAGCAGTATACTCGTATTTATTCAAATTGAAATCAGGTATCGCTTAAATTTCAGAACATTATTCTTCGGATTTTTTTTTATGTTTTCAATTGCGCAAGTATATCAGTGTAATCTAGTTTGTTTTACCATTTTTCTGGCTGCAAAATAGCCTTGCAAATTTTATATTAGATTATTTAGACTGTGTAAAAAAAATTGTATTTTTTGCACCATTTATTAAAAAAAATTACTTTTAACTTTAAATTTTGGATTTTTTTTTATTCCTGAGATATTGAAACCACTCTCTTGAAGTTGATCGGCAAATTAAGTATTTTTTTTTTATTTCAGTCTGTCTTAATAATTGTTACTTAATAAACGCTTGTATGAAAAACAATAAAAAAATATTTGGTTTTGAAACTGAGGAGGGAGGAAACCGAAGCTTGCCCTATAGGATACTATAGGGCAAGCTTCGGGAAACCGGCCCTGCTTCTATATTCACATCACTTTCAAAATCATCTACATTAACATATCTTAAAATAACAGACAATTGTTCTTGATGGCTCAAGCCTGCAGTGCAATCTAATAAAATTGTGAAATGTTTAGCTTTCTTAACTAAATTTATTGTTTCCTTTCTAACTGAATATAAAATATTAGTCATTTTATAAATATAAAATTATAGCCACTATTCATGCACAAACACATTTTAAACGTTGTGTTTCGTTTTTAACTATTTTTTCATATTCTTTATAAATAGTGTTTCTCAGTTTGAATGTGTTTTTATTTTGTAACAGTTTGTGTGCAGCTTGTAAGATATTCTAATCTTTCATAACTTTAAACTTAAGGAACCCAATCTTGCCTTAGATTGGTTGACGTAAAATGTGCAAAAATTGCATAATTATATTTAAATGTATGTATATTTGGATTTAAAAAAAAAACAAAGCATTTTCATTTTGAAAAATCAGTCAGAGGCGCGGGGCCTTCAGAAAATGCGGGGCCTAGTGCAGTCGCACCGTTCGCACCCCCCTCCGGCCGGCCCTGGCGGGGAATTTAATTTTATTATGAATATTTCTCGTTTGATTCAGTTCTGAGAAGGTTGCTTGATTGCTAAAGAGTTTTTGAGTTTTTCTCTGGTTTGTAAACTAAAGATTGAAAAATGACTCTTTTCAGAGCCAAATTTTCTAGTTTTACGGAAAGATTTGAAAGCTAATGCAATGCCTGGTTGTGATATTGTCAGATGTTCGATGCGTTCAAGAAATTTGAAAGGCAAAAGCATTTCTTTCCATTCATTTTCTAAGGATCGTGATATTCTGATAATTTGGATTTGTAGAGTCAAAAGAAAATATATCGTTAATGATGAAAATGCTCGAATTTTCTCTCAGCAATTCAGCTAGAGCGGTTATCATCGTGATTTAAAATTTAAATGCTTAATTTTCCTGCAATATATTAATAATAGTTCTGAAACCAAAGGCTATTCTTACATTATTTTTGTCATCAAATGAAATGATGAATTAAAAACTTAATCAATTAGAGAGGAACTCTCTAAACTAGAGTAGAGTAGAGTAAACTAGAGTAGAGTAGTTCTAAAAAGTACTTTGGACTGATTTCTCGTATTATACAGAAACGAGCTTTGGAAACTACTTTAGTGATCGGCATCGAAGCGGAAATATTCTAAACAAAGGTATTTAATATAAGTTTTGTTATCATGCATTCTGTTTAAAACATATATTTAGCAATTAGGCAATCGTTTATCATTAATATAGCAAATATTGGATATCATGTTGTTCGAGAGACTTTATATTGTATTTATTATTCTGTGTGATATATATATATATATATATATATATATATATATATATGTATAATTCAATTACGATTTGTACGATGAAAGCAATTATGTAAAAAATAAGTTATTTTTATTATCATTTATTCAAAATTATAATTTACTTTTTAGAAATTTCTCAAAGATATTTGAATTTGTTTTTAGTTAGATGAAGTAAGTTAAAAGCCAATATTTAAACGAATGTGTATTTTATAATCACAGGTAAAATTATTCTTAAGTGTTCGGTTTCTTAAACGTCGTCCACTGACTAAACTAGAGTTATTTTTATTTAACTATATTAAAGTTTAGTAGCTAGATGTAATTATCTCTTTTCTTGCATAGAGATCATATTAGGAAGATCATTGCGTTTTATTTTAAATTTTTGATTAAGCTCCGCAAATTTTGATTCTTTCGTGACTCTTTAACAACATTTCTACAAAAAAAAAAAAAATGAAGCTTAGAAAAAGTTTTTCTGTAGTTAAAAGAGCTCCCAAACAATTTATTTATTCCGTTGCGTGGGGAGGAAGAAGCGTGCTCCCAATGCGACGTCATCAGTTCATCCGCTCTTTGTGAGCCTAACCTTACTATTCTCAAGTAACTTTGGGTCAAAAGGTATTTGTCGTGGATTCTCGCGGTTGGCCTTTTGGTTGCACTTTTTGTTTGTAATAGTTGAAAATAACGAAACAGTGTTTTATAATATTCCAGTTGTTTAAAGTATAATTTTATAAAATTCGGAAATAAAATTTTTTCAAGAAGGTTGATGAGATCTGCATTCTTCCCTGTAAATACTCAGATGTTGAAGACGAAACCTGAGAAGACACTCTCATCTCCAAACTTCCGTACCACACCAGCTTAAGAATGTGAAAAATGCTTACAATAAAAGTATTTTGAAAATGTGAATGTATACAACCAGATTAATGTAGATGACGCTCTTGTAGCTGAATAAACAAAATTCCGGCTATATAATTTTAATTGGAACTCGCAGATGTTTTTCATGGCGAATTTTTATGTGAGAATGCGAACATAATTTTTTTGAGAAATCGAGATCGCTAATGGAGGGGCCTTATGATGCAGTTTGATATTTGTTACTTCGAACAATAGAATTGATCGCTTGTGGAGGAAATAAATTGGAATTTTTTCATTTTATTATTTATTTTATTTATATTTTTAGATGCTTTGAAGAAGAGTTTAGAATATTGGAATAATATTTATTTTGAGTATGCTTTTTTTTTAAATTTTGAATAAGTATGTGGAGGACTGTATATGTAAATCGTAAATTCTCAATGTAGAAATTTACGTTCTTATCTGCAGTAACAAATCTAAATTATTTGGAAAGGTTTAAAATAACTCTAACCTATCATGATAGTAAGCAGATAGAGTTGCAAGATATTTTGATTTTTTTTAAAAAGCGTGACGTACATTTAATAAGGATTTCCTTTAGCTGAAGTATCTGTATAGTCTCATGAACAAATGTCCCCAAAGAGAATTCGACATGATTTAAATATCTCGAAGGAAAGCTTTTTAATGTATTAAATAACTCTGAACGGTAACGAAGCAGATTTAAACATAAGCAGTCCTATTTTAAGTCTCACCTTAAAACAAAATAGATAGTGGCGCATAAAAAAGAACTCGTTTTAAAGAGCAACAAGGAATGGCTAAGGAGGGATCTATTCCTTTCATTTCGCCTGAAAATTCAGAATTTATGTTTTCTAGTCGTCCACCCAAGCCATTTCAAGAAGCATGTGCTCGCACCAAAAAAGAGAAGGACACAGAAGTTAAGAACTGAAGTTCCAACCGAACAACTGACTTTTTCTGCTCAAATGAAACTTAAAACTGCCAAAAAAAAAAAAAAAAATCTATGCTTCCAAAAATTATTAAAGACATTACTTCAAATCCAGGCCATGTTACAAAATACAGAAAACATTTCATACTTTACAAAATAAAATAGAAAAGCTAACTCCAGCAGAGGCCCTCTCAATTTTTGTGGAAGCTGGTTTAACAAGAAATCAATACGAAATAGTACCATCAGGCAATATATCCCTGCTACTCTTTAATACAAAAAGCCCCAAAAGAATGTTATCCCCCAAAAATAGTTATCAAGTTACACAAAGTTCTATTGAAATTAATCTCCAAGATCTTGCTTTTTCACACAGTTATTCGACTTGCTGAATATTTGAAGGATGCGATAATATTAATATATTGATATTATTAATGTATCGATATTATTAATATATTGATATTATTAACAGACTCTTATTGACCTCCGACCCCTTTTGTCTTCTTCTAGACAAATGAGAAAAAGAAAGTACTATAAACCTTTTTCTAAAAAAACCCCTAGAAGATGCTTTTACTCGGACAAGTAGCGATAAGTGAAGATTTTGTAGAAGAAAAAATGAACGAAGAAGATGCCATCAATGAAAAAGATGATATTAGTGAAGAAGAAACATAAGAAAGGCACAGTTTGGGTCCGCGCTGTAGATTTTTCGTGAAAACGTCGGGATAAAATCATAAAACAAGTGTTTCGTATTAATATGTAATTTAATTATCAATCTCTTTAATACAATATTTACACAGAGTAGTATAATGGTTACAGAATAGATAAATCACAAGTTTATCGCATGTAGCAAGGGTCTGTGGTTGCTTGTGATTTATCTATTCCGTTACCATTATACTACTCTGTGTAAATATTGTATTAAAGAGATTGATAACTAAATTGCATATTTTTAAGAAATACTTGTTTCATGATTTTATCCCGTTGTTTTCACGAAAAATCTACGGCGTGGACCCGAACTGCTCCTTTCTTATGTTCTATTTAGAGTAGCTTTTGATGCCGCTATCTGTTGACAGTATATAGAACTACATTTCGCGTATGCGCAGTAAAACATTACTTACTACAAATGATCACATTTCCTGTGATATTCAAATTTTTGAATTCAAATTTTAATACAATGTTTCTTTTACGTATTGTCAAGTATTCTGTAAGTTTCGTACAATTCGAAAGAAAACTCTGCATGTTATAATCAAAAAAACATGCGGAGTTTGAAATTTTCAATTTAATACCGATTTTTACTTATATTCTGATAAATATTTTTATTGTCTCACTTTGGGTCTTAGTAATACGTCTCAAACTCTTTAAAATGACATCAGAATCAACCTCCTAGCTAAAAGCGTTTCCACGCTACACTTATTTATAATCTTACATAAAGCTAATTCATAACAATCACGCGCATGCGCCTACACTGGTACTATGACATCACAGGCAAAACAAATACTATGCTACCAACTCTTACAGATATGATCTATCCGTTGTGGGGTCAACCATTCTTTTCGCATTATTAGTCTCGTAGTTATTAGCGTTTCAAATCTGACGGTATTTTGTCACACAAGAAAGTTCGACCGACTATTACTGTAACGAGCGGAAAGACGTTTTTACGTCAAAATCTCAGGAATAATTTAATCAAAAATATTTGTTAATCTTATTTTATGATGCACTCTTTAAATGGTGATACTTACAAATAGCATTGTTTCGCAACACTGATTAAAATATTTAATTTTAATGTGTGTAATTAATATTTACAATATTTTTATGGTCATAAACTATTATAACAGAGTTAAAATATATAAATGTAACAAAATATACATGTTCTAGGAAAAAAATATCGCGAAAATAATTTTGTCCACTTTTTTCATGCAAATACCCCACTATGCGCCATGTCCTCACACGTGGACACGTTTTATATGGGTTTTGCATATGCCAGCCGATTATTCGATTTCAGGGCACATCATACCTTGATGAGGTCACTTCGTCCCCACATAAAAAGTTACTTGTTAGGACCGCGTGATCAAGCTGGGCATGAGAAATAAAATAAAAAAGCAGACATAAAGTAAAAAAAAAGTATAAACCAACAAGAGAATAATCATAAAAAAACATTTTAACAAAAATCCCGAAAAAGCAAAAATTGGTCTCACAGTTGAGATTTGCGCAATCAGTGCAGCGTTTAACGTGTTAACAAGTAAAGAATCGCAGAAAAAGACGAAAAACTGATATATTTTTTTAACTGCAATAATCTTTGCAGACTTTTGAACACAACATCGAGAATTTTCACAACTACCTGATCAGTTGAGTATGATAGAAGCATTTTTTTAAACACATAATTTGTCGTAATATAGATTATTTTGCTTGTATACATAAGAATAACAGAATCATAAGAATAATGAGTCGTCAACACAAGTATTAAGAATTATGATTTGTGTTGATATTGTGGCTTACGCTGATACTGATTCCGGGCGAAACAGTATCAGAAGATTGAAAAATTGTTCGCAGATAGACGAAAAAAAAAAAAAAAGGGAAAACAAAGCCGGCTCGAACAAAAGCGGGGCCTGGTGCAAAGTTTACTTGCGGGGCCTTGAAACAATTTTTATTATTGGAAATTCGTTGATAATATCATCATAATTTAGTTTATAAATTAATTCGGAATTGATAGATAAAATGGCTACGGAAGTAAATCGTCTTTGACTAATGCTAGATCTCAAGTAATTTTTTTAAAATTATTTTCAATCTTGAGAATGAATTTTCTTCAGATGCGACGGTAATTTGTAAGGTCAATATAATTTTCAGAACAGTAATAAAATTTGGATACAATTCAAATAAATTATTTTTAAATATTATAATATCGTGTCCTGGGAGACAAAACTAGGAGATGTATTTTGATTTGTTAAATAAATCAAAGCAATCAATTTTCATTTTACAAAATCACTCAGTGGGGCCTTCAGAAACGCGGAGCTATGTGCTCTCGCACCGTTCTGAACCCTCTCTGGTCGACCCTGAGGAAAAAGGCAGGAGAGAAAATAAGAAGAAAAGGAGGAGTTAAATCTGGCAAAAGGAAGTTGCGCCGACTTGATTTTCTACGTTTTTCTACACTGGCATATTATAATTTTATTGGATGACCGACTTTCTTTTGTTCTGATCATGATTAAAAATTTTTTAAAATTTTCTTTAATTTTAATTTTTAAAAATTTTTTGCACATAATATTCATGAGATTCGGTTAATTTTTCATTTTTAGTAAATGGCCTATTACAATTTTCTAAACTATTTTTTTGCAAGTATTGAACAGTCGGAAGGAAGGTCCTATAAGTGTTTTCGCGACTCCAGCATTTTCTATATGACCTACTACTGTAGAGCAAGCACAAAAAAGAAAAAAGTATCATTTAAAATCTCCAATTTTATGCGTTCAATAGCGCAAGAATAGAAGTTTTAGTATCTTATTGTCTTTAGAGAATAGAGATTCCCCCAGTTTGCAATTATTATTAAGGCCACATTTTTCTCTAAATTATATTATATCCTTCAAATAAACTAAAGCGTTAATTCGAATATCTTTTTTATTTTCTTACATATATATATTTCTTTTTTTTGAAGCAATGGCTTCAATTTATAGGTTTAAAAAATTTCCTTGCAACCACCTTAAAAATTTCATTTTTCATAGCAAACTGATAAATTATCTATAAAAGGCTGATAAAATAGAACATACTATGAACATTCGTGGGTAACCAGAGTTTTTAAATGCAAAAAGCTTACATTAACCCCTTAAGTCTCGCGCCCGTCATATTGACGCTCATCGAATTATCGCATTTTTAGGCTTTTAAACTAAAATTTAATGTGATAGCTTTAGTATTTTTTAGCTTTATAATTTAGCTTTATTTAAATTTAGCTGAAATTTAGCTTTATAATTTGACAAAAAAATTACGTTGAGTCCATACGCATCTCAAGTATTCTATGCCTTCTTAGATGAATGAAAACGACAGTGTAGGGTAAATCTGTCAGGAACAAACATCCTCCCATTGGTGTGGTGGGGAAGTTGGAGAGGTGATATCGAGTCAGATGTCACTTTCGTCATCTAACTACAGTTTAAAATTACAAGGTCCACCCCTAAATAGTACTAGTGTAGCTTGAAAATGGTACTTTTCTTTGTTGATTAGTTTATTGGTCTTCCTAAGCTCTGTTATGTAGCTGAAGACAAACTTCGATATTTTGAATCGTAATCAAATGTGGACTGAGAACGATAACTGGCGCCCAAATCTCCACATCTTCTTCCATGCCCCGCCACTTCGAGTATGTGTGATGTTCCACAAATTCAACTATCACCTGCCCCATGCACGCGGAACTTAAGTGAGATTCAGAATTTAGATGGATAACTTTCTTATCACGAATCTAAACTCTATCACGATCTTTTCCTACAAAACTGGTTGGTTTCTATGTGTTCTTTTCATTTGAGCTGACGAGTGGATTAATTCATTACTTTTATATACTTTCACTTCTTTTGCTTATTCGTTCTTTTGTTTTCTCAGAAACTTCTTGTAAGCATAAATTTCAATAGATTAAAGCATATTTAAATTTTAAAATTATTCAGTGGTTTTCAAAATGACTTATGTAAATAATAAAGTCACGGAAATTTGCTTTGATTTATGTAATGAAACCAGGTCACGTGACTTCACTGTCACATGATAAATGTAACTGTGTATGCCATTATGGATCTAATTGCACGTTGTTTTATGCTTTGTTTTGACGCCCCATATGTTTTTCTCCTGTAAGACGCGCAATCAATTCAAGCATTGAACTGCCAGACGCTTTTGACGTATATTACGTGAGTATGCGTTGATCCTATTATTATTTTTAGATCTTGGTAAAAGCCTCGATATTTGAGGCTTTGAGAACCAGAGGGGACCAACCCACAATTTTCGCTAAACTGAACGAGGCATTATGTTTTAGAAACTATAAAAGTGAATCATTTGACAAGTGCCGCAGTCTAGTATAAAGCAGCCAAAACTCTTCTGATCCACTCTGGTTTTGAAAGAAAACAGTCTTAAATTTCAATACGATGTTTAGTTAAGTTTAGCGAAAATTGTGGGTTGATCCATTCAAGGCCTCACTAATACTTCCGGATATTTGAAAATCCTTTAATATATCGACAACTAACAGGATATATTTGTCTCCCTAACAGTTTAAAATTCGGGGTCAAAGTGTTAAAATTGATTGTAATGAAATCAGCACATGCTAGGGCGACAAACGTCAAGTGCTCCAAGCCATTTTCGTTTTTGAATCCATTGCACATCTTATTGGAGAAAGCAGGACCTGAAATCGCAACACAGCGTACGACAATATGTAGTTATATGTTTGATGAAAAGCTCAGTTACGTTTGTCACGTGATTGCGACGTCACATGAATCGGCTATGTCAGTTTTACGACTATTGTCGATGTTGGCAACTGCAATGAGAAAAATGCATCCTCATCTTAATTTGGAAATTATTATAGTAAATATAAGGCTAAGAAATATATTAAGATCTAGCTAATTAAACTTTTTCTCTTTTTCTGTACTCCTTTAGAGCCGAAAAAGAATTTTCGACACTGTTTCTGACAGAAATATTTTTCTCAACCTCGCATGAGGGAATGTGCGCAAATATAAAATAAACAAATGAAACCCAACTTAAATAAAAAGACATTTTATTTAATAACATTGAATTTTTAACTGTTTTAATTATTTTTGCCTAATAGTAAGGAAGATCATTGAAGAATCTGACAGAAATACGTATTGTCAATGTTTTAGTTATCCTAAAACTACCACAGAGGCTTAAGAAACCTTGTTTTAATATTGATACAAAGATCGTTCTGTTGGTGTTCTGTGGGCCAAAGGCGTTCTTAGTAATCTTTGAGATCTCTTATTCATCATACACAACTACCCCACTTCGGACACCAATGTTGCAAAGATCGTCCCGTGGGTGTATGGCAGAAACACTCCAACAAGCAGGATAATGGAGAAAGACGATTTATTCACGAATATTCCGTAAACACGAAGCACAGGTAACAGGAAAAATAGCACTTATACAGATTAGCAACACAAACAGACAACAACTCACTAGCAAAAAACAACAACAACAGTAACAGCATTTCCGTATCTAGCAATGTCAACAGATGGCAATCCACTAATAATGACAGTAACAACATTTTTAATAGCGCTCAGCTCACCAGCTCGCACTGCAGACGAAAATCCAAAGTGATTCTTTAAAGGTGTTCGCAACTCCGTTCAACGTTCCCCGTCGAATCCTACCGCCGTGTATTTATAGTGTTCCTGACAGGGCGTGAAGTCACATGGAAATATCTGGAGAAATCCGGATCTCGGCTCCTAATGGAGATATCGAGAAAATAACTGCATTTTCGGCAATCTTCGATTTTCCGCTAAATCACCAAATTTGTCACCAAGTCGCCAAAATGGTCGCCAAGTTCGTCGTCAAGGTCAGGTGTCCAGGCCTGTCCGCTTCCGGCATTTCATCCTTACCTCTGTAAAACTCTCTTCCCAACCATAAGACTAGCAAGGCAGGAGAGCGACACTACATTTTTGTAACACTGCTCCCCTCTTCAAAGACTGCACTTCCCAGCAGACTCACAACATAGAATTATCATCAGTAGCCCGGTATGGAGCTAGATGATTAATGTGAATGACCTTTGGCTTGACGTTGGGCGACCTCTGCACTCTGTAGATAACTCGTTCAGTTTCTTGACAATAGTATACGTTACTTCGAAGTTCTGTTATAACTTGGGACTCGGGCCTCTCCGTCGCTTCGGGCTATACATACAGACTAGATCTCCCTCCCTAAAATGGTGGTCTGTTGCTCTGGAGTCGTAACGAGTTTTCATTCGTTCGCTGGCCAGTTTAATTCGCTCTCTAGCAAATGCATGCACACTTTGCAAACGTGCCTCCAAATTTTTCATGTATTCATTCGGCGAGGAAGGCGTTTCACTCGGTTGTTCAAAGAGAATATCACAGGACAATCGTTGCGTTCGACCAAAAAGCATTTCCGCTGGAGTCAATCCAGTCACTTCATGTTCCGCGCTCCTATAGGCCAAGAAAAAGAGTGGCAAATGTGTATACCAACCAGTCAGATTCCTCGAAACAGATAAAGACAGATGATTTTAAATCGTTCGATTAATCGGACTCAGGATGTAACGCCGTTGTTCGAGTCTTCAGAATTCCCAAAAGTTTGCAAAGCTCAGTAAAGAGTGCGGAATTAAAATTTGTATCTTGATCCGAATGTAATATCATAGGTACACCATAACGTGAAATCTAGATTCGAACGAGTTCTTCAGCCAAAGTCGAGACTTCCTGATCTGGAATGGGGATTGCTTCAGGCAACTTAGTAAAATAGTCCATCCATACTAGGACATACTGATTGCCATTTCTCGTTATAGGAAAAGGTCCTAAAATATCCAAAGCCATTCTTTCGAAAGGTGCGCCCACATTATAGCGCTGTAAGCGACCTTTAGTTTTGTTTTGGGTCCTTTTTGGGCTCCGCAAGCGTGCATTCTCTGCACCATCTTTCGACGTCGGCACGAAGTCGATCCTAATAAAATCGCTCACGGGTTTTGCTCAAAGTTTTCATGACTCCAAAATGCCCTCCACTTGCGTTGTCATGAGTCTCTAACAGAACTTCTTGAATTCTGCTTTTTAGGAGAATCAGTTGCCATCGACAAGAACTTCCATCATCACTCTCCCACTTATGATATAAAACACCATTCTTAAGGTGTAAGGAGTCCCAAAGAGCCCAGTGTTTTTTGTTGCAGGACTCTCCGGGGCGATTTCTTGCCAAGATGGTCGATCTTCCGAATTTAGTTTCTTCTCCAGAATTGTCCTAATAGCAGGATCTTCTGTAGCGGAATCGAATCAAAAGATTCGGACTTTGACTCTAACCACCATGCTGCTGATGTTCGTCGTGCCTACCTCGGCATTATTGTAAACCAGCTTGTGGCAACTTAAAGACTTGACCGCCAGCGGAGTATAAAAGGACGTTCCACCGAGAACTCTCTCTCTCTTTTGCCTTTTTATTTCTAGGTTGTCGTCACCCGGTTCCTTCGGTGATTGATGTTCTCTTCACCCATGTTTTGGAGTCCATGGACTTATCCTGACATCCTGAAGCGTCATGATATACCATTTTTAATATTGTTGTTTGTGTTAAATAAATTGTTTTATTTCATCCAGCAGCGCCTTCTGATGTGTGCGACATACACCACCCCCACTTGCGCCACAGTGGTGACCCGTTTGGAACAAGCCTATCTAGCTGCTGAGATGTATATATATCACTGGTAAAAAGACTACTTCCTTTTGTGAGGGTAAGATCAATTCAATTGCTTTACTTCTTGCTTGCATGCGACTCTTCTGAGGTTTAGTTTGATTTTATATTGGTGCTTAATAGTGAGTTTTGTGGACACTTTTAAGGTGTTGATGAGAGGATCTTGCTCACATTACGGTAAAATGTCTGAAAAAGAGGGTAAATCAGGAAACGCTGATGGCGATTCTGAGCCACCTCAGGATGATAATTTGTTTAGTTGCAGCAGAGTAGCAGTCAGGGTTCCTGCATTTTGGGCGAATAATGTGAAATTGTATTTCGCGCAAATTGAGGCTAATTTTAGGATTGCTGGAATAGTGAACGAACAAACTAAATTTGATACTTTAGTTGCAGCACTTGATCCTCAAACCTTGACCCATGTCAGCGACTTGCTGTATACCCCACCTAAAGACAACCCGTATACCGCGCTTAAAAACAGACTTTTATCAGAATTTGAGGTTTCGCAAAACAAGAAGGTTGGAGCATTACTTGAAGACCTGGATTTGGGAGATAGAAAGCCGTCCTTATTGCTGCGTCAAATGCAAGAGTTGAGTGAAGGACTGGTAGACGATGCATTTTTGAAAAACCTATGGCTTAATCGACTTCCTGTTAATATTCGGACAATTTTGATCATTAGCTCGGAATCTTTGTCTAAATTGGCCGAAATGGCAGATCGTATGCACGAATATAATTTGGAGGAAGTTACAGCCGTAAAAGCGAGTAAACCGGAATATTGTACTTCAGAGTTGAAGGAAATGAAACTACAAATTTCGGAGCTTTCAAAACAAATCGAAACGTTAAATGCACGCTTTGCATCTCTTAATGCTAAGAAAAGGCATAGTAGATCCCGTTCTAAATCTCGAGAGCGGAATAACCGACTTTGTTTTTATCATTATAAATTTGGGGATAGAGCCCATAAATGCATAAAACCGTGTAGTTTTCAGAATGACGGCGTAAAACCTTCAGAAATATCGGTCGCTTCTGAAACCCTGGTTTATAGTCGCAGGTTATATGTACAAGACGGGATTACTAAAACTCAATTTTTGGTTGATACAGGTAGCGATGTATCGTGCTATCCGAAATCTTATTTGAACGAAGTGTTGAAATTGCAGGGTACCACACTTTTTGCAGCAAACGGCTCCCATATAAAGACATTTGGTTCGAAACTATTGAGTCTCGATCTAGGATTGCAAAGAAAATTGCAATGGCCATTCGTGATCGCGGACATCACGAAACCAATAATAGGTGCTGATTTTTTGCAGCAATTTGGTTTGTTAGTTGATCTTAAAAAGCGATGTCTTTTGGATCCTATTACTAATTTTAAATGTATGGGTCGAGCTGGTTTTTCTGAGATTCCAAATGTGAAAACAATATCGGGTAACAGCGAGTACCATGAGTTATTAAATCGTTACAAGGGAATAACTAAACTAAATTCTACGTTTCCTAAAGCAATTAAACATAATACTTTGCATTTTATTCCCACGAGTGGTCCGCCTGTAACTGCACGCGCACGTAGATTACATCCTGCTCAATTGAAGGTAGCGAAACAGGAATTTGAGTATATGCTGGAAAAGGGAATTTGCCGCCCATCACGTAGTAACTGGGCAAGCCCACTTCATATGGTCCCTAAAGGTTCCACAGACTGGCGACCTACAGGAGATTATAGGGCGCTTAACAGAGTGACTAAACAGGACAAATATCCCGTACCACATTTACAAGATTTTTCACATTATTTGAAAGGGAAAAATATTTTTTCAAAAATAGATCTTGTTCGTGCGTATCATCAAATCCCGGTAAATCCAGATGATATTGAGAAAACCGCAATTATTACACCATTTGGTTTGTTTGAATTTCCTTATTTGAACTTTGGTTTATGTTCGGCAGCCCAAACATTCCAAAGATTTATAAATGAAGTTTTATACGGATTTGATTTTTGTTTCGCGTACATAGATGATATTTTGGTGTTTAGTAAAGATAAAACGGAACATACGCAACACCTGGAACAAATATTCAAACGTTTCGTTGACTTCGGAATTACCATTAATGAATCGAAATGTGAATTTGGTAAACCGCAGGTTGATTTTCTGGGACATACTATAAATAGTGAAGGTATTCTTCCCATGTCGACTAAAGTTAGGGCAATTCAGGAATTTCCAAAACCCGAAACTGTTAGTCAGTTGAGGAGTTTCTTGGGAATGATCAATTTTTATCACAGGTTCATACCTAAAATTACTGAAATACTTGCACCTTTGAATGCTTATCTTGTTGTTTCGAAAAAAAGGGATAAGACCAAGATTAAATGGAATCCCGAAACCGATGCAAGTTTTGACAAAATAAAGTGTTTAGCTGACGCAACATTGTTATCTCATCCTTCGACTGATGCGAAATTGGCTTTAGTTACAGACTGCAGTGACTTTGCTATGGGAGGTGTTTTAAATGAAATTACTCCGAAAGGTCCTAAACCTTTAGGATTTTTTTCAAAAAAGTTAACCCCTACATAAGCCAAATATTCAGCTTACGATCGCGAGCTCTTGGCGGCGTATTCTGCGATTCAGTATTTCCGTCACATGTTGGAAGCTCGTCCGTTCGCTTTATATGTCGACCACAAACCATTAACTTACGCATTTAGGCAGAATAACGATAAGTGTTCACCTAGACGTTTGCGACAACTGGATTTTATTTCGCAATTTACCACGGATATTAGATACGTGCCAGGAAAATAGAATGTCGTTGCTGATAGTTTATCACGAGTTTGCGAAATTCAGTTTTCGTCACTTGCTGACCTAAAGTTATGGGAAAGTAGCCAAAATTCAGATCCTGAATTAAAAGGTATCTTAGAAGGTAAAATTAAGTTTTCTGGAGACCTAGTGAAAGTACAAATGCCCGATTCTGAGATATCACTATATTGTAATGTGAACTCAGAGTCTAATCGATTCTATGTACCTGGGGAACTTCGCAGGAAAATTTTCGACAATTTACATAACATGTCGCATCCTGGTATACGTGCCACAAAAGCCTTAATTGCAAGCAGATATTGTTGGCCTAACCAGAACAAGGACATAACTAATTGGTGTCGAGCTTGCATTCCGTGTCAGAAGAGTAAGGTACATCAATACACCAAGGCTCCAGTATCTCGGTTTTTGCCACCTGATGCTAGATTTTCACATGTACACCTGGATCTAATAGGTCCTTTACCAATCTCTGGGGGATTTAGGTATTGCTTGACTATGGTTGATCGTTTTACACGTTGGCCCGAAGCAGTTCCTTTGTTGGATGCAAAAGCGGAAACTGTAGCAATTGCTTTCATGTTCAATTGGATTTCTCGCTTTGGTTTACCTCAGAAGGTCACATGTGATCAGGGTGGGCAATTTGAATCTGGTCTTTTTCAGATGCTGACGAGAATGTTTGGTATCCAGTGCGTTAGAACTGCTGCTTTTCACCCAAGTTCGAATGGAATGGTTGAACGGATGCACAGACCTCTAAAGCAGGCCTTGATGTGCAGTAGGCAAACTTGGTTTGAAGCATTGCCTCTAGCACTTTTGGGTCTTCGTACAGTTTTACGAGAAGACATTAACGCAACCGCAGCGGAACTCACCTATGGTACTAATTTGCGAGTACCAGGCCAATTCTTTGTTGACAGTAATATAGGCATCCCTTTACCGGATTACTTGTCTCGTCTGCAGGAGCTCATGCGAGCACTTAAACCTTCAGATCCAGTGCATCACGGACTGAAAGCAATCTACATGCCGAAAGATCTGCAGACTTGTTCTCATGTGTTTGTCAAGAGGGGACCTATAAAAAGGGCTTTGTCAACGCCATTTGAAGGTCCTTTTCCCGTCAAAAAGCGACAGGACAAGAACTTTGTAGTACTGGTGAACGGTCAAGAGAAAGTCATCAGTGTGGACAGGTTGAAACCTGCTGTCCTACTGTCCGACACGACTAGTTCAAATCTTCCATATACGACTAAGTACGGTCGTAAAGTGCGTTTTCGTCTCCCACCTTAAGATGCGAGACTGGTGGGGGAATGTAGCGGAATCGAATCAAAAGATTCGGACTTTGACTCTAACCACCATGCTGCTGATGTTCGTCGTGCCTACCTCGGCATTATTGTAAACCAGCTTGTGGCAACTTAAAGACTTGACCGCCAGCGGAGTATAAAAGGACGTTCCACCGAGAACTCTCTCTCTCTCTTTTGCCTTTTTATTTCTAGGTTGCCGTCACCCGGTTCCTTCGGTGATTGATGTTCTCTTCACCCATGTTTTGGAGTCCATGGACTTATCCTGACATCCTGAAGCGTCATGATATACCATTTTTAATATTGTTGTTTGTGTTAAATAAATTGTTTTATTTCATCCAGCAGCGCCTTCTGATGTGTGCGACATACACCACCCCCACTTGCGCCACACTTCTAGCTGTGCCTTTTGGACCTCACTTGAAGACCAGGCTTCCTCAGTGGTTAAAACTTTCGCGGAAGTGTCTGTTTCCATTTCGAACTTTTTCTCTGCATTCGTGCAATGTTTGCAGCTCTCTTTACAGGGTCTTCGTGAGAGCGCATCTGCATTTCCGTGAGAGGTTCCCTTGCGATGCTGGATTTCGAAGTCATATTCTTGCAGTTTTTGGATCCAGCGAGCTATCTGGCCTTCAGGTTCCCTAAAATTCAAAAGGCATCTAAGGGAAGCATGATCAGTCCGGAGAAGAAATTTCCGTCCATAGAGGTAGTGATGGAAATGCTCTATAGATTTCACAATGGCTAGTAATTATTTACGCGTGACACAATAATTTCTTTCTGGCTTACCCAAGCTCTTGCTGAAGTAAGCGATGACACGTTCCTCGTTTCCAATCTTCTGAGAGAGCACGGCTCCTATTCCTTCATTACTAGCATCCGTATCCAAGATAAATTCCTTGTCAGTCCGGAGATAGGTCAAGACAGGGGAAGTTATCAAAGCCAGCTTTAGAGTATTGAAAGATTTCTCGCATTCTTCGGTCCAATTAAAGTTTGATCTAGCTTCAGTTGGTTTATGTAGGGGTCTTGCTATTGTAGAGAAATTCCTTACAAAACGACGGTAAAAGCTGCAAAGTCCAAGGAAACTTCGGAGCTCGTGTACTGTCTCTGGACGAGGCCAATCAACTACTGCCTTAGTCTTTTCTGGGTCAGTTTTAACTCCGTCTGCTGAAATTATGTGTCCAAGATAAGAAACCTCCTTTCGGAAGAATCTGCATTTCTTTGGACTTAGCTTGAGGTTAGCTTTTTGCAGTCTCTGGAATACTTTACGAATATTATTAAGATGTTCTTCAAATGTTCGTCCTACTATGATAATGTCATCAAGATAAACTAAGAAGGCTTCAGATGTTAGTCCACGCAATACTGTCTCCATTAATCTTTCGAATGTGGCAGTCCGAAAGGCATTACCTTAAATTGCCAGAGTCCTTGTCCGGTGGTGAAGGCTGTCTTTTCTTTATCTTTGGGTTGGATTTCTGCTTGCCAGTATCCACTTTTCAAGTCTAATGTCTAGAACCATTGGCTTCCGTTCAAGGCATCCAGGGTGTAGTCTATCCGTGGTAGAGGATAACTGTCCTTTATCGTAATCTCATTTAACTTCCGGTAATCAACACAGAAACGTGTCGATCCATCTTTTTTCTTAACAAGCACAATAGGCGAAGCCCAAGGTCCTGACGATTCTTCTATTATTCCGTTATCCACCATCTCTTTAACTAAGCGCTCCGCTTCCTCTTGCTTTGCAAGAGGCAAACGTCTTGGATATTGCTTGATTGGCGGATTCTATGTATTAATTCTATGTTGAGTCATATTTCAGCGGCCGACATCACTGGTCGAAAACAGGTTCTGAAATTTTTTAAGCAATTCCCTTACTGCTGTTCGCTGATCTTCATTAAGCCTTTCAAGATTCTCCAAGATTGACGGGAAATGTTGTGCTTCGGAAAATTCTTTAGGACGAGCGACGATATCCACCACTGGTTCACACGTCGCAATAACAGCTCCTTTGTCCTCGGTCTTGGGTTTATCGTCCAGATTCGGAACTCGAATGGGGATAATTTCCCTTTTTAAATAAACGAGTGTGGCCGCCACAAGGACACCTTTCTGGGAGACTTGGCTATGAAAGTCCGTTACGGCATATCCCAGAAAAGTTGGGAATTCCATGGATAAGACATTTTGATCTCGCTGGTATTATAGTTCTCTCTTTTGGCCAATACAGAGCATAACTTTGAATGCTCTGCACTGGCTGAAAACAAAGGAATTTCCTCTCCTCCTGTCCGTATCTCATTATTCTCCAGGTCTACAGTGAAGTTAAACTTTTGAAGAAAATCCAGGCCGAGAATACATAGATCAGTAATATCAGCTACGTAGATTCTGTGTTGGAATTTTCTGGATCCACATTTCAATTGATGCTTCCAGTTTCCCGTGTATCTCCGCCTTCTCACCAGTAGCGGTCTTTAAAAAATATTAGGAGCTGTGTAAATAAATTTCTCCTTCAATTTCTGCACCAAGTCTGTTCTTAACAGAGTCACATTGGCACCTGTGTCCACCAACATCAAACAAGGGATACCACAAATAGATCCTTCTAAGTAGAGTCCATTTCTCCCTCCTCCAAGAGCTGAAACTTTCAATCCTTCTTCAGGGGCTTTCTTGAGAAAAGGCAGCCTTCGCCCCACAAGACGGCCATAAGTTAGTTTTCCTGGACGGACGTCATCACTTGGCATTCTCTTTGTACATGCCCCCTTCCAGTTTGAGCTCATCTCTTTCGTTCCTTTCTTCTTTCTTTTTTTTAATAAAAAAATTCAAGTCTGAAAGAAATTCACAAATATGAAGTTTCCTCAAATATTTTCGGTAAGCGGTACTATGAATTCACACGATTTGATTTTCATATTATAACATTTGAAAGCATTTTAACCCTTTAAAAGGCTATTTTTTTCTAGCAGTGGTATAATAAAATAACTTTGGTATTGAGATTAATTTAAGGAAAGAAATTCATTTAGCTTACTGGATGACATTATTTTTTGTTAATTAATTTGATTAATTAATAATTAATTACCAAGTCAAGACACTACGTTATGGTTTCAGATAAGAAATTGGAACATCCAGGTTTTTGTTATATCGAAACATTTGGTGAGAACTTACGCCAAGCTTAAAAAATGCATTTAAAAATTGATGAATTTGGTGGGAAGTATATTCCCACGGCCTTTGAAAGGGTTAAATAATAATAATAAAAAAAAGCACCTGAAAATTATACTTTGACTTGCTTATACTTGCTTGTAGTGAACACCCTAATTCAATTTTTCCGCTTGAAAATATTTGAAGTCTAAGGAACCAGGAATTTGTCGATGCAAAATTAAGTCTGTAAAAAAAGTGTTTATATCAAAGTATTAAGCGTGCGATCACCCACAAGTAAGCGTCACTTTAGTCGAAGATATTGATACTTGTTGGACTTTCTAACATTTCATTTTATGAATTGCCTGGTGAAATTTGTAGAAGAAAAGAGCTGAGAAAATTAGAAATTCTATTAAAAACTATTCCTAATGATTACTGAAATTTTCGAATACCGATCGAATCTTACCAATATTTGCGTTGACCAAGGTACTCAATTTCATAGGAGATAATGCTGAAAATATATTGACAACGGAAACTTGCTTGTAAGAATGGATTAAAAACTGACTAAGTTTGCTTCAGTTATTATTTTTTAAAATCAGAGGAATTCAGTATTCACCTATTTAGGCTGTAGTTTTAAGTGCATAGTTATTTCATTTTTACTCAAGAAGTTTTTCCAAGTTAGCTCTAGGGAGCATGAAAAATATTCAAAGGATGCATTGTCTTTTTGGAATAATGTTTCCTTCAACAACTGGTGTTATCATTAATAGACAGTGGAGGCTCATGTTTAGGTAGTGTGAGACTGTAGCAATCCTGCTTTTTTCATTGTATTAATTTATATAGTTTTCCCCGCAATGTTTAAATTTATCATCAATAATCAAATGTAATTTTCTTATTTTCGAAAAAATATAAAACCCAGAAAAAATTCTTCTTGAGACTCTCTTAGGAGAGCGGAGAACTCTGGAGACATTCTGTTTTACAATCTTTCTCTCCTTTCACTCGCTAATATTGTGCTTGCACACCTTGTCATGAGCTAAAGAGGATGCACGGCGCATGCGCAGATAATGAAGCGTGGTATTGTCGGACAGAGAGTTTCGGTGTTGATATCATCTATACATTCATACTTTATTTTACTACGTATTGCTTATCCTTTATTATATAACTTTTATAATTTTCTTAATCCGATGCGCAGGCATATTGTAAATTAATTGCCTTGGTAAAATGCATAACAGAAAATCATTAAATCACGTTCGTAATGAAGTTAATGCTTTGACTAAGTTTCTCTTGGCACATCGCATGACTACATTAAAACCTGAGCGTTGCTTGTCTACATTAAAAGGAATAAAATCTATTCAGAGAAGCAGTATATGTACACAGGGTAGTCATAAATTATTGGACGCATTTCAAAAATTAATAAAAAAACCCCTATATAATGTAGAAAATTCGCTTCTTTTAAATGAGAGTATATCACAAAGTTTCTTTTTCACAGAAAGGTAACGCGCCGTTATGGCGCACTAAATCGAAGCAATACAACGAAAGTGTCAAAATGGCTACCGTGCAGCAGAAGGTACGTTTCTGGTTCCACGAAAGCAAATCAATCGAAACAATTCAAAGAATTATTCGGTTAGAGTATCAAAATTGTCGGTCTCCAAGTAAGATCTCCATTAAGCGTTGGTATGAGCAATTAAGGAGTGCAAGTCTCCCTCAATGATGCACATGTCCTGTTCTCCTTAATTTCTTATACCAACGCTTAATGGAGTTCTTACTTGGAGACCGACAAATTTCGATACTCTTACCGAATAGTTCTTTGAACTGTTACGATTGATTTGCTTTTGTGGAAGCAGAGACGTGCCTTCTGCTGCGCGGTAGCCATTTTGACACTTTCGTTGGATTGCACAGATTTAGTGCGCCGTAACGGCGCGTTACCTATCTGTAAAAAGAGAACTTTTAGAACTACTCTCTCATTTTAAAAAAGGGAAGTTGCTATATTATACAGGTTTTTACTTGGTTAATTTTTGGAATGCGTCCAATAATTTATACCGCCCTGTATAAAAAGAGTAAAAATCCCTTGCCATGAATTTAACGGAGAAAACTTTTTTTTCAATTTCACATACACCAATAAGTAAAAAGTTACTTAGATTTCATTACGCTTTTTTGTATTTTAGCTATATCATGAAAATTCTTACAAATAATTTTAAAAATAATGTCCATACACGTACATTAATTTTTGAAGTCATTGCATTTTTATAATCGCAACGCACGAGGCATAACTGTTAATAGATGCATTTTGATATTCTAGCTTAAAAAATTCCCGAGTTCGAGGGCACACTGCAGCGAAAAGAAAAAAAGAGAGGTAAAATAAGACGAAATAAACGTTATTAAGAATAAATCAGTTTAAGAAAATTGTGAATCCTTTGGCACTTCAAAACTTTCAAATATTATAGAATATTATGTAAAAGATAACAATATACCAACATGATGTGTTGGAAAGAGAGCAAATATAAAATACGAAACAAATTTTAGAATATCAAAATAAGCAAATAAAGAAATATTAAATCTTCATTTTAAAATACACTTTTTTAAAACCCATAGTGACTTGTGCGTAAGAGTAATATTATTTACAATAGCTGCTAAAAAGCTAAAAGTCTCAAAATAAATCAGTATAACTTTCATAATTTAGTTTCAACAGCTGAAAATCATGTAGTGCTAAAAATTTGATGAAGCAATAAAATTATTGGTATTGCCATACAATCCATGATATTGTTACAAACTATATTTAAAAATAAGATGGTGAAAATTTTGTAGAAACGGGGAATAGTCCAACAGTTTACAATCTAGACTAGAGCATCAGAACAATTAACTACCAATGGTTAGAACGATTTAAATTGCTTATATGTTGGGGAGTTATTGATGAAACGCTATGAAAAATGCTCAAAGTTTTGTTAAAATTAAAAAGTTATTAAAATTAATAAAACCCCGCTCTGATCTGAACTTCATGTAATTAAGCTGAATTTGATTGCTTTTTCTTCAGTGGTCTTTTATGTTGCAAACAGACAGACACTTCTTTTGCATGTCACAGACTATTTCAATATAGAGATTAGATTATTCAGTCGTAAAGTTCATGATTTTTTTCAATTTCATTACTTCTAAAATTAGTGCTCTGCTGTAAACAAAATGAAAACTTTAATTAAAATTGTCTAATAATATTAAATATTTATCGTGTTTTATTTTAACTCATTCACTCTTAAAATTTTATATTATTATTTTAATTATAAAAAGTAAGCTATATTATAAAAAGTTAATATGTTATGAGAGAGTTAATATTATAAAAATAAGTTATTTAAAAATGGTTTACTTGCGTCTAAGATTGCTTTTGAGAAACAAAATGAAAAGTTAACCATCAGTAATAATTTTCTTTACCTATCATCAATATTGGTGAAAAAAACTGGGCAGCAAGTTGAAAGAGCGGTAAAGTATTTACTTTCCGTCCACGTATTTAATTAAATAGATGAGGATGCTTTAGAAAACGCATTCAAAAGAATGATACCAATACTAAGAAATAGCAATTTACTAGAAAGGATAACATCTAGAGTTATTAGATACTAACATTCTACAAAGAAAAGGAATTTTTTTCTAGTATACAATGTAGAGCAAAAAATACAGATTTGCAGCTATAGCTATTTTGATTTTCTAGATTAACGTTCCGCTTTTAACGCCACATGATAGCTTTTTTAGCAAGAACTTTGTAATTTTATACATTCTTAGATACATATGGTATCTGAAAGTGTTAAATTATAGAAAGAGAAATTTGGGGATCCGTATCCGATGGTTCTACGCCTACTTTTGACGGTGAAGAAAAACGGCAGCTTTCAATCAGTAATTCTAGAGAGTTACCTGATCCCGCAATTACACCCGTATATATACCCGAATGACAGGTCACCACGTATCGTAAGCACGAGCTCTGCGCCCCTGCAAAATGGATCCATTACGATGTGTCTTATGGAATGAGCTCACCTTTCATTCGGTGTACGGCCCCTGAAGGGAAAGGGACAGTTAACCAATCTATCACCACAAACTACACTACTATATGAATCGAAAACCCGCTTATTTTTTATGGAGACTTCTAATTTTCCCGTCCCAGAAGTTGTATTTAGTCGATAAATTAATTAATTAAACCCTCACCGGCTTCACCTTCCAATCCAAAATGGTGTACGGCACATGAAAGCCAGTAGGAAATATTCACAAAACAAACATGTGAAAACATATAAAAACACAGTTTCAAAAATCAGGAACATACTTGCGAACATTCAGAAAAATTAAGAAAAATACTGACAAAAAAATTACGACTAAAACTAAATTTAAATTAATGAAGATTACAAAATAAAATTTCAATACAAAATTTAAAAAAGCGGAAAGAAAGACCAAATAAGAAAATATAATAAATAAATAAATAAATTGTGGGAAAAAGTAAAAGTAAATAAGCATAGAAAAAGATACATTAAACAGTTACACACTATGAAATTCCAGAGTTAAGAGTTTGTGAAGAACAATCCTTGAAAAGTGTTGGAAACTGGGGTACAAAAGAAGAGTTTTCAACAGAGTCTTCCAATCCAAATTCAGGGTTTCCTCTTTCATGTCTCCAAATCCCACACTCCAAGAGAAGATGTTTAGCATTAATCCCTTGTCAGCACCACAGTTACACTTCTCATTCTTGTCAAAGAATCTATTCTTATACGTTTTGAAGATTCCATGTCCAGTAAAAATCTGGTTAAGGAAATGTCCCCTTTTAATCTGTTTAGGTCTACTTTGTCAAAAAATTCCATCGTAACTCTACTTTTGTAGAGCTAGACCATCTTTCCTACCAAATGTCCATAGATTTTTTTAAAATTCTCTTTATTTAGTCGATAATTATGGACAACTACAATTCCCGATAGTGAAGAATCTATCTTCTGAATGGGATTATAATTATGCCGCGAATGAAGAGGGTATTAATGAAGGCAATATCGATCCACATACGAACTATAGAGCAAAAAATCGTGCGGTCATAGCATAGGCATGTGAATTGTTTTGTCAGTCTTTAAGAAGGTACTATCTCATATAGTCCGGTCAGTTATGTACACTAAACATCTTAAAACCATACACAATACTTCTGAACTCTGTCAATTAGTCATATATTCGTCTTTTACTTCAAATTTTGTATTTTAAATCCCCTTGTGATTTCAAATTAACGAAAATTACCCTATAAGGAAAAGCCAAAAATTTCAAAATTTATGCATTATATATTCAATAAATCAGTATTAAATCAAAAGGTCTTTTCGTGCCTCAAACAGCAGTTTGAATCTAGAAGGTTTTTCTTGAAAATATTTGTCAGTCATATTTTAAGCTTTACAAATATGAATATTTGTTATGATACATAAACATCATACTGCTTACTATATTGCGCAACCATTAAATAGCACGCATTTCTACAATGATAATGAACCACATACGAGTATGATACAAATTTCATTTTATCTGAATGTAAATTTTAGTACGATCCCAAAAGTTATACATATGACTAGTAAAATATTAAATCATTTAACTGAAACCTTCTGCATTTGGGGATTAAAATGGCTCCTTAACGTCCTGAATTGGAAAGCTGCGTGTTATCCGAAGTTTAAAAATAGCTGGAAAAAAAGAGTGATTTTAACATATGAGAGAAAAAAAATAATACGGAAGAAGCTCGGGTTGACAAACGAAAGAAACTTCTCGACAGATTGAAAGATGCAGGTAAATAAGAGCCTGTCTCGTGTTTTAGAATATTTTTTTCCATCATTGAATAAATGATGTAAAGTATATGTTACTTATTCTAGAGGAGCTAGTGAAAATTAATGAATTTGTTGATTAGATATTTTAAAGATGCTTATATGAGGAAATAATTCACTAAAATTTTCTAAGGTAAGCTCATACTTTTCCGAAAACATGCAAAGTTAATTATCTCTACTTATTACTATTCTTAGAATTTTCTTTCTTAAAGGATTTATTCTTAGATTTAACGATATTTCAAAGTAATGAATATTCATATGCCAATTATTCTTTCCTTAGGAACGAAAATATTTAAGAAACAATTAAAATATCAATAAATTTTCTGAATACGAGAATTTTTTAAAAAATTCATTGCCCCAAAGCAACATGAATCTATGCATTAGGAATTATTAAAAGAAAATTAATTTCTGAATTTATTTATATAATCCTACTTATAATAATTATTATATATCATACTCTTCTTATTTATTAAATTGTGATTTTGCCATATGAAAACAATTTATTACATAAATAGAAAAAAAAAAGAATTTAATTTACAGATGATTTTTAAACATCAGCACAGAAAGCTTGAGAAAAAGATAATTCTTTAAAAGAAAGGTAGGACCATCTTCCCTTCTAAGCAAAGCATACGTTATAAAAGGTTAAGCAGGATTGAGTGCTAAAATTCCATTACTTGCGCGCAGTGGCGTAACTAGGGTGGGGCAGGTAGGGCACGTGCCCTGAGCGCAGTTGCCAGGGGACGCACAATTAAGGAATCAATTGGTTGTATTTAAAAGAAATGTAGGCCCAAGATTCTTAAAAATTGAAATGATTTCAACAAAGTGAGGGAAAATCTTAAGGATGCTGTCATTTTTGCAACCCGAAAATCTCAAGCTGCGACAAAATAACAAATAATATTATGTTTCAGAGATTTCCTGACTAAACGCTCAACAAGAAATTAAAAGCTCGTTTAGAACTCCCACCCCACCGAGACATAAATTTGTGTCTCGATGAGGTGGTAGATAAGGGAGCATAGTTAGGAATCAGTTATCACCGCAAGGTTTCTGATGGTTTCTCACGGTATGCCTGATTCATACTGACTGGATGGATATCAGTTTCTTCGGAAGTTGGTCATAAATGGTTAGAAAAAGTGTCATTCCTATTTTCAATCAGCATTCAGCAAAGAATGAAGAACGGAAAATATACCTCCATTTTTTTGCGTAGTGTAAGAGCACTCCAGCAACTTTAAAAGTCGTAAGTTTGCTATCTTTACATTGCTTTTAGTACTGAATATTTGTACGATGAAAATACGATAGTGTTTATTTTAAATTTTATTTTGAAAAACCTGGATGCAGTTTTTCTGCCAAACGCAAACAAACAAACAAAAAAAAATACTGAGAGAGAGAGAGAGAGAAAAGACCACATAAAGTTTTGTAATTGGTGCTAAAAACTATCAGTCCGTATTGATGTTGAAATCAAGATAAATGAAAGCGGTTTCTTTAATAAGTAACGAGAACGAATACATAAAAAGGAGAAATTCAATTCCTGTCGTAATGTGAAGCACTCGCTGAGTTACGCTATTGTCACGAATTAATTTTACTGTTAAAAAACACATTAAAATTTGCTTTGACTAACAAATTATTAAACTACCAATACTCAGCCTATAATAATTATTTAAATATTCAAATATGGCAGTCATTTTTTTTGTTTGTAATCTTCATGTTTAGCACATGTGCAAACATTTTAGTACTAAAATATTGTAATTATAAACACTTTTGCTTCAATAAAAGACAGAAAGATTAATTTATAACATTTCGGATACACTAAAGCCTTTAAAATTTTTCAGAGATAATCTATCATACTTTTCTGCACATAAATAATATCTACCAAAATAATAAGGAAGTGCAATTTTGCATGTCATAGACAAATTAATAACGTTATAATTTTAATTCATGCTTGAATCAGCATTTCTCCCCCTGCAATAGCGTATCCCCTAATTTCATTCAATGAATTTTAACTTTGTCATAAGGTGCTAGATAAAACATTATTAAACTTTATTAGTGGTAACTTTTGATTAATATATTTAAAGATATGAAATTATGTGATGAATTATATTATGAATATTATTAGATATATTGGTCACTAAGGCTTTTGTATGATTTTATTTCTGTTAGCAAAAGATTTACTTCAATGTTTAAGAGTTTTTATGTACTGTCTGTAGGCAAAAAAGTAACGTATATAATTTTTTCATTTTTATTCGTATGTATGTGGGGTTTTTTCCCATTTATTAAGAGATTTGTACACATTTTATATTATTTTTCAAATACGAGATCAATGGAATGCACCTTTTATTTATCTTTTTCTAATATATCAAAAGTCTCTTTAAAAAATAATGTATCAAAAGTCTCTTAAAAAAACTTTGATTTTCTAATTTCATCCATATTTAAGGTATCCGACTGTGTTCGGAGACATTTTTTTGAAAAATAACTTATATATATATTTTAATGTTATTTTTCAACTGCATATGTTTCAAAAACTATGAAAATATTGTAAAATTAGGCTTTCAAAATAACATTAAAAAAAAAAAACTGAGAAATTTGAAGAAAAATGACTAAAATATTTGCCTTACGCTAACAGCCATAGACAAAATCATGTTCTAAATATACATAAATCCTTGTATAAGAGTACATTTTTATGACAGTTATCTGTGTTATGCTCTAAAATATTTCTTGTACTTCAAAATAGTTTTGAGATATAGCTGAACATAGTTACTAAACTGGTAATTTTTCATAAAAAATGCTTTTCGTTTATATTGAAGCACTTAAAAATAATACTTGATTTTAAAATTGACCTTAGTTTTTAGAGAAAAACATCAAGCATATTACAGAAAACAATCTCAGAAAATTTCATATCAATACTTGAATAACCTTTTGAGAAATCATTGTTACGGTCGACAGGTTTCCTCAAAAATATCATTTCTCAGAAAACACATTTAAAGTTTTCATGCAACATAAAATAATACTTACAGTTCGGTAATAAAACAGCTGTAACTCCATTTGTAATTCACACAGAGTAAAAAGTGAGACAGTTTTAGAAAGCTGATTAAACAGGCTACAAAATTAAGTCATAAATTTTTTTTTGATAATTTCATCAAAAACGACAATTTTAAACCAGTCGGATACCTTAAGGAATTAAAGTTAGAAATCATTAAATTTTCTATGGAAAATTAGCGAAATTTTTTAAAGAAATTTGTAATGTGTAAATCCTATCAACTCAAAAATGTTTTATATGTTAATTTTTTAAGTTTATTTGCACTTTTAATCTTTTCACTCCCCGTCATAAAGTTTCCGAAAAGAAAATGAGGATCACATTTCAAAAAAAAGAGGGGGGGGGGGGGCCGTAGTTTCGGTATTTGCCCTGGACGCCATTTCATGTAGGTACGCCACTGCTTGCGCGAAATTTCCTTCTTTCTTTATCTTTTTTTTGTAGGAAGAAACATTCTTGGATTTTTTTTGTCACAAATGCATGCATAAGTGGCATTCAATATCATTAAATTAGTGAGTTTTATTAAAGTAAATGAATTTGATGTTCAAATAGTTTGAATTAATGGAGAAACATTAAAAATGCGGTTCTTTTGATCACTATTTTCATAGAACAGAAATATTTCCATAAAAACCGAAACGTTTTAATAACTTTAAAATCAGTTTTCTTTGAACATTTGTCTGGGCATAAGCAACGGTAAACATTTGCTTCAAATAAAATTCGTGGCAATTTGAATTGCACGCTGAATAAAAAAATTGAGATAAAAAAAAAAGATTTTTCTTTCTTTTTTTTAAAGAAACTTCTGTTGCTTTTCAGTTTAGCGTAGACTATTACACTCATCATCATAGACTATCATATTCATAATTTTTGAAACACGTTTATGCAGTTTACTTACTATTCAAGATGAAGTCATATTTTTATTTTATTTTTAGTTTATTTAATTTAATATTAATTTAACATTTTTCTTTTGTAATATTTTTAAATAGAATTAACTATGACTTTGTTGTAATGATATTTTCTGCAATTTTCTAGTAATCTTGATTAAAAGAAACAGAAAATGGACAACTGTTATTTCAGAAGTTTTGCTGAAGAGCTCATTAGAATTGTTTCCTAATTATTATGACACATTTGTGATTTTAGTCTTTTTTGTTTCCTATTCTTTTCCAACTGAATAGCTGAATGGCCTCAAAACAATTAACAGCTGGAGCAAAATTCCTCTGAACATTTAAATCTTTTGTTTTCTAAATCCTGTCCGTCACTGATTAGAGCATGAACGAAAAAGAGCTTTGTTCGCGAAATTGTGTGAGCCGCATTCAGGATTACGTCATATGACGCAGATGTCACGTGGGGGAAGTAAAATCCAATGAGAGAAACGCTCACATAAAATCTCCTCAACATCTTGAATGACAGGGGAGATCTCTGTGTTGTTTTTATTTTGCACAATTCACTATAAATTTTACAACATGGAATTCCAACATCAATTCAAGAACTTCTTGAATTTCGTGCTAAAAGGCAATCAGGTCAAATGGCACCTACGCTATTTGTATTTGTAGCTTCACCGGTAATCTACTTCTACGTCCAAAGTGTTTTTGCAGAAAGGTAAGAACTCGTGCTGAGCAAAAAAAATTTTTGCAATGTTTTTATTCAAGTGTCTTTCTTGGGACATTTGCACATAAGAAACATCATGACTTTTTTACTCAGTTGATATAATATTGATTTAAAGTTTGGTTGAATTATGCTAAGACGTTTAGTTAAGAATAATGTTTAAAAATTGTGCGACCGTAAAACTTTTGAGATCAACAATAAATTGCAAATATTTAATTATTAAGTTTCAGTAAAAAATGTGAAAATTCTATAAATATGCAAAAATATCGTTTATTACTAATTGGCTGGCAATATTCAAAGAAAGATGTCAATATATATGATGCACACAAATATTGATATTAAAAATGAAATAGAGAAAACAATTTTAGGATTTCAAAGTATTCCTTTTTGAAGTAAATTATGTTTAGTAGACATTAGGGCACAAAGAAAATGTTAATGCTTTGTATGTTGATATTTAGAAGTAAATTTTAGCATAGCAAGAAAATATGATAATATTTCTTGTTTTCCTTGATTATCCTTTTCCCCCTCCTCATCTGGAGCAAGAAGCAGTGTTATCTGTGAAATCGATGATTTTCAAGGTCACATTCCAAAATGTTTCTTCGATGCAAAGATGAGCAAGCCTGTCAGTTTTGTAATTCTATTTAATATGTTTTAAGTGAAAAATGCCGATACAGTTCCGGAGAAAGATATAAATGCACAATTTTAGGCAAAAGCACGTGGTCTCACGAAATCGAATCTTCGAATATTTTTTTAAGGAGTAAACCAATTCACAGCTTGTTAATCAATGAATTCTCAAAAATGGAAGTTAATATAAAGCTGTATAAACTGAAATGTATAAAGATTTTTAAAACGAAGACTAATTTGTTAGGTTAAAATTTGAATTTTTTCCCCTCTTCTATTGTTGTAACTTGAATTTGAGCAAAAACCGGTTTTCATAGACATTTTGCAATGTGTGTGAGAACCGGTTTTTCTGCGTTTGTTCAAATCCGTTTTCTGATGCTTTATAAAAAGTGAACAAAATCAACAGTATCATCTATGACCCTGATTTTAATATCTCCAAAATGGAGCAAAACCAAGAGATAAAAAAGATAAGAGATTAAATAAATAAAGAAGAGACCCGAAGAGATAACAAAAGTATATATTTTTTTTACCACAAAGATTTTTCTTTAAGTAAAAAATGCAAAAAGGAAATAATTATAAGAATGAGTTGTTAAAATATTAAAAATTATTTGAAAAAATGCAAAAATAGAAGTAATGCAAATATGAATTACTGCGGAATGTAGAATTAATATTCAAGAGAAATTTTTCAATCAGTTTTCTAATTTAAATTTTCGTAGTTAAAGTAAAATGATTAGATGCGTGATACGAAGATGAAATCAAATCTTAACAACTCTTTGTCCTAAAGAAACTAACAATTTCATAAATGTTCCTAGAAAAGGTTTACACTTTCTATTTTTTTTTTTTTCTGATCAGTTTAGAAACTACGAATTTTAAAAACTAGATGAATGCTTCTTTGATCGACTGAGGTCATGATGCCGGGATGATTTTAATACATCAAACTTTTCTGATGAATGCTATATTTATGCATTTTTTTCTGTATGTCTCGTATTTATTTTTCTATCAGTTACTTAGAAAATGCATCTAATTTCAAGAAAAGTTTCTGTGGAATGGATTGGTCTGAGTATGATTTGAGTTTGAATGCATTTCTCAGTTGTAGTCTTGAAAGTATGAAGCACTTCTTTATATGAAGAATTTGAAAAGTTATTGTTAAAATTTACATATTTTTTAGAAAAATTGAAAACTTGAAAGGAGTCCATATTATTAACTCCCTTTTTATTTGATGTTTCATTTTAGAGTTAATACAGTTTCTTTAGACTGTCACGTTTTCGTTATCTTTTGCTTTGTTACTTTAGGTTTATCATATAGCTTGAGAGATTTCACTCTTAAATTAAAGGCAAAAGCAAAGAAATAATGTTATGATTACTGGCATTTTCTCATATATAACGATGAAATATTCGGACCAATAATTCTATGTTGGGCAATATGATTATTATCAGAAATTTTACTACAGTTCACAGAGAACGACAAGTGCAAATTTGGCAATAATGGGTTTCAAATTTGGACAAGTTCTAGCCCCATAAAAAATAAAAAATAATAGCAAGAAATCTGACAGATAACTTTCGTCGGAAATTTTTTTCTTAAATATTTGATATGGGACAGGTTCCTCAAAAAACGGTAGCTCTAAGCTCTTCTATTTTGGTTTATTCATCGTTTTTTGGTATCTTTATGTATCCGTGTATGACTTGAAGTGATTATATTACACTTCAGCTTACTTTATTAGCGTCTCTCTAGGATATAAACCTCTCAAACTAAATAGCTAAGAAACGCGGATTATCGAAACATAAAGTGAGTGAGTTCAGTTCTGAGAATTTTAGCTTTTCTGATATTTATTGGAAATCTAGATGTAATAAAACTTAACAAAGTTTAAAAATTGCGAGATTTAGATCAGAAAAAGGGAGATTAAGATATATGGAGTAATATAAAAACAGGGTAAATCCTCAGAGAATTAAGATTCTTTTGCGTACTTACAGATTGCCAATCCTACTTCATACTGTTTTTGTTTCTTTTGTTCTGTAAATATCACGTTTTGATGCTATATAAGGACTTTTAGGGACGGCCTTGTAATTTTCAAGTGCACTCAGATGACGAGATCCCAGCTCTCCATACTTTTACTCCTCAGAAATAGCAAAAAAGTCAATAATGTCTTGACTCGTAAGAACATTTCAATATACGCCTTCAAAAGTCTGTAAGTCAATATGAAACAGATAAATAACATTAAAGCAGATAATAACATGAAGAAAAATCAGGAAACTCTTAATGCAACTTACTTTCTCATTAATGTGTGTAGAAGTGTCTAAAGATGGTAAAATTTTGAGAAATGTAATTTAAAATGATGCAAGCATTTGTTTTTAAATGATTCTGCACATTTAGATTTTATACCGGTGTTGTACACAAACCATTAATATACCCATTCAAATTTATAACTCGCTGTGGAATTTAGATTATATCCCTAAATTTGTCACAAGACAGCAAATGTAACTGAAGTTAACTGCAAATGTTTCGGCAAACTAAAACGACTCTGTGAGCGTATTCTGTACCATGTAAGCATGACACGATGTGCGACAGACTAATGCTACAGAATCTGTAACATCGAGCAATCTTTTCTTTCTGATATTCTCAAGGCACATTTTTATAAAAAAATCCATTATTTATTTATTTTTCTTTTTCGCTTTTAACACCTTGAAAGTGCTTATCCTGATTATAAGATAATTATAGCACAATCACAATACAAACTTATTCATTAATCAATAAAATCATGCTCATTGAAAGAAGTCCTTTCTCCGATTACGAATTATCAACCGGCATGCTTAATTTTAAACCTTTACAAACAGACAAAAGAAAAAAAATCATTTGTGCTTTTTTATGTGCAAAACAATATATATATAGAATGGCATTATTTAAAACACTGTATTTTAGACAATTTTATAAAATCTAAAAGCAAAGCAAGAGAAACCAGCTATCTTTCTTCTGATATTAGATGTATTTTTTGTGTAATAGCATAACTTAACAATCGGAAATATATGTGCCATATTCGGTTGTTTATTTCAGCCACATCACGCTTTTACAAACTGTGAGAAAAATAAACGGTTAGAATTCATGGCTATATCGATTTTGAATTACGTTAAAAGCAATGATTTGAAAGGCGAAAATATATATTGACAGTTACATTCCGTGAAAGAAACGTGGTCTAAGTTGATTAGAAAACAAGAGAATGAATTTTCTGTGGGAATAAGTGAACTTTTGCACGCAATCCAATACAGCCCTGCAGGAACTTTGGGTTCAGTTTCTATGAATTTATTAAGCGAATGTTTTTGTTAGTATTTGGTCCAATGGATATTCAGTTCTGTCAATGCCTTGCACAATTATTTACTTGAGCAACTAGTCATTGAAATTCCCAAAGTATGTTTTTGACTGTTTCAATAATTTAAATCAATGAAATACATGAACTTTATTCCTGATTGTGAAATGAGCTTCTGCACGCAATCCTGTTACAAACTTCTAGGAATTTTCTACTGAACTTCTATGAATTTATGAAGTTGATGTTATTTCCAATATTTGGTCCAATTCAATTTTGTCAGTGCCTTGTGAGCAATGTTTACTTGAGCGAATGGTGATTGAAATTCCAACGTTTTTGACTGTTTCAATAGTTAAAATTAGTCAAATACATGAACTTAATTTCTGATTGAAGAACTAATAACTACTTATTAGCATCTCTATCTTAAATGAATGTACTCCTTAGATTCAGGAAAAGGTCAACCGAAAAATGCTTCTACACAGGAATTAATTTTATAAATGCAGTATAATAGGAACATATATTTTTAAGAAAGTTGATTATTTTTTTTATTTAAAAGTGTTAAACTTAAAAATTCGAGAATAGGCTTCAGCATTTTCGCATCAACTTATCTACATATATGCTATGAAAATATGAGGAAGTAGAAAAATTCAGGGGCAGGACTGTACCTTGGCCAACTGTCGATATATCGAAACGAAAGTGTAGAGAAATTTCGTTTCCCCTCCCAAAATGTTTAGTTGAATGTGGCAACACTGTCAACTTGCACGTGGTCATCTCGGATTATTAGTTTTCAACTGAAATCTAAAAACAGTTTTTCGGATCCCGGCATATGCTGCTGGAGGGTTTGAATTTTTCACCTTGTCTCCAAGGTAATTTTTTTAAAATGTTTCACCTATTCCCCTTTTAATTCCATACTTGAAACACACATTAAAAAGCTTTTTTTTTACCAATAAAAGTACAAATAATTGTCTAAGAGGAAACTTGAAACACATATTGAAAAGTTTTTTTTACCAATAAAGGCACAAATAATTGCCCAAGAGGAAACTTGAAACACACATTGAAAAGCTTTTTTTACCAATAAAAGCACAAATAATTGTCTAAGAGGA